>VZRL01000713.1:254777-269659 GCA_013397895.1 Origma solitaria
CATCCCATCCCATCCCATCCCACCCCACCCCTGTGGAGACACTCCAGGTCCACAGCTCTGGAAATAAGATCCCAGTGTGGTTTTTCCTGATTGAAAACTTCCAATAGGGAGCAAGTACAGGCTTTACTTTGGCCCTTTTGGCTCTCCACGGGGATAAGGGAGTTTGCAGAGGATCTCTGGGCTAATTGCTGGATCTGTATCGTCATTAACAGGAATCTTCTGTGCCTTGAGTAACTCCTGGTTTCTTCTGCTGGGGAGTCATAGACTTGTGGAATGGTTTGGGATGGAAGGGAACTTAAATCCCACCCCTGCCATGGGCAGGGACACCTCCCACTATCCCAGCTTGCTCCAAGCCCCATCCAGCCTGGCCTGGAACACTTCCAGGGATGGGGCGTTCCCAGATTCTCTGATCCATAACTCCAAAACTTTATCCATCTTTCCCTATCTGCATGGCATCTGCCCAAACCCAAACCCCCAGGCACACATCCGGAGTGCCAAGCTGTGGAAAGCTGCAGGTTTTCCCTAGGGTTTCCCCTGGATATTGCCAGGCACAGCTGGCAGCTCCAGCTGGATGCCCTGCAGCAGGACAGGGAATTTTGGCTCAGGCTGTGGGTGGGAGAGAAGGGGAGCCCGGCTCACGGGACGGGTGATGGAGGGAATTGTGGAGCAGTGTCACCAGGCTGTCCCTGCTGCTCCCAAGGCTTTTCCCAGGTGGGAAACGCCCCAACCTTCACCAGCCAGTGAGAATACAGCATCAGCTTGCTCTCAGTCCCTTGGGAGAGATCCAAGTGTGATTTTCCTCCATTTTTCTGCCTGGATCTGCCATGTCAGGTGGCCCTGCGAGCGCTGGGGATGGTGGTGGCCATGGGAGGCAGGAGTGGATTTCCCAGGGGGAAATGCCATCCTTGGCCAGCCTTTCCGAGCCCTGCAGGGAGCAGGTGGCTGCTTTGTTTCCCACCCCAGCCCCAGCTGTGGGTGCTGAGCTGAGGTTTCTCCCGTTGCTCCTCATGGCAGGAGCAGCACACCCAGCTGGGGACATTGTCCTTGCCCTTATCCAGCAGGACTCAGCTGGCACCGTCCTGGGGCTTTTGAAGTCAGCAGGAGCCCAGCCTGGGGAAGGTTTGTGGGATGAGTTCTGGCTGTGCTGATTGAAGCTGTTTCCAGAAATCAGTGAGGGCCATTTCCAGCACACTGAGAGGAACTGGGGCTCCCAGAGTCAGCTCCTTCAGTGCCTGCAAATCTCCCCCTGAGACTTCATCAGCCTCAGCTGGAGTTTTATCTCATTTGGTTCCCCTGGGCACTGCCATGGGCATGGGCACAGCCTTACTTATCCCAGTGGAAATAGGGTGAGGAATTGTTTCAATCCCATCCTGTGGGCTGAAAGGGACCTCTCTGAAACTCAACTGAGGCTGGATTTGCCTCCTCCCTCAATGAGCTTCATTAACTCCAGCTTTTCATAGATGCAGCAAATGGGAGAAATAAAATAAATACTACAATCAAAGTGCTCAAACCTACGCCTCGCCTATGCCAACACAAACCCTGAATGGGAGGAAGCATTAGGCTAAATTTAGCTCCTCCAGCAAAATCCAAGAGCTTTTATTTTTTCTTTATTTTTTTTCCTCTAGGTTCATACTGTAAAACATCTGCTGAACAGTTTCCTATAACTGTTTTTGGCTTTTAAATCAAAGAAAGAAGAAACAATGTCCCATTTTTGTAGAGAGAAAAGGAGGAGGGGAATAATAGACCTTCCTCTCAAAGGAGGATGACAATGAGGATAGAAATAGAAAGGGGGGAACTTTGAAACATCTTGAGTCCAGACAAGGAGTGGGTGGATGGCAGGTTCAGGTATCTCTGCTTGCTTTGGCCGCTTCCCATTGCGAGAGGGAGCTGGCAGAGCTGCTGACAGCCGGAGGGAGCAGCCACGGGCAGGGCTGGATCTGCCCGTGTGAAGGGGGGCTGAGGAGGGGGTGCAGCAGGGCCGGGGGTGCACGGGGAGGTCGTGGAGGAGGAAAAACAAGGTTATTTAACAGAGAAAGAAGGAGGAATTGTGCTCCGTTGTAATGGCTTTTCGCCCAGCCCAGGAGAAAATTCCCTGCTCCTTCCAGCATCCCGTGGTCCAGCTGAGCTCCTCGGGGTGTCCCACAGCTGCAGCCACCTCCCCCCACCTGCAGCGTCCCCAGCACCGGGGCGGGTGGCCCTGAGCTGCCACATCTGTGCTTGGTTCCCTGCCAGCCTTCGGCCATTCCCTGCCTGGAGAAACCTGCCCTTCCCTGCTCTTCCCTGCCTTTCCCTGCTCTTCCCTGCCCTTCCCTGCTTTTCCCTGTTTTCCCTGTCCTTCCCTGCTTTTCCCTGTTTTCCCTGCCCTTCTCTGCTTTTCCCTGCTCCACAGAGACCACAGAGCCCCTTCCCCAGAGGGACATGCAGCCCATGGGGGACATGCAGCCCATGGGGGACATGCAGCCTGTGCGGGGACGTGCAGCCCATAGAGGGGACATGCAGCCCATGGGGACATGCAGCCCGTGGGGGGACGTGCAGCCCATGGAGGGACATGGAGCCCATGGAGGGGACATGCAGTGCACAGAGGGACATGCAGTCCATGGAGGGACATGCAGCCCGTGGGAGGACATGCAGCCCGTGGGGGACATGCAGCCCGTGGGGGGACGTGCAGCCCACGCTGTCACACCTCACGGGCTCTTTGGCAACAGGGTCTGTGCACAGAAGCCTTTCCTGCCAAGTCACAGGATGCGATGACGGCGCGGCTGGGAAAAGCTTCAAACCAGCCCAAACAATCGGAGATTGTCTGCGGAGAGCGGGCTCTAAAATTGGCTCCTTGGATCAGCACCAGGCTCAGCCCCGGGGCCTTTGTCAGGAGCGCCGGGCCGGCAGCGATGACGGAGAAGGACCTAATCTCGCTTCCCATCTGGGATCGGCTCAGATGAACCTGGCTGTGCTCGTCCCTCCGTGACCCACGGGCACCCAGCACCCAGACAGCGGCCGGGAGCGACTTCCTGCTGGCAGGAGCCCTGCACTGCCTGTAGGAACCATATGGCTCAGGAGCCAGCGATCCCATTCCCTTTATTTCCTAAATGAGCTGCTTAGGAGCCTGCGTCCCTATTCCTGTGCGGGCTGGAGTGTGGGGGTGCAAAAATGACGCTTTTAAAATGGATTTGCTCCTTTTAGATAAATCCCAATCAGGTGGTGGCAGAGCCCATCCTGTCCCTTGGGGTTTCTTATCACATTTGGTCCTTGACATGAGGGGCTCTGCCACAAAGCCCCTGTAAGAGCACCAGGGGCAACACATTCCCATCAGCCATGAACTTTTTTTTAGCCATCCCAGTGTCTGCAGCGCTGCAGAGCTGTTCCCAAGGATGTATCAAACACAATCAATGCAAGTCCAACAGCCCTTGGGCAGCGCACACTCCCTGCTCCCAGCCCCATCCAGCAGCAACCCGCCAGCATCCCTATGCCAGCCCAGCCCAGCCCGTCTGAGGAAACCTGGGACACAAGAAGCTCAGAACAAAACCCAGGAGCAGGGAAGTGGCAGGCGAGGGCCTGTGTCAGATCAGCCGGATCCCCAGGAGGAAATAATTGGAACAAGGATCCAGCACGTGCCAGGGGATGGGATGTGCCTGGAGGTGGGATGTGCTGGAAGATGGGATGTGCCGGGAGAAGGGATGTGCCAGGAAATGGATGTGCTGGGAGATGGGATGTGACAGAGGATGGGATGTACCAGGAGAAGGGATGTGCCAGGGGATGGGATCTGCCTGGAGGTGGGATCTGCCTGGAGATGGATGTGCCTGGAGATGGATGTGCCTGGAGATGGGATGTGCCTGGAGATGGGATGTGCCCGGGGTTGGGATGTGCCAGGAGATGGGATCTGCCTGGAGATGGGATGTGCCAGGGGATGGGATGTGCCAGGAGATGGGATCAACCTGGAGATGGGATGTGCCAGGGGATGGGATGTGCCAGGGGATGGGATGTGCCAGGGGATGGGATGTGCCAGGGGATGGGATGTGATCATTCCCTCCCAGTCCTCTCCAAGAGCAGCCACTCCCCTGCCCCAGCCCATGGGATGGTGAGGGAGGTGAGACACCAGAAATTGGCATTTTGGTGGAAAAACCTCTCTGCAACTGAACTCCTCAGTCTGCATGGAAGGGGCTTTGCTTTCCCCAGGAGATTCCCCTCAATCCCATCAAAGTCAGAGAGAAAAGAGCATTTCAGGCACTTCCCAAACACCCAAAACTACTTCTTATCATCCTGCTCTGGAATACACCTTCTCCTCCAGGCAAAGGGGGTCTCCAAACCCTAAAGACCCTTTATCCACCCCGGCTCTGCATCAGGGGAGCTGTAGGGGATAGGGGCCAGTGCCCAGTGCCAGGAGGTTGTGGTGGAACCCCAGCACTGGGGTAAATCTGTAAAACACATTTCAGCTGCGAGGGAGCGTCTGTGAGATGAGAGGGCAGCTGTGGGGGGTGAAATCATTTGTCTTTCCAGGAGAATGAGCTCGGGGGTGTGTGCAGGTGCTGGGGCTCGCACGGGGGGAGGGCAGGGACTCACAGCAATATTGGGGAAAGCCACAGGAATGGATGGAGAATCGGCTGGCGGAGCAGTGGGGCTCCAAGCCCACCCCACCCTGGTGAGTGCCACACGGAGGGCAGAGGCACATCCCTGGTCCCAGGGAGGCTGCACAGGATCCATGGGAGAAGTGCTCATGAGTTTGGATCTGTGCATGGACACAAGCGCGTCCTGGTGTGTTCAAGGACACCCTGCAAATGGGGCACGGGTGGCCTGAGGGGGTCCCATGGGTGTCCCCCGGGGTCCGAGTGGGTGTCCGGTGCCCCTGCCCTCGGAGGTGATGCCAGGAGTGTTGCCTGCAGAGGCGAATTCCCGGGCCCGGTTTACATTCCTGCAGGCTGCCTCTGCCAGAGCGCTGATTGCAGGCAAAGCTTTGCAGCTTGGAAACTTGGACGGCTCCGGCTGTTTTCACTCTCTCTCCCTCTCTCTCTCCCAGGCTCTTTCATTCATGCTTCCTCTCTCTTTTCCCCAGTGCATTTCTCACTCACGCTCTCATTCATGCTCGCTCGCTCATTCTCATTTTCCTGGCTGTATTTTTAGCTCCCTCGCCGTTCGGAGGATGTGAACATTATCCCTGAGTCATGACTTTGTGAGGAAGCAGCCAGCCAGGGCTCCCATTACAGCCGTCAGGGCTCTTATCAGCTGCAGCACAGCCTTGCTGGGGAGGGGGCTTTATCTCCCGCTCCTCTCCCCTTCCTCCGGCTCCAGCTGCTGCAGCTCCGGCCCCGCTCCGAGCCCACGGCGCTCATCCCCCCCGGGCGTGTCGTGATGCAGAGCCCGAGGAGTTAAATCAAGACTGGCAGCCAGGAAATGGGAGTAAAGCATGGGGGCCAAAGAGCATCTTCCATCCTCCACCCTCCATCCTCCCTCCTCCATCCTCCATCTCCCATCCTCCCTCCCCCATCCGGGGCCGGGGTGCTGCCGCCGGGATCGCAGCCAGGGAAAAGGTGTCTGGCAGGGCTCAGAGTTCAAATGCTGCCGGGTTATTCCCAGCCCGAGCAAACAGCCATGAGGTAATGGCACCTGGGGGCCGAGCCCTGAGCTCGCTCTGCATTTGGAAACACAAAATCCCCCCCGAGGGTTTCACTGGCTCACGATCAGGTGGAAGCAGCACCAGAGTTTGCAGCGGCTCTGTTCCCACACCGGCATGAGCCGTGGAAACTCAAACCATCCCACGTAGAAAGGATTGTAGCCAATCGTTAATTTGGGACTCGTTCCCAAATGCCAGCGGCACTTCGCACGTCCTCTGGAGGGAATAAGCAGGCGTTCCCTGGGGAGAGGAGCAGCGTGCCCGGCACAGGCGGTGCCCCTGCCTGCAGCCTGCCCCGGCAGCGCAGGGCACAGCGCGGATGATTTCCAGGTGCCCCCGGAGGGCAGAGGGCACATTTCGGTGTGTCTGACGCAGTCCCGAGCATCACGACAGGGCTGGGCTGCTCACGGCGCTGGGCGGGAGGCGCAGCTTCACCTTTCCATGACATCCAGGCTGTTTTCAGCTCACTTCCTCTGCCTTTCCTCTCTAACCTTTCTGTTATCTCCCTGATACTCTCTCCTCCCTTTTCCACCCCTCTGCTTATTTTAGCTGCCTCTTCCTGCCTGCTCGTGTGGCCCTGCCCCGGTCCCCTCCTGTGCCCTCTCCACGGCAGAGGAGGGGTCACTGTCCTGCCCTCAGCTCCAGGGCAGAGTTTGGCCCCATTTTCATCCCCATTCTGCCTCCCAGCCTCCCCAAACACAGCTTCGTGCCCAGTCCCTGGGAGCAGAACTTCTTGTCCCTTTTCCGTGCACTCTGCTGGGCGCAGGGAGTCCCTGCAGCCTTTTCCTTCAGCATGGAGTGGCTTGCGGTTATCCCTCACTATTTCCCAAAAAATCCCATTTCTACATCCCCGACACCTCTTCCTGCTTGTGCCAGCCCCGCTGACGCTCAGAATTTTTAACTTTGCAAGCAGTTAAAATAGATCCTCGCGGTCCTCTGCCCCCATGGAGATGCTCCCAGTCCTTCATCCCTGATCTGCAGTGATGTTGTGGGGGGCTGGATCCTGCTCTGTCCCACCCTCGAGGCCGTTTTCCCCCCCCAGGAGGACAACAAAACAGATGCCATTGGAAACGGCCAGGAGGGATGAAAGGCTGACACGGGATCAGGAACCAGCTCAAGGAATTCAAGGAAGAAAAATCCACCCAGGGCTACTAAAGAAACGACCTTTGGGTCAGGAAATCCCAGTGCTGTGGCTCTTGGAGCTCGGGGAGGATACCAGGGGTGGATCAGGCCCTTTTCTCCTGCTCTTGTCTCTGGTTCCCAGTAGGAGCCAAGAGTGAAGCTGCTGCTTTGGCTTAATAGAACCGTTCCTCCCCACACCTCTGAGCTGGGGTTTCCTTCTCTGGGACAGACACAGAACTCTGGGAAAAAGGGATCTGGGCAGGGAATTTTTCCATCCCAGGCCATGGCAAAACACAGTGCAGTGGAGGTGGTGCTGATGGTGCAGGATGTGTCCCTGTGACACCCTGGGGGAGCACAGAGGAGAGGAGGGGACCAGCAGGAGCTTGGGGACCTTCCTGGTCGTGTTTGTGCAAGAAATGAGCCCTTTGCAGTTCAGAGTCAAAACACTCCGACGGTGGAAGCCAGGGCTTCCTGGGCTGAGCCCCATTGCTAAATAAAAGACAAAAGAAAGAGTAATTAGGTGCCATTAATTGTTATTAAGAGGAGTTTTGCTGGCAGCCAGCACTCCTCTCCAGAGACACAGCCCCGGCCTCACCCGGCACGGCTGCAATAACACTCTGTGCATTGGGGTTATTTCCAGTGCCCTGATTGTCCCTTTTCTCGCAGTCCCAGTGGCCACCAACCCTCCCATCCTCCCCACCTCCTCTGGCCATGCTCACGCTGAGGCTGTCTGTGCTCCTGGATGGGCTTGGAAGGGAAGGAGGGGACAGCCAGGCACCAGAGCAGGATCTGCCCCATTCCAGCTAACCTGGCACTGCCAATCCATGCATGGTGCCAGCACGGCAGCCCTGGGACTCTCAGCTGCCCTCTTTGGATGGGGATGCAATGCAAGGGATTAGCCAGGAATGTGGAGAATATTTTCCTGCAAGGAGAGGCTGAGAGAATTGGGATTGTTCAGTTTGGAAAGAAAAGGCTCCAGGGAGACCTCAGAGCCCCTTCCAGTGCCTGAAGGGACTCCAGGAGAGCTGGAGAGGGACTGGGGACAAGGGATGGAGGGACAGGACACAGGGAATGGCTTCCCACTGCCAGAGGGCAGGGACAGATGGGATATTAGGAAAGAATTGTTCCCTGTGAGGGTGGGCAGGCCCTGGCACAGGTGCCCAGAGCAGCTGTGGCTGCCCCTGGATCCCTGGCAGTGTCCAAGGCCAGGCTGGACAGGGCTTGGAGCAGCCTGGGATAGTGAAGGTGTCCCTGCCCATGGCAGGGTGGAATGAGATGGGATTTAAGGTCCCTTCCCACCCAAACCATTCCAGGATTCTACGAAAATTCTTGTGGTGCATTTGGCTTTGAGGGCAGTGACAGGCAATGTTAAAAGGCAGATGTTAAAAGGCTCCTGTGCCCCTGACATTCACCTGTGCTCTGGCCTCTGTGCATTCCCATTAGAGTTTATTAATTATGATGGCTGCTATTTTATTCTATGATGGACGCAGCCCTTCGCAGGCCTTGGGACACTGCCGAGAATCAGAAGGAATTTAATAACGAGGAGCCAGTGCTGAGGCCCTGCTTTCACTCTGCCTCACTGGTGACAATCCCACTGGTTCTCATCAAGAGGAGAGTTCAACCAGAGCCGTGTCCCCCCAGCACCGTCTGCGTGCTTCTACAGTGATCCTGACATGGAGAGAGAGGAGGTTTAGATTGGGAATTAGGAGGAAATTCTTCCCCATCAGGGTAGGGAGGCCCTGGCACAGGTGCCCAGAGCAGCTGTGGCTGCCCCTGGATCCCTGGCAGTGTCCAAGGCCAGGCTGGACAGGGCTTGGAGCACCCTGGGACAGTGGAAGGTGTCCCTGCCCTTGGCATGGGGTGGAACGGGATGGGATCTAAGGTCCCTTCCCATCCAAACCATTCTGGAATTCCATGTTCTTGCTGAAAAAAATCGCAAATTTGTAAGGATCAAGCACGGAGCAAGCACTGCCAGAGCTGCTTCCCAGGCTGGGGAAGGGGATTCAAAGAGGGAACACAGCCCCGGGGAAAGAAGTACAGGCATTTGGGGCTGAGACTTAAACTTTCGCCAAATTATTTTTATTTTTCCCTCAGTTCTGCTCAGGAATTCCCACTTGCACTCAGAGCAGGTATTCCCAGGGCTGGGAGGTTGGGATGCAGGTGAGGAGAGGGCACTGCTGGGGCGGCCAGAGTGACCGAGAGCACTGCAAACTACCCACGGGGAGCGGGCATGACCGCAGCCGCCATCCCAACGAGGAAGGAGCATCCTTTGAGGGACTCCTTCCCACGTCAGACCCCGCTGGGATTGAGGTGACCGCACATCCCCCGAGCTCCCATCCTCACTGTTGTTGGCAGCTCTGCAGCCCAGAGTTTGCTCCCATTTTGGCATCCCAAAAGCAGGGTGTGCCTCTTCCAAGCCCCAAACCTTTGTCGTTCCCCGTTAAAAGCGCTCCTTTATTTGAATTCGCGGCGGCAGCGCCTCCCCGGAGCGGCTGAGGGAGGCTTTGCTGGGACCAGCAGCGATTGCTGCGTCCCTGCCGCGCCTCCCGAGCGCCTCGGGAAGCACAAGGACGCCTCCCGAAGGCGATCCAGGCTTCCCTCCCTGCTCCCCGAGCTCCCCGGGGTGAGACAAGGAGGCTCCGCGCTCCTCCGACTAAAGAAATTTATTGTGCCCGAGCCAATCCCGGCTTTGGAAAAATTCCTGGGCCGCCGTGAGGTTTGTGCTCCCGGGGATCAAGTCGGGATCAGGTCCGGAGCACCCAGGTGGGGTTTGATCCTGCCCTGCGGGGTTATTTTCGTCCCCCTCGCAGCATCTGGAGAAGCTCAGAGCCTTGGGGCTGTTTATCTCTTGAGCACATCTGTATGGCAGGGAAGTGCTGTAGGGCACTTTAGGGCAGGGAAGGGAAGGGAAGTGCTCTCACCCGTCCGTAGGAAAGGAGGGAATTACTTTCGGGAGCTGATCTGCAGCGGGAGGTCAAGAGTGCGGCTCCAAAACCAGCAGTGCCCAGGCAGGAACGTCCAGGGAGCAGTGCCAGAGCATCCCGGCACCTTGAGGGATCAGTCCCAGGAGGGCTTGGGTTGGGAGGGACCTCAGAGCCCATCTCATTCCACCCCTGCCACGGGCAGGGACACCTTCCGCTGTCCCAGGCTGCTCCCAGCCCCGTCCAGCCTGGCCTGGCCCATGCCTTGGCCAGGTCCATGCAAGGCATCCATACCCAGCAGAATCCATGGCGACAGCACAGCACAAAGCCCCATTTCTGCAGCGATTCGCATCCCCAGCACAAGCCAGGGGCTGCCTTACGGATGTTGTTATCCTCATTATTCAGCTGGAAATTGGAGCACAAGGAAAGGGGAGGTTTGCCCAGCGTCACCCATGGCTTGACAGAGTCACCCCTGAGTCCCCTGGGCTCAACAAACCCGCCCAGGCTCAGTGCAGGGCACTGCCAGTGCTCCCCCTCTAGTGCACACACACATTGCTGAGAGCTGTTGAAATTGCACTAAAAGCCCATTTTCCAACTCAAAGCAAAAGCAAATAAAATCCTCACCAGTATTACAGCAAAGCTCCTCCATTCCTACACCTAAATATCAGAATGCATCCATCTTTCTTTTTCTTTCTTTCTTTCTTTCTTTCTTTCTCTTTCTTTCTTTCTCTCTCTCTCTCTCTTTCTTTCTTTCTCACTTTCTCTCTTTCTTTCTCTCTTTCTTTCTTTCTTTCTTTTTCTCCCTTCCTTCCTTCCTTCCATACCATTCCTTCCTTCCTTCCTTCCTTCCTTCCTCTATCAGATCTCTCTCTCTCTCTCTCTCTCTCTCTCTCTCTCTCTTTCTCTTTCTCCCTCTCTCTCCCTCTCCCCTCCTCTCTCTCTCTGGGTAATGAAAGCAAACATTTCACCCTCTCTCCCTTCCCCTCGCTCTCAGTATTCCGTCAGTGCCACTTCCAAGCTCTCATCCATCAGCAGGAGCGCTTGGGTTACAACGTTTTGGTTTTGTTTAAATTAAATGAAAAGGAGGAGGAAATGTAGAGGCATTTCTCCGCTGATGGAGCAGCTTGTTTGGGAGGTTCAGGTGGATCTGAGCTCTTTAAGGCAGTTTTAAACTGTCGACTTCACTTAAAAGACTTAATCCTACAAGAAAAGCCTCAGAGCTGCAGCAAAGCCAGGAGAGCTCCGTGTGCATCTCATCACTCTCACCCATTTCCTGCAGCTCTCGTTATTTTTTGCAGTATTTTCCTTTTTTTTTTTTTTTTTCAGGGCTAAATGTATGCCTAGACTTCACATTTTGCTTTTCTCTGAAGCAACACTCTCTGCTCCCGTGTGTTTCTGGGGCTGTTTTAAGCCTGCAGGCAGCAGCATCCCTGGGAGCCGCCTGCTGCCGTCCGGCCGCACTGCAGCCCGGGGCTGGAGCGGGGCTGGGGCAGGGTCCTCGGGAAGGGCAGGGTTATAGGGCTGGAGTAGAGCACCCAGAGAAGGGCAGGGATATAGGGCTGAGCCCGGCTCCCCCGGAAGGACAGGGATATAGGGTGAGCCCATCTCCCCGGGAAGGGCAGGAATATAGGGCCGGAGCAGGGTCCCGGGGAAGGGCAGGGATATAGGGTGAGCCATCCGCTCCCCGGGAACGGCAGGGATATAGGGCTGGAGCAGAGCTCCCCAGGAAGGGCAGGGATATAGGGCTGGAGCAGAACTCTCCGGGAAGGGCAGGGATGAGCGAGCCCGGCCAAGGGCAGCACAAAACACCTTCCTCTCACCGAGGTCACAAGATCTGGCAGGTGCAGACAGGCTCGGGGCTGAATAAAGACTCCTTTTCTCTCCCCTTTCCTCCTCCAGGGAGGCAGAAGTCACAAGTGAGATGCTCTTTTCCTATAAAATCCTGGCAACCATGTCCAAGGGTTAAATCTCTCAAACTCCCAAATTTTGGTCTCTGTGCTTTTCGCTTCACCTGTGCAAGACCTGGAGCACAAAGTCACTGTTAACAGATCTGGGTTGAGCTTTTCATCTTCATTTTGAGCTCAGTGCATTCCCTGCCTGCTGGCTTCCCTGGCTTGTTTTCCGTATCCATCTCCCGAGAGCTGAAAAGAGCCAAAAATATATCTGAGCTCTGCTCCTTTTGGCCGTTCTGCTGCGGGGCTGGGGGGTTTGCACCAGCTTCCCCTGCTGCCGTAATTAGCTCGAGTTTAATTATTGTGAGTTTGCTTGGCATGAGAGTGTGAAGGAGAAGCACCTCTAATGCTGAAAAGCTGGGGAGGGGATGGATGGCAGAGAACTTTGGCAATCCTTGAGTGCCCAACCCGGGGGAAGGAAGCTGGGAACGTTTGGGGGGTTGGGGGCAGAACAGACAAAGCTTGGCAGCAGCTCCCTCTGCTCTGGGTTCAAACCACCGCAGGGCTGAAGATGTGGGATCAAAGCCTCCCCTCATGGGCATGACCCCGCTGGCCCTCTGAGCTCTTCTCCCCATCCAAAGTCCAGAGGAGAGATAATTTCCTGGGAATGGCAGTGCTTCAGGTCCCAGAGAGGATAAATTCACAGGCACTGGGAGTTTTCCAGGCGGTTCAGAGCTTTCCAGCACCCCAGGGCGCTGCGCTGTCAAAGACACGTGAGGGTCCCCCCACTTTGGCTGCAGATCTGAACTTCCACAGATCTCAGAGCCAGAGAGGACCATAGATTATCCAGGCTGACTTCCCGTCTAACACAGGCCAGATGAGTCCATCCCCTTATTCCTGCGCTGAGCCCAAGCATTCCTGCCTGGCTCCACATCTCTTCCAAAAAGGCATCCGGTCCTGATTTAAAGACTTCAAGAGATGGAGAATCCATCACTTCCCGTGGCAGCTTGTGCCAATGGTTATTTCTAATAAAGGAGGAAGGGATTTAGAGCTGGGCTTACATGTCAGAAGCCTCGCAGGGTAAAGAATGGCTCCCAGGCTGCCTCCCCCATCAAATAAAAGCACAAAGCACTCACTGAAGAAGGATTTGCCCCCAGGAGTGTCTGTTCTTTCCAATGTTGCAGTTGATGCATCTAAAGTTGGTCTTTTCTCTACAAGCATCATCTTCCAAAGCCCATTGTGGCTGTGAAAACATTCCCTCAGCACATTCCTTAGAAGCTGGTTGTTTTTCCCAGAAAAAGCCCGGCACTTTTTGCCAATGCACACAAGAAATCCTCCCTGGGAGCCTTCAGCCACCCTGGTCCTTCCAGCCCCCATGGGCTCCCAGAGCAGCAGAAGTTCTGCAGAATACACCCCCAAGACTCCCCCAATCCCTCTGAATCCATGGCTCCCTTGGTCTCGTTCCCATCCCCTGGAGCAGCAGGGAAGAGCCGCCACTCGCAGCCCCCCCTGGTTATAGGGACAGATGGGGACACCCGAGTCTGCCTCATCCTTTCCAGGGTTTCTGAATTCACATCCCTCAGCCCTGGAGTGGGACAGCCCCTGGCAGCCTCAGCTGGCTGAGCCTTCACCTGGACAGGACGGGCAGCACCAGGGAACAGGAAAAGGATTTGGGAGAGCTGATGACAAGTGGGACTCGCCTTGGAGGTGGGACATGTGTCCCCTCCCTGTGCCACTGCCTGGGCTCATCCTTAATCCTGCATTCCCATGGGAGCTGACAGGGATTGTGCTCGGACAGACTCAGAGGACTCTGCTGACACCCAAAGGGTCCTGCCATGGACAACGCTGGGAGTTATCCCAGCTCCTGTCCCCGTGCCATCAGACCATCCGGGAGTGTGCAGAACCAGATGTTCTCGTAGCCCGCTTCTCCCGGGTTATTTATATCCCTGGAATATTTGACGTTTCCTGTTTTATTAAAGGGCTCCAGGTCCCCAAGACATTTTTCAGAGCAGCGAGGGCCACAGGAGCTGTGGAGCATCCCAGAGTGTCTCCACGCCAGGAGCGGCGCAGGAGCAGGAGGGAGGGAGGGTGGGAGTTGCTCTCAGTGATTTAATGCTCTGAGATAAGAATTTGTGTGTCCAGGAGGGCTCTGAGGGAGGGGATTTGGCTCCCACCGAGCACCTGGATGAATCCACCTGAAGCTGTAACTGTGGGAGCTCCCTTGTTTCGATGGATTGAACAACCCTAACCCTGCCAGATGAGGATTCCTAGCGCTGCAGCTGAGCTTCGCTGAGAGTCCATCTGGCAAAAAGAGTTGGAGAAGATTTGAGCCAAACCCACAGACATTTTTCACCCTTATCTGGCACTGGCTGGCAGGGACAGAGCTGCCATCAAATCTCAGCTCTCTCAGATCTCCAAAATCAGATGAGAGAGATCTCCAGCATGAGGGAAAATGTCTCATGTGGTCTCAGTTCCTCGGCTGATTGACACAACCTCCCGGCCCAGAGACCACAGGCAGGGCATGGAGGAAGAACGGGTATCAAAATCCATCTGGGAAGTTCCTTGTTTGATAACCACATCCTCTGAGAGGGACAGGGCAGCTGCAGGAATAGGGGGTGGGAGGAGCAGGACTTCCACATCCCCTCTTGTCCCCGAACAAACGCACCCAATTTCTCTCTTCGCTCACCAGAATTCCCTCCCCATCCATCGGGATCCACAACAACCCGGGATTTCTCAAAGCATCAGCTTTGGCCTCAGCAGAAATGCTGTTTTCCCAAGCTGCCACAAGATGCCAGCATTTCAGAGAGTTCCTGAGCTGGGAGCCGGGCGGCAGGAGCGCAGCTCCGGGAGGATCCGCTGAGTGCCCCCTGCTCCTCCAGCTCCCCCCGGCATGTCCCAGAGCCCCTCTGCCTCCTCATGGAGAGGGGGCCAGGGTGGGGAACGCGGAGGAAAGTGTTTCCATGGGAGGTGAAGGGAAGCAACTTCATTGGAGGTGGAGGAAAAGCATCTTTATGGGAAATGGAGTAAATATCTCCGTGGGAGATGGAGGAAAACATCTCCATGGGAGATGGAGGAAAACGTCTCCATGAGAGTTGAAGGAAAAGCATCTTTATGGGAAATGGAGGAAACATCTCCATGGGAGATGGAGGAAAATATCTCCATGAGAGTTGAAGGAAAAGTGTCTCCACGGCAGGTGGAGGAAAAGCATCTCCATGAGAGGTGGAGGAGAAGTATCTCCATGGGAGGTGGAGGAAAGCGTCTCCATGGGAGGTGGCAGTGGTGGCAGTGGTGGCAGTGGTGGCAACAGTGGCAGCAGGGGCCGGGGTGGCCGCGGTGGCAGCC
>VZRL01000713.1:275883-295585 GCA_013397895.1 Origma solitaria
CACTGTCCGAGTCATCAGTGGTTTTGAAGCTTTGAGTATTCCAGATAGAAAGAAAAGAAAAATAAGAAAGGTGGTAAGGAATAATAAAAATAAAAATAAAAATAAAAATAAAAATAAAAATAAAAATAAAAATAAAAATAAAAATAAAAATAAAAATAAAATTAAAAATATTTATTTTTGACAGAATCAAACTACCTAAATCCTGAGCTGTTGTGCTGTTTGACTTCAAGAGATTTTTTAAACCAAATGGTTCTCAGGGTGGAAATAAAAATATAAGCATTTGACAGCTACCAAACCCAGACACCTCAAGTTTGAAAACACTGGGAAGCCTGAACTTCAGACACTTTTGTGAGGCATTTCAGAGCTGCAGGGAGGCTGAGCTGGGCTCCTGACAGAGGAACCTGGAGCAACCTCATCCATCTGCTTTAACTCCGCCTCCTCTCCACCTCCGTGACCAACTCCAACCAAACTCTGAAGTCTGGATGTCCCAATCATGATTAAATTTCTGGAGATTTTATAAGAATCAGCAGGTGTGTGGAGGGGAGAGCCCCAGCTCAGCCCCCAGCAGGGACGAGGCAGGCAGGGCTCTGATGTGACACCTTCTGCATGGCTCGGCAGGGCCAGCCCAGAGGGCTGAGGCTCTGAGGCTGATCAGAGGGACACAGCGGAAGGAAGGGATGAGTAGGGGACAAGGAACACAATCCCACAGCAAAACAGGCTTTATTCATGCTGCTGTCCACACAACATCGGTAACAAAGAATTAAAAAGGAAGCAGTGGCCGTGCAATCCTGCTCATCGTTCTCCAGGACACTCCTGGTGCCCTTTCCTGAAGCATCTTCCACTGGGAGCTGGGGTGGGCAAGGAGCAGGGCAAGGCTGCAGCCTCCCCCTTTGATCCTCAGTCCGGGCTGGCCCCCTCCTGCTCCCACGTCCTGGGGCTCTGCTCTTGCTGACGCTGTGCTCCTCTGTTTCTGTTTATTTGTCCTCGATTGTGTCATTGTCTTAGCCAGGAACTTGGAAAGCTCCTTGGAAAGCTCCTTGGAAAGCTGGCTCGGGCTGCCTCTGCCATCTGGCTGCTGCTCATCGCTGAGGATTACAGTAGCAAACCAAACACAAACATTGGGAAATGGGCCTGACGAGAGCTCCTTTTTAATAGGAGGATAATGAATGGGAAATGGGAGAGAGGCTGTCTGCTCCCAGGCTGGACAGGAGCTCTCCCCAGGGCTCCTCAGACAGCTGGGAACTCCCAATGGTTTGTATCTCAAAGGCACTGATGAGCAGGGATGGGGAAACTGAGGCACGGGGCCATTCCTTGTGCCTGTGGCAGAGCTGGAGGTCCTGATCCCCAGGAAGAGTGTGGGGATGCAGCCAAGGGAAGGTGGCTCTGAGGTCACCTGCTTCCCCCCGGTTTGGGTGCTGACTGTGCCATGGCGAGCGGAGCTCTTCCCGCAGGGATCGCTGGGGAATGGGCCAGTGACAAATGGGCTCTGGCTGGAATGAAGTGATCTTATCATGGCCTCTGTTCCTCCCCCTGGGGGGACAATGCAGGGCCGTGGCTGCCGGGCCCAGCTCCCATTTCCCTGGGTGGTCACGGGTGGCCGGGCTCCATGAATCAAAGTGTCGGAGCGCGAGCAGGAAATGGCCAGGATGGACCACGGGAGCTGAAACCTCTCTGCCACGGAGGCTCCCGCCAGGGAAACCCGGGCAGACCTCACCTGCCTTCACCCAGGGACTCGGGATGGCGTTCTAGCAGCACCCCAGCCCTTTGGAATTCCACCTTGGAATTTTTGAGGCCATTTTTTGACTGCTCAGCCATAAAAGCCTGGGAGTTTGCAGCTGCCATCTGTTCTCATTGCCCTTGTCCTTCAGTGGCACAGCGGAAACACGAGCAAGGTGAAGGATTTTCCTGGGGGAGGCCAGAGGAGGTGTGGGGAGGTGATGGAACAGAGAATTCTCATGGATTGAGCTGCTCTTCCTTACTGAAGTAACCTCAGGTGATGCTCCGGCCACTCCCTGTGTGTGAGACCTGCTCCGGTTTCTGTGGGGCAGAGCAGAGCAGGGAGGCTCTGTGCTCACCCTGTCCTTTCCCAGCCCTGCCCTCAGCATTCCCACACCCAGCAGTGCCCAGCTGTGTTTGCCATGGCACTGGGCACAGCTATCCCTGCAGGGATTCAGGAGTGGAGCCCTGCTCTCATCTCCAGGCTGCAGGAGACGCCTGTGAGGCAGACCCTAAAAACCGCCTGGGACAAAGCACACCAGTGCTTCATTCCCACAGCCGTTCCCTGGGCCCAGAGGGTTCTGTCAGTCCCATCAGGATGCCTCTCCTTCCATAGGTTCAGACTTCTCTTGGCATCCAACTTGCTGCAGGTCGAGAAGCTGCTCCCTGCTCACCAGCTCAGTCAGCAGCTCACATTCCCCTTCCAGCTCCTGGAGCTTCATCAGAGCCTCTCTGATCACAGGAAATGAGTTTTCCAAACGAGGCATGCCTGGCCCATCGATAACGAAGGCATCAGTGGACAGCCCAATTTCTTCTTTGCTTTCTTGGGCCTCATAATGGATGAGGTGTGGAAGGTGTCCCTGCCCATGGCAGGGGTTGGAACAAGAGGGCCTTTAAGGTCTCTTCCAACCCAAAACATCTGGGATCCTGTGATTCCATGATCATTTCTCCCTGTTTCTGGTTGTTTCCAACACATTTGTTCCCAAACCACAGTCTGAAAGCTGTGTAAAAATTGGGTGTTTCCTGCACCTTAGAGCTGCCTGGATCTCAAGTGTGTCCAGAGAGGAGGATCAGCCCTTCAGCTTTCCCTGTGCTGGTTGCATCCCTGCTCTGTCCCAGCTTCTCAAGGAATACATATCTGTATCTCCAAATTTGTCCCAAAAGAAGGTCTAAACCTCGCACCCAGTGGAGACAACAGTGGGGTTTGTTGACCTCAGCACCACCGGGAGATCAATCCATAAATTAACACAGCACTTCCCACGCAGGGCTCACAAACTCCTTTATCATCCCCTTCAGACCTGGGCTGCCTCGGGCCCTGAGCCTTTATCTGATCCATGGAAAACGGGATATCTGGGGACCTTGGAGATCAAAAGGAAACTTTGCACGGGTCAGAGAGAAGCGTTTTGGGGCTGCTGGATGTGCTCCCTCGGAATCTCTCTTCTGTGGGAGCTTTGTCACTGTGACCCAAGCTGTGCTGGGGGTCTCTGCTCATTGGCTCAGTGACACAGCTGAAGGGACAGTCCCTGGAGGGACAGGGACACTGCGCAAAGGCCATGGAGCTGCCCAGTTTCCCTCCGCCCTGAGCTCTTTGCCAGCACAGGATCACATCCATACCTGCAGCAGGGATGGAGCTGCTCCAGCTCTGCACTGAGGCTGTGCAATAAAACCAGAGCCACCTCAGTGCACCTGCAAAAAGCCATTTTGGGGCACTCCAACCACCCCAGCACCACAGTGCTGTCAGCTGGAACCACTCTGCTTCCCAGGCATCAGCTGCGCTTCCCAAAGTCTGCACTGAGTCCTGAACCCCTCCTGTGCTTCCCAAAGCCTGCACTGAGTCCTGAGCTCCTCCTGTGCTTCCCAAAGCCTGCAGTGAGTCCTGAGCTCCTCCTGTGCTTCCCAAAGCCTGCAGTGAGTCCTGAGCTCCTCCTGTGCTTCCCAAAGTCTGCAGTGAGTCCTGAGCTCCTCCTGTGCTTCCCAAAGTCTGCACTGAGTCCTGACCCCCTCCTGTGCTTCCCAAAGTCTGCACTGAGTCCTGAGCTCCTCCTGTGCTTCCCAAAGCCTGCACTGAGTCCTGAGCTCCTCCTGTGCTTCCCAAAGTCTGCAGTGAGTCCTGAGCTCCTCCTGTGCTTCCCAAAGTCTGCACTGAGTCCTGAGCTCCTCCTGTGCTTCCCAAAGTCTGCACTGAGTCCTGAGCTCCTCCTGTGCTTCCCAAAGCCTGCAGTGAGTCCTGAGCTCCTGCAGTGATTCCCAAAGCCTGCACTCTGTCCTGAACCCCTCCAGTGACTCCCAGAGCCTGCAGTGAATCCTGAGCTTGTCCTGTGCTTCCAAAGCCTTCGGTGAGTCCTGACCTGCTCTGGACCTGGGAAGTGAAACAAGTTCATTCTGCTGAGCTGAACAAGTGACAAGATGTCACCCAGCATTGCAGGGACGTGGAATAAAGAGCACTTTTCTTCCTGCAGGATGACAGATTGCAGGGATAAAGGTTTCCCACCATCCCACTCTGAGCACTGTCTGTAAGTGTATTTACACTGGGGTTTTTTACTGGTTCAGTGATCAAGCCCCACTCTGGGACTCGGCAGAACTCCCCTCATGCTGCAGCCCGAAGCCCTTCCCAAGCTTTGAGCAGCTGGGGAGTCACTGCAGCCAAGCCTGGCCTCAGGGAGCCTGCAGGGAGATGCTCATCCCAGGGCTCCTGCAGAAACGCTGCCTGCCCTTGGGAAGGGCTGATGTTTGGGAGCAGGGCAGCATTGGGAGCACAGGGGTTCCAAGGGCCTGCTGCAGCAGGACCTTCACTGAACTTCCCTCATCAATCTCCATCAATCCTCCCTCCCGTGTGCCCCAAATTTGGTCTCTGAACCAGCTCCCTTCCTCCTTCCCCTCCCCTCCCGCTGCCCCCCAACACACACAGGCACATTTCCTTTTCCTTGAGCAAACAATTTTCAGATTTAAAAGCGAACTCTGGGTGCAGGCTGGAAAAAGACAATGTGGCCAGGCCCCTTATCTGCTGCTATCTGCTCCCACCAAGCTGCGAGCCCAGATTGGGCCGGCAGGAGATTTCAGAGTTTATGGGCCACGGGAGGGAGGGAGAGCAGGGGAAATCTGCTGGGGGAGATAAGTCCAGGAAATAGGGCTGGGGACTGGAGCAGAGTCAACAAAGCTGAGCGAGCAACCGGACACCTCCGGAGTCCCGAGGATGTGACTCAGTGTCACGACTCGACTCGGTGTCACGACTCAGTGTCATGACTCCATGTCACGACTGCAGCTCCCCATCAGGCAGAGGAGATTCCCCTGGACTGCTCCATGCCTGCCACGGAGAAGGGAAACATCCTGATCTCTTTGTGCCCTTGGAGTATTTTCTAGTGAGCAGCCCACATTTAAACTCCTCAATCCACAGGCAGAAATGAACCCCTGGGTTTTGGAGCATGTGCTGGGCCTGGCAGCAGCTCAAGGCTCAGGGCATCGCACTCAGGGTTTAGAATGTGCTGTGTAAATCTAGAAGCTCCCTGGGCCCCAAAGGATCACCTGGTCTTTGTCCATGTGCCCCCAGTGGGGCTCAGAACCCACAGCACGAGGTACTATGTGCTCACATGGGCACCAGGAGACTTTTATCACCACCAGGATATTTTTATAACCACCTGTTATCCCCATGTGCACAAGAGGCTTGGTGGTAACTGGAAAAGCGTGTGGGCTTCATCTGTAATGTATTTCAAACACAAAAATATCCAGGCTAATTATATCCAAGAACAGCAGCTCACGTTGTTCTTGCAGCCCAAAAACTGTCCTAAGCCTGGCTGAGGAATGGAGAAGTGAGGTTGTGTGTTCTTCCTCTGGAAGGCCAACTGGAGGAAGCTTTCATGCTGTGGTGGTTGTTTCTAGGCAGGAAAACTTTTGCAAACTCTGTTCTTGGAGGCAGCTGGTCTGGTTTTACCTTAAACTCTGTAATTTAGGACAGATCCTTCACCTCTGAGCTACTGAGAGAAGAGGCAGCCTTATGGAGAGCAGAGTGCCACTGACTTCAGCCTTCGGCTGCAGAGCCCTGGGCCAGCCCAGCTCTGTCCAGGTTCACTGCTGGTTCTACTGTCTGAACTCTGTGAGTTAACAGAGTTTCCATCTGCTTGGGTGCTGGGGTTTTCCTCACGCACTGCTCCAGCCCCTGCCTTGGATGCTGCTGTTCCACACGTCCCTTGCTCCAGGAGCTTCAGCTCTGCTCCCATTGTTTCACAGGCCTGGCACACCCCCAGCTCCAGCTGGGAGCCCCAAGATCCCAGGATTGGTGTGCTCAGGCCAGCGGAGCTCTGCAGTGCCCCAGGCAGTGCCCCTGGCACCTCTGAGTGCATTCACAGAACCCCGGAATAGTTTGGGTGGGAGGGACCCTAAAGCTGACCCAGTTCCACCCCTGCCATGGGTTCCGGGGTGTTCCTGTGGGGCTCTCCATCCCTGGCACAGAGGGAAACTGAGCCTTCCCTCCCCCTTCCTACAGATCCCTCCTTCAGCCCCACACCTTTCCCTATGAACCTGCTCTGAATCCCAGCTCCATCCCCTCCACACTGTTGCTGTCTGAGCCTGGGGAAGATTCCCTGCCCACGGCAGGGGATGGCAATGAGATGATCTTCAATTTCCCTTCCAACCCAAGCCATTCTATGGTTCCATGAAATCTGCATTTCTCCCATCTCCTCTCCTTGCACAGGCAGCATCACTTCCTTCTTGTCCCAGACAGTTTCTTTGGCCCATAAATCGGTCAAAGTTGCCCTCAGCCTTTCCTGCTGTCCCTATTCCCGTTGGGATGTCCAGGAGGCTCTGTCAGTGCACGCCGAAGCCCTGACTTGGAGCCGTTTCGTGATGCAGCAAACTCTCACTCCAGAGCATTAACCAGGGAGGTTTCCCAAACCCTCGCTCCTCTCCAGCTGGAAGCAGTTATTCCCCATCAAGCTCCTGCCCAGGGAAAGGCTGCTCCGGCAGCAGTGAGCACTGGAACCCTTTAGTACTCCTGGAGCCCCCCGAGCTGTTGGTGACAGTGTGGAGACAAGGGCTGAGGTATCAGAGCTCTGCAAGGGAAAGTGCTGTGTGGGGAGGGCTGTAAAACACCATTTTCCTGGGTTGTTCGTAATTTCCTCTTCATTTTATGGTTCATCTGATTTGAAGGGAAACCTTCTTGGTGGAGGAGTGGAATGGGAAGCACACTTCTGTGTCAAACCCTTGGAATCACAGCAAGCTCCTGCTTTAGTCATTTATTTTATTTAATTGACCTTGGGGTTGGGGTTTTTTAATCCTTTTCACTCATCCAGCTGTTCATGTGGCCTTTTGGTGGAGCTGCCTTTCTTGTCATTCCCTTCCCTCCTGCTCCCCTCCTGTCCCACCCAGAGTGGATCGAATACAAAGTAAAATGTTTCAAGGAATTGATCTCTGGAAAGAAATAATGGCTGCATTTGCTTGGTTGGTTGATTTTCTGTGGAGACCAGAGCAGCTGGAGCCCCTTTAGAGCTCCTGGAGGGGTTTTGGGGCTGCTTGCTTTCTCCTGAGCTGGAGACCTCAAATCCAGGCTGGCCAGGGAGGCTCCAAGGGAGAACCAGGACAAGAATTTAGTGTTTTGCTTTAAAAAAAAAAAAAGAAAGAAACAATCCCCAAATGAGCAAAGGCCTTGAGCTGTGGAGCTGGACTGTTCAAGGAGGGAGAGCTGTGCTGGAGACAAGGGCAACCTCAAGGTTTATATCCCCAAAAAAGATGATTTTGATCTCTTCTAGAAGAGGTGCTTCATGTAACATTTACTAAAAAGCAAAGCAACAGCAAATCTTGAGTGAACTTGGGGTCACGGCCACTTCTCTTTTCTGAAGAGGCCAAACTCTGCTGGAGGAAGACATTTGCTTTTCATTTCTTTTCCTTCTATTTTTCTAGTCAGCATCGGCTGGGCAGGGATCTCTGTGGTGAAGGGACCTCGGAGGGGTGGCAGTGCTGTCACCAGGGGCCATGGCCAGCGCCACTGCAAGGTGTGACACCATGGCCCACGGCTGTTCTGTCACTGAATGGGCCCTGAAGGGGCTGAACACAAAAATCCTGGGGAAAAAACAGGTGTCACCAGGGCCACATGTCCAGCAGAGAGGTCCCAGGAGAGCAGAGGCTCCTCTGGGGACTGCTGGGGAGGAGCAGAGCTAGTGTGGGGTGAGGGATTGTGCGATTCCTGTGCTACCTCTGCTGCGGGGATTAAATCCCTCTGTCACGGGGATTAAATCCCTCAGTCACAGAGATTAAATCCCTCTATTGCAGGGATTCCTGTCCCACCTCTGTCACACGGATTAAATCCCTCTGTCACAAGGATTAGATCCCTCTGCCACAGGGATTAAATCCCTCTGTCACAGGGATTCCTGTCCCACCTCTGTCACACGGATTAAATCCCTCTGTCACAAGGATTAGATCCCTCTGCCACAGGGATTAAATCCCTTTGCCACAAGGATTAAATCCCCTGCCACAGGGACTCCTGTCCCACCACTGTCAAAGGGATTAAATCCCTCTGCCACAGGGATTCCTGTGCCACCTCTGCCACAGGGATTAAATCACTCTGTCACAGGGATTAGATCCCTCTGTCACAGGGATTCCTGTCCCGCCTCTGTCACAGGGATTAAATCCTCTGTCACAGGGATTAGATCCCTCTGTCACAGGGATTCCTGTGCCACCTCTGCCCTCCCCACTGTCATGGGCTCTAAGGTCTTACCACCCCATCCCCAAACTTCCCTTCCTGCCTTTTGTCCGTGGAGCTTTCTTTGTCCAGGAAATGTCCCTGGAACTCTCCACCCCACGCAGCCTCAGGAGGGTCTCTCTAAGGACTGCTAAAAACCCCTGTGAATCGAGGCTCACACCAGTCCCCAACCCAAACTGGTGTAACAGGAGTTCCGTGACATCCCACAGACAGTAAATAATTTCCTGGGATGTTTATAAACAACGGGAGTGGAAACTCTGATGTTTCGTAAATGATCAGGGCTTTAACAACAACACCAAAATCACACTTTTTGTAACTTCACAATAAACACTCATCAAAATAAATACTCCAAACATGTCCTCAAATGCAGACAGTGAAAAGAGAAAGCTTCTCGGTCCTGTTAAACAGACTGGGAACAAGGAAATTAAAATTCCTGGGTCATACGTGAACCTTCACCTAACATTCCTTTTTCAGGAATAATATCAAATCCAGCAAAGACAGCAATCCCTTTTTCCCTATGCCCTCATTTTATCTCTGGAACGAAAACTTTCCCTGTGTTGTGATAATGATTGTATCAATAATTTATGATTATTTATTTGAATACACTGATCACATCCATCATTAATATTAGGGTGAAGCGTATTCTATTTCAAAGGTGTTTTTTCTGCTAGAGAGTGATATAGCAAAGCTGAAATGTTTTTCCCAAAAATATTTATAGTGGGTTTGGTGATTTTCAGTGGAATTCATCAAAGTGCCTTTAATGATTAAATTAATTAGTGGAAAGGAAAGAACAGATTCTCACTGAAATGGGGCTGTGTTCTCTGAATGAAACATTTTTGTACTGGTAATTTATGACAGAAATTCTTTCACGCTAAAATTCTAAATTTACCCTCCTTAGCGATTGAAAATGAAAATAAATCTTAACAGGGAGGACTTTCCTCTCAGACTAATAATTTAATTTCAGGAATATGGCTAATTTTAATTCAATTTAACTGCTCCAGATATGCACAAGTATCTCTGTATCAGATGCTGCTCCAAGATAGCACAGGGAAAAGGCAGAATTTGCAGCCACAGAGGGCTCTTATCTCATCCCCAAAGTCCCCAGCAGCACAGCAGATGCAAACCCAGCTGGACATTTCTCCATGGCAGTTGTGTTTCACCGTTCCTTCCCTGAATCCAGGAATTCAGGGCCATTCAGGAGCCTGGTTTTGTTCCACCTCCAGGACCTGTCTGGCAGATATGAAGCTTTTGCCACTTAAAACACAAAGTCGCAGTGGCTGCAGCAGGAGCAGGACAGGGAAGGTGTTTGGAGCTCTTCTTTGCTGTGAGGTTCTGCCCTTGGTCCGTGATGGATCTTCCAGGTTTTCCCTCCCACACACCCAAACCTGGCTCTTGTGGGGCCAATCTCTCTGAGACAGCATTGTCACCTCAGCTCTGGCTGCTCTCCTCGGCCACCGACCCAGGTTTGGAGGTGCCATTAAATTTTGGGCCGAGCCTGGGAGAGGAGCAGGGGCAAAACAAGTTGTTGTCTCTTTTTCCCCTCAACACAGTTCAAATCCCCACATTTTCCTGCCAGGAAAGGGAAACTGAAGCCCAGCAGTGTGTGTGTGGTTCCATGTCAAGCACTGGAGCTCCATCTGCCTTTCCAGACTTCCCTCTTATTCCTAATTAACATGTTGAGGAATTTTAAAATGTAATAAACATTATTTCTAAACAACCCAAAAGGAAAGCTTGCTTCTCTCCGGTTTGATGTAAACATTTATAGCGCAGCTCCATCCTTAAACAGTTAATCTTATAGTGACCTATTAAAATAAAATGAATTGTGTTATAATTCATCCTAAAGCAACCTCGGGGTGAGTGTATCAGGTAACTCCTGCTTTTGCAGCCCTCATGACGTTTTTAATCAAATTCAGCTGTAATTGCTGGAGCATTCACATGCCTCTTTTAATACCCTGCCTCCATTTGGGACTCATATGAGTCTGTTTTCTCTTAACGTCGCTAATAAATAGAAAACATGGAAAAAAGCACATTTTGCAGGACTCGGAGCTTTTCCACCGTTCCATTTGTTCCCGAATTGTCTGACAGGCTGACGGGAACGCGGCACTTGTCAGGTCCCCCGAGCCCTGCGATCAAACCCTTTGTGAGGCTGAAGTCGCTGGTTTTGTGTCGCTCGCACCCCGTAAAGGGGACAGGGACACGGGCGGGGGCGGCTGGGAGGAAGGGAGGGATTTCATTGGCATCTTTAAAACATCACCGCCCGCGATGGATGCTGAAATGTTGCTTACGAACAAGTGACCCACGGTTGGGGAGGAAAAGCTGAAATGCGGGCTCTGCCTCCGAGATGTTCATGTAAACAAAACTCCTGCAACTTTCCCTGCCCGGGAGAGCAGGGGGGTGCCTGCCTTGGGGTTTTTGCAGTCTCCGCCGCTGCAGCTGTTTCCAATTTGCCAGCAATTTTCTTTTGGGCTAGTAAAGCTCCCAGGATGGCTGGAACTGGCCACATGGGTTTCTCCCCTCGGCTCTGGGGTTTGGTTACAAGGGGCAGCAAAGCCAGCTCAGGATTCGGGGCAGGCATTTCCCCTGAACTTGGGAGCGCTTTACATCCCAAAATTCTGTTAACGCCAACCTTTAAAAGTTATTTCATTGCAGACTGTGCTGTGCCCAGGGGTCCCCGCCGCAGCCAGGCTGAGATTGCTCAAAAAGTGAAGGGAAATAAAGGGGAAAAAAGAGGATAAACGGACGGGGCAGAGATGCCCAGGAGGGCTCCCTGCCCCGCCAGGAAATCGGGAAGAGGCGTCAGTGAAGGCAAGAGCGGAGCCCTCGGGGCTCGTCCCGTGCGCCGTGTCCTGTGTAATTCACACGTGGAAACGTGAGAAAAGAATGAGCGATGGCTTTGAAACGTGAGCCCGCTCGGTCCCGGCTGCCTCGGCTCGGCAGAAAGAGTTGTTCCCATCCCTGCAGAATAATGAGATTAAGGCTTGGAAGGAGCGTTTTTAACCCCGAGCACGCGATTTTTAAAAAGCCTTTAATGATGACAACGCTGCTTTTGATTTTAGGGTTTGTTTGGTTTTTTTTTTCCCCGATTCCCTTTCTTTCCTATTTGTTCCCCCGATTCCTTCTCTCCTGAGCTCTTCACAAGCCCCTCCTGTCGCTTTGCTTTTCCTTCCATCCCAAGGCAGCTTCTCCCTAAAATCCCCATCCCCTCACCTCGCTTAGGAAAGAGTTTCTCTCGCCACAAACAACAACAATTATAACAACAACAAAGAATCCAAAGAATTTCTATATTAAAAAGTGGCGAGGTCCCTGGTCGCTGCGTCCAGGTCTGAGTGTGTTTTCCTTGGAAATTGGGAGGAATGCTAAACGCCTCGTCTACCAGGGAGTAAATTGTGTGCGGAGCTCAAGGCACGGCTCCCAGGTTGCCCTTTCACCCCTTCACTTTATATGTTCCTCTTATTAAGGAGAAAAATGTTTCAATATGTTGGAATTTGGGGCAAAGCCGGGAAGGAGAGAAAGAGAATAGAGAATGGAAGAACATTTTCCAAATAGTTTTGGTAACCCTTCTGAGGGTTACATTTAAAATTGATGTTGTATTAAAATCCCTGGAAGTTTTTGTCCAGGTCAGTGCAAAATATTGTCTGCGAAGGCTTCTGAGCTGACAAAATTCACCAGGAACGGGACTCCGATGGGGGAAAAACCATCCCTGGATTGAAGATGTGTTTCTTCTCCCTCCTGAACGCGTTACTGTTTGATAGGCTCCTGTGAAATAGCTAAAAAGAGCTGGAGGCTTCGGCTTGCAGGGAGGAATGCAGAATTCTTGGTCCAAAAGAATCGTTTGGAGCCGATTCCATCCCTCTTTCCCAGCTGTGTGCATCTGCAGCGCGCTCCGTCATGCTTTCAGCCCTGCTGCAGGGGGAAATGGGTTAACTCTTTTCTAGGTAAGAGTCAGGGCAAAAACCTCAAAATAAGGAACGATGATTTAAAAACGGATATTTGAAACTTCCTTATTTTAAAAGGGGGATTTAAAGTAGCACTTGAGCTCCACTCAGCGTCTCTTTTCGGCTTGACTCCTCAGCAATATTTTTTTTTAAAGTTGTGAATTTTTTTCTTTTTTTTTTTTTTCTTCTTTTTCTTTTTTTGGATGTGTAGTTTAAAGACGCTCATAGCACCAGGAGGGCTCATGGGGCGAGGATGTCCCATGGCAACGAATAATCTGAGGGAACAGCTGGAATATTGATAAGGGGGGAAAACGGAAATCAAATGAAAAGTAGAGGGCAGAGAAGCGAGGGAAAGGAAAGCAAAGCACGTCCTGGAGCTGCGAGCAGCACAGAAGCCCCCTGAGGAAATGCCTGCTTGATGCAGCCTGTCTGGATGGGCTGGGAATTTTAACTTCAGCGCCGCTTTGGATCCAACAAGTTTAAATCTCTCTTCTCCCTGCAAAACTGCAGCGGCGAGGGCAGGGATCCACAGCTGGTGGGGAGTTGGGGTTTTGGTCTCAACCTGGATCTTTACAAACTGCTCTGCCACTGGCTGAGGGGAAAGGCTCTAAAAGGTGAGTCCTTTCAATCACAACAATAAGAATAAGCGATTCTAAGAGTAGTTTAAGAGGCCCTTTTTATATCGCGGCTGGCGCTGGCAGGGCGAGACGATTGATAAATAATCCGCTGCAGATTCTTGAAAACTCGCTCCAAAATATGCAGATGTATTTATTTATTTACATGCACAGGCGTAATTACAGCAGGGAGGTAATGGGGGAGACACTAATCAGGGGTAAAGAGGGGAGCGGGGGAAACCAATATGGGAATCCTTGACCCCAGAAAATTTACTGGCGAGGCAAAATTACCTTGTCCCTCCACTCTGCCTGCCCCCACCCCCCGTCGCAAGTTCAGAAGCAAAAGAAACTGGAATGTGTTAGGAGGGAGGACGACAGGAAAAAAAGAATTGTACTTATCAGAAACACATTGTCCGCTTTAGAGCCGCGTGCCCTCCCGTGCCAGCTGGACGCGCCATAAATACTTTAAAAATCAATAAAAGGGGAGTTACGTGCAGATAGCGAACTTTTGTTTTCCAGTTGCTTGGCTGTGGGGGTTTTTTTGGTTTTTCTTTTTTTCTTTCCCTTAACTCGGCGGATGTTTCGGTGGCTCCGGGGGTGTCCCCGGGCTCTGCGGGGTCTCAGCTCCGCAGGTCGGGGCGCAGCTCCAGCGGCCGGGCAGCTTCATTAACGCGGTTCTCTAATTATCCCCGGGGCTGGCTCGGGTCAGACCCGCACACACCGCGCTAAGGGCGCAGTCGGAATCCCACGGCTTTTTCTCAAGAGCTTGGAAAAAACCCCAACCAGCAATCCCGGAGTGCCGGCCGCTCGTGTGCGGCTCTGGGCGCATCTCTCTCACCCTCTGGGATCATTTTCCTGCCGTAATTCCTGGGGAAATGTCTGACTGCTCCCTTCCATCCCGGGAACCAGAACAGAACAGGATGCGTGTGAGGGTGCTTGTGCTTCTTAATGATGCACTAATTACACTTAGCTAATTACACTCGGTTAATTGTTTTCTGGCGCGTTCCAGAAGGACTAAAAACCCCGAGAGGAGCGGGGGGGCACAAACAATACCTCTTGTCGGGTCTGTGTTCCCACACACCGGCACATTTTTCACCGTCGTTGTTAATCTCTGCAGTGATGACTTTGGGGGTTGGAGGCAAAATAATCCCCCCCGTTCATCAGGAGCTAGTCGAGCCTCAGAAGCACAGAAAAACAGATGTAGTGCCTTGAGCCTGAAATAAAGATCGAGCAGGACCCGAAATAGAAATGGGATCGACAACCCTGAGAGTTCTTTCCATATTTACAGCGATCCTTCCACTCAGAGTATTTTTTTTATTTGTGTTTTTTAATTTATGGTTCAATTATTGTCGGTGAGGAAGGTTCTTTAAATCAGTCGGGGCCGGCAGGTTAATGGCTCGGGATGGTTTCAATGAGCCCGGGAAGGCAAGTGCCCCTCGTTTAGCCGAGGGAAACCTTGGGGTACGAGTCAATGGGGTTAACTAGGCTCGACACGAAAACACGAGTATTTCAGCTGGCTTTTAATTGTTGGCTAAGAAATTCAGTTAATCAAATGTCAGACATTTGCCTCTGCTCTTGCTGAAGGTGAAGAAGGTTCTTTTCTTGAGGAGGAGGGGGAAAACCAAATTGTTATTAAAAAATAGAAATAAACCCCTGCTCTCTGAGTCTATTACTTGACTTTGGTCACTGTGTTGATGTGTTTCTCTGTCCTTTAGAAGTTACACTTAAATTCTTGATCATTCCTCTCTAAATTTTATTACCAATCTTATTATTTAAACCAGGTGTTATTCTTTTACTTTTCTATATGCACGTATATGACTGGAGGTTTTTTATTATTTATTTCAGGTCAAATTTAGGACCTTTAAATATATCTAATAAACAAGTAAGGATGTTTCAGACTGTACCAGACACTTCGTCTTACGTCAAGGTAAGACATGACAGCATCTTTAAACAGGTAATGTCAAAAATTACAATCCTCCCAAATTCACAGTCCATTGTATTGGTTGAAAATTTCATTCCCTTTCTTACTGAATTTAGCAGGGAAAAAATCCCTTGATCTTCGGTGGGAGAGGCATCAGAGACTGAAACACCAAATTTAGCATTATGGAATTGTGCAGGGTTGAGTGAAAAGTTGTATCATCAGGGGAAAAAATGTATTAAAGGGGGTTTGTCTTTTATCCTGCATGGATGCTGGGTTATCCCAGAGCCGGTGTTACACTCGGGGGGTCCTGAATTCCAGGATTTATCCTGGTTTGTTGCTCTGGAACCAACACATCCATGGGGCTGTGCTGCCACGGTTCCATCCCAGAGTTCTGTCACAGCGGTTCCCTAAATTTACTTCCAATTTTCTGCTTCCCCAGCCCCCCTTTAGCCCTGAAGCAGAGCTCAATTTCATTTCTCTTCTCCTCCATGCCAGCACCTGAATTCCATGTGCAAGATGATCCGTGGAGTTGTGTGGTTTCTGAAAGGTCCATTTCAGAATGGATTTAGAGATTGGATTGTGGATTTAGAGCGGGAAAACCCTGAATGAGTTAAAGCCAAGCATCTCTTTCAGTTGCTGAGGCAATGGATTGTCACACCAGGCAGTGCTGTGTCACACTGGGACTCCTTTTCGTGCTCCTGGTGGTTTTCCTTGAGTGCTTCCATGCCATTTAGTGGGGAAATTAACTTCACTTGTTCTGGTTTTTAACTGATATTACCAGATCTTGCACTCGAAATACTTGTTTGAATATATATATTTACTTCAGTTTTTTTAAAAATGGATTTTACAATGTATTTTGCCACTTCTGCCTCTTTCTTTTTCAAAGATTCAAACAAGAACCAAAGCAGGGTTGGCACAGCCTTGTCCCTTTATACCTCAGTTGAGCTCTATATTATATTTGACATCATATAGGGTTTTTTTCACAACAGTTCCCAAGAATGTAAATAAACCGAGCCTGGGACATCTGGGTTACACGTTTGAGGCAAGCCCTGCATGCAGCAGCACTTAGGGAAAATCTAAACCACAAGCCTCTCCTGTCCCTGAAGAAACACAGGAGGGTGTTAACTAGAGCTGGGTGGATAATTTGTAATGAATAATTTATTACAGGAATTTGGCCTCTATTTCCCAACCCTCCCTCCCTTCCCTCATTCCCAACTGGATTTTCATGTGCTTCCACATTATTGGGGATGGTCCATTGGATTTTTCCTGTGAAGAATCCCGAGGTTATGGCTCAGTTTGGGACAATTAGTAGTGGAAATGCAAGCTTGGGATGATCCCAGGTCGTGTGGTGTTGGGTGAACTTGTGCAGCCGCTCCACATTTCTACAACAAAATCCAGCCAGGAACGGACAGGATTGCTCATTGGGTTGCTATCCCCGAAAATCCCACTCCCATCTCGGTGTTCCAGGGAACGTTGGTGAGTTAATTTTGCTCATGATGTTTGCATAGCTCTGGTACAGATTCTGCAGCAACAGAAACCCCACAGGAAACAACTGAAATTCAGGTGCGGGGAAGGCAAATCCCCTCAAGTTCAAGCGAGGGAAGATATTCCCTCAGATGGCTGTGGCACTGATTCCCTTCGGAGCCGGGGATGTGGGAAATGCTCGGGGATGCTCTGTTCATGAGGAGGAGATGAAGGCCTGTGACATCCATGGTGTGCTGTCACTGCCCTGTGCTGGGAGGCAGATCCAGGGAAACTCCAGTCAGGAGCAAAATTCCTTTGGAATTGAGTGGAACCGAGACCCAGGCCCCGATAGGTGAGCACTGCTGCAGGGCTGGGGGAGCCTGGCCATGGCTGTGGCAGGGCAGCTCCCCAGGGAGTGCAGGCTGCAGGCTAAGGCCTGGGGCACAGCTCTCTTCCCAGAACATTGCTCTTTATCCATGAGGAAGAGCACCTCAGGCAGGGCTCACCCCGTGTGGAGGGAGGGATGAGCTGTGGGGTGCAGGACTCTGCCTCAAACGCAGCCCTTCCTCCTCTGCCGATGGTATTTTGGGCAAGGATTCTGCCTCTGCTATTTTGTCTGCAGAGCTTCTTCCACACTGATGGCACTGGGGAAAGGACTTGTTCCTGTGCTTAAAAAAAACAACAGGATTTTGGTGGAAGTCTGATCCAAAATCTTCTGCAGACAAAGGAAATGTCTCCCAGGGACTCTTAAAGGGTTGAGCTGGGCAGCTCTGTCCCAGTGGCACTAAATGGTACCATAAAAGTGGGGATGTGCTGAAGTTCAGGGAAGTTTGAACCTTAAACACACAGGTGAGGTCAGTCTCTGTTCCCTCTGAGTTTGGTGGCAGTTCCCAGTGGCTCAAAGGCATCCAGAGGCAACGGAGAGGTTCTGACAGTGTCTGACATTCATGGAAGAGTTGGGATTGGTTAATGTTCCAGGCAGAGGGTGGGAAAGCTGGGTATGATCTGATCCCATCCCACTGATCCCTGATGCAGTGAGTTGGGGCTCCTGAGCACGGCACTTCCACTCTCCACTGCTGCATTTCCCCAGCTTTAAAGTGTGGGGTAAAGCGAGGGACTGCTCACACCGAGACAGCCCTGCCCTCCTTCCCTCTGCTTCCCCACACTCACCTGGAGCACCTCCCAAGCTCTGGGGAGCAAGAACATCGAAGAGCAGAAGGCTGAGTCCCAATTATTCTCCCTTTCCATGCTTTATTACTATTATTATTATTATTATTATTATTATTATTATTATTATTATTACTATTACTATTATCATCTTTCATGCGATTCCTTCTCCACAAAACCTTTTTTGCTTGTCTTATGGGAGGGAGAAGTATTTTCCTCGTTACTTTCGTGGGATGTGTACACCACCTCCACCAGAAAAAGTGAGATTATAACTGATGTCTTCTACAAATCCTCTCCAGCAGATGCACAATGTGCATCAACGTGAGGTTTATTGTGTGCCTTGTACAGAAAATGCCTCGTCTCTGTGGGCTGGAGCCCGGGGAGGTTGCTGCAGGCTGTTCCACAGGAATTCCCAGGAGAAACAAATTCCCCAAATATCCTGCGAGCTCCTTCAGGCCGCGGGGTTCTTGTCACGGCTTTCCAAATGCACACTGAGGGGTGAGGTGAGGGAACTGCAGCAGGCACAGGAGGGTTTCATTCTAAAGTGCTTGGGTTTAACAAGGATTTTGTTCTGGAGTCACTCGGGTTGGAGGTCAGCTTCTCGGTGCTGTAACCTCGATTTACATCACAACACAGAGAGTGTACCTGAAGCACTGATAACAGATCCCATGGGGCTACTGACAGGGAAACCCAATCCCATAGAACTTCCTGACAGGGGAACTCAATCCCACAGAGCCTCCTGACAGGGGAACCTGATCCCATAGAACCTCCTGATAGAGGAACCCGATCCCATAGAACCTCCTTACAGGGGAACCCAATCCCATAGAACCTCCTGACAGGGGAACCCAATCCCACAGAACCTCCTGACAAGGGATCCTGATCCCATAGAACCTCCTGACAGTCATACCCCATCTCACAGCCCAGCCTTCCCTCTCACACCCAGTTCTTGAAGGGGCCTGTACTCAATGGAAGGCTGAGAATTCATAGAAATAAAAAATAATTTTGATCCTTTCTGGCTTATTCAACAGAACTGTTAAAGTATTTCTATTCCTCAGACCATTAGGGACTGAATGATCTGCAAGTACTTAATAATTCACAGTGGATCAGAGGGTGCTAATCCCATCTAAACATGAGGACTTGACTGCAGAGAATGAAACATGGAATATAATTGGGAAATCAAATTTTAAAAGAAGACAGCACTGGAATCCTGACTGGAGGGATATGGAAAGAATTAGGGCCATAAGCAAAGCAACATGACCTCTGAATACTGATTTTTTAATTACTCCCATTACCACGAGCTCCTCCGGGCCACAGCCGCCCTCGCTCCCCTCCTGCCCCACCAGTCCGCGGTTTCAGATGTGTGTAAAGGTGGCACAGGAACAATTCGGGGCGCTCATTATCCACCCGCGCTTTTCTTCTGCCCTTGGGCAACATCCAAACGCTTCACGTCCCCTTTTATCGCCTCCTCGCACACTCAGCGCTTCTGCTTTCGCTTCCCGTGCCCTGCCCTCCCCGAGGCAGCCCGGGGCCGGGCTGAGCCTCCCTCCCTTCCTGCTCCTGCAGCTCCTTCCTGCTCCTGGAGCCCTTTTCCTGCTCCTGGAGCGCTTTTCCTGCTCCTGGAGCGTTTTTCCTGCTCCTGGAGCGCTTTTTCTGCTCCTGGAGCACTTTTTCTGCTCCTGGAGCCCTTTTTCTGCTCCTGGAGTGCTTTTCCTGCTCCTGGAATCCTTTTCCTGCTCCTGGAGCCCTTTTCCTGCTCCTGGAGCCCTTGTCCTGCTCCTGGAGCCCTTGTCCTGCTCCTGGAGTGCTTTTCCTGCTGCTGGAGCCCTTTCCCTGCTCCTGGAGCCCTTTTCCTTCCCCTGAAGCCTCTTTCTTTCTCCTGGAACCCTTTTCTTTCTCCTGGAACCCTTTTCCTTCTCCTGGAGCGCCTTTCCTTCTTCTGGAGCCTCTTTCCTTCTGGAATCTCTCTTTTTCCTGAAGCTCCTTTTCTGCTCCTGGAACTCCTTTCTTTTCCTGGAGCCCCTTCCCTTCTCCTTGAGTGCCTTCCTTCTCCTGGAGCCCTTTTCATCCTCCTGGAGCCCCTTCTCCCGGAGTTTCTACTCTCCAGACAGTTTCCCCTCCAGGTTCCAGCCCTGCCAGCCTGAGGCAAGAGTGTCCAGGGGAAGTTCCCGGGCCAAGGAGGGGAAGGAGAGGAGAG
>VZRL01000713.1:302609-400822 GCA_013397895.1 Origma solitaria
TCGGAGCTGCCCCCGATGTGCGAGTGGCCCTGGCCGCGCTGCCCCGCCGGCCCTGCCCGAGAGGGGCTCTGCCTCCCAGGGACGCCCGTGCGTTTCCTCCTGCAGCTCTTTTTGGCTTTTTTTGGCGGGGAAAAAGCCCCGGGTTGGAGGAGAAACATCACCCTGGCTTGGGGGAAAGGGAAGCGGAGTGTGGCAAATAAACCACCAACATAACCAACCCCTGGTGGCCTTGAGCAACCGGGGACGCTGTGGGGCCGGGGAGCAGTTCCCCCTCCCGTCCCGGCCAGCCTCTCCTGCAGCCGCTGGAAAGATAAACCCAGCCTTTCCAAGCTCCTTGAGGTGTTTCGGAAAGCCCAGGCAGGACAGGGCTGCCTTTGGGGGACCTTTGTGTGATTCTGATGGGCTCTGCTTGAGGGAGCGCCGCGGAACAGAAGCCGCTCGAACAGAGGAGCCTTGAAGTGAGAGACGCTGTGGGTGTGTTTGGGTTGGAGGATTTCGAAAGATGCCTATCGCCTGGGTGGGGTGTGGAGCTCGTCTTAAAAGTGCTCTTTTTTTCTTCTTTTTTTCTTTTTTTTTATTTCTTTTTTTTTTTTCCTTTTTTTTTTTTCTTCTTTATTTTGCTGACCTGGGTAGAATGAAGCTGCAAACGGGCAGGAACTGAAACTGTCTCCCTTAGATTGCAGCTTGTGACAAGTGCACGGTTTGGAAGGGTCTCAAAAGAAGGGGGAGGGAAGGAGATGGGCAGGAAGAGAAAATGGAAAGAGGATAGAAAGAGGGATGAAAGGGTGGATGTCAGAAAGGAAGGGAGAAAGCAGGAGCGTTGAAAGCACAAAATTTGGGAGGTACAGCTGGAATAGGACAGGTTTTCCCCTCCACCTCCTCAGATCTGTAGCAAAAGTAACCTGGGCCTCATTGAGGATACGTTTAATGCACCACAACCTTCTTTGATTTGTGGAGCGCTAAATATTGTGCAGTGAAAGTGCAGAAATTCTCCATCTGTGCCTTTGCTGCTGTGCACACCTGGACCTGCTTTTCTGCACAGGCCAGGAGCCCCTGCCCCATCCCCTGAGCAGAGCGGGGCCATTCCCATGTCCCCCCCCGAACTCCTGGAGCCCCTGGGAGCTGCTCCTGTCCCCCACGGCCCAGAGCTGCTGCTCCCCCCGGGCTGCGGTTTGGGGATGAGGAACTGCGACACTCCGAGCGCGGCTCAGTCACGTTGGAGGCTGTGGCCAAAGGAGGAACTCAGCCACATCCCAGGTCACTGGCCCTGGCCTGGGCCTGCCCTGGCACTGCTCTGCAGCAGCTCTGCCCCAGCCCCACTGCCCTCCCAGGGCAGGAATCATGAGACTCTTGGGGCTGGGAGAAACAGGGTCCAGAGACAGCAGGATCTCCTCCTGGGCTCCTTTGCTGAGCCCTCCCAGCACCAGCAGCACTTTGCTGCAGGTCCCCATGTCCTGTTTGTCCCCTCTGACAGTGCACCCTTTCTCTGTGCCATGCACTGACATCAGGGCTCCCATCCTGCCCAAAGGATTAGCTGGAATTTCTCGCAAATCTTCCTGCTGGACAGAAAAGAAAAGATTGTTCCGAGGGGTATCAGCCCCTCACACTGAGAGATTTGCCACAGGGAAGGGTGGGACCCCCAGCCCTTGCCTGGCTTCTCGCAGGTGAAGGGCAGCACGAGAGGATGTGGCTTGAGATGCTGCAATGTTTTTGATGTGCTGAGCTCTATATTTAACCTGTGCTGCAGGGTGGGTCTGACTCGCAGGGCACAGCAAAGCAAACCTGGGCACATCCACAGCAAAGCAATTTAACGGCAATCGTGTCCTCAGCTCTGCTCTCCAATGCAGGCATCGATTTATCTCAGAACTCTGCATTTGTGTTGGGAAAAATATGGCAGAAAGATGCACATCAGTGAGTGGAGAGTAAGAAAAACACAGAGAAAGGTTCTTTCATCATCTGCAGCAAGAACACGGGGCGGGCCCAGATGAAATCTGAGTTCCAGCGAGGGTGAAGGCGCTTCCCTCCTCAAACTCAGAAATATTCCTGTGCTTGGAGAGAACAAGTGCTACATTTGGGATAGGGCTGTGCACTCCAGATGGTTTTCTTCTTGAGCAATTTAAACTTGACAAGTGACTGGTTTTTAAACCTTTTCAAAACGATTCCACAGCCTAATAGTTTTAATTGAGCTGAAGCCTTTAACTGCAGATTGGCAGATGCAGGAGTTTGGGTCCAGCCTACTTTGAAAATCTCTCCCTTTCCCTGCAATCTCTGGCATTTGGCTTGTTCTTTCCTCTTCATCTTTTTACCAGAAACGGTTTTGATGACTCTCTGGCTGCTGGTTTTACCTACCTGGAACAATTTACCTGCACCCCTGCCCAGCTGGGGATGAAGGGATAGATCCATGAGCCTTGAGCTGTCCCAAGGGCTCAGAGCCATGCTGGGGAAGCAGGGCATGATTGGAGAATAAATGGGATTGGGCTGATCCCTGTGGATGTGAATCCCTTGTGGACCTTGCACGCAAGGGTGAATTGAGTTGTCCTCAGGCTTTGAACCCAAGCAGGGAATTCCATGGATATAAACAGAAAACACAGGACCAACTCGGGATTTTAAGTTATCATTCACATGTGACAGTGCTGAGCCCATGCACCAAGTCTAGGATACATTTTTGTTTATTCACAAAGGATTATTTATATTGAAGAGAATCAGATCACCCACTGAGGATGCTGGTGGCCGTTTTTGCTGCGTTTTCTGAATCGTCTGTTTAATACCCGGCATGAGTGGGGCTGGCTTGGAAGTGCCCTCTGGAGCAGTGCTCACAGGGCTTTGTGGAGGATGAAGTGCAGGAAATCTTTGAGTTATTTCCACATTCAGTTCATATTCTGTGAACAGCACTGGCAGATGATGATGGGAGCCAGAGAAACTTCTGACTCTTGTGTTTGCACTAATTTTAAATAGTCACCAACATTTTTATTGTGCCTCCAAACATTCAAATCCCATCTTCTCTGGGTTAACACTCGGCTTTGACTGACTTGCATTGTGTTTGGGGGACTTGGTTTTTATTGTCTCACATTAAATCAGAAAAGGACACATCTCATCATCAGCAAGATGCTCGTGCACCGCCTTCCTCACAATAACAAATGGTGTGGTTTCAAACTGCTTTAATTGTTTCAGTTCCACTTTATGTGTGGAGAATAATTACAGTAAATACACTTGTCAGAGCCTGTCTGTTCATGAAAAAGAGTATTTTGTGTGGCTGCTGCCTTCATTCCATGAAAACAAATTTATCCTGATGTTGTGAGCCCCTCTGAGGGACGTTCAGTGAGGATTTTGCGATATTCAAGTGGAGGACAACCATGTCCTTGCATGGAGGACTTGTGTGTTGGTGTTGCCATAGCAAAGGGTGGGGCTGGGTTTTGGAGCAATCGCTGTCTTTTCTGAGCTGGAGGCGTTCGCTCTCGCTCTCAAATTTGGCCATCGGCATCTCAGACTAAGAAAATGTTTCCTTTTTGAGCAATTTTAGTGTCTGTTTGGTTCTTTTGAATTGCCCTGGCTTTGGCCTCTGAGGGATGGCCTCTCTTGGCTAAAGGGCATTGACTCCTGGGGAAAGGCTCCTCATCTCCACACTGGAAAAATATCAAATAAATCACAAAGATTTGAGGGACAACAACTTTCCATGTTGCTGTCCCTCAAAAGCAATTTGGAACAAAACCATCTGGAATTTCCAGGCCATGAACGCTGATATTCCCTCCTACCCTAATCCCCGTTCAGGGATATTTTTATTGCATAATAACATTCTAACATAGAACAGCAAAAAACATTTAGAAATGTTTTATAATGGGGATATTTTGATGCTGCTGCTTCACTTTCCCTCTGAGATCTGTGTGCAAATGGACATCTCCTGCCTTAGCATGACTTTCCAGCCCCGGTGTCGTGCTGGGCGCTGCCAGCTCAGAGTGCTCAGTGCTGATTCCCACTTGCAGTAAACACTGGGAAAGGCTTTGCCGAGCCTGGAGTGTATTTTTTCCTGCTCAAAAAAGGATGATTGCTCTGAAGCAAACCTTTATCTGACAAAACAATGCAAATGCTTGGATTTGAAGCCTGTGGGGTTTCGCTCCAAGGCTTTAAAGAGGTGCTGAGAGCCTGGTGTAGTTTCTCTTCACCTTCACAGGATGTGGTCACTTGAAGGAGTAGCAACGTATGCCTTGAGGATTTCATGCTTTTATTTTAGTTACTGATTTCAATTCTGGGCTATTCCTTCTGGGAGATGGGGGAAGGAGCAGCTTCTGTCCCTGCCTGCAGCGTTTCTTCCCCAGGGAGCTCTGTGGGTGTGGGACATTGCTCCTTGCAAAGCCACCAGCAGCAGCACAGGGGAGGTGGCACCTCGCAGGGAGCTCTTCAATGACACTGAGAGCTGAGATCTGCTGGGGATATGCTTTTAGAGCAAGGTCTGCAGGAAGCAGAGTTTGTTTCCTTCAGCTCTCTCCTTCCTGGACTTTCAGGAGGTTTTTCCTCTCGAGTTCAGCTCCCATCTGCTCCAAAGGGTCACGTCTATGAATGTACAGCGTGAGGACAGAGCATCCCCCAGTCTTTGTTTCCCCAAAGCCCTTCAGTGTCTGAAGTTTTTTACAGCCCCTCATCAGCTGCACTTGAGAAATGAAAATCTCTCATTGTGCCTGAGTTCGGCTGAGCACTCACAGAGAGTGTCCGTGTCCCGCCTCAGTGCAAACATGAACCAGCAGCAGAGGGACAGGAGCCAAGGGAGCCTTAACTTCAGGGTTTCAATTATCTGTGGGCTTGCTGAACCCCTAAAGCTGCAGGAGTCCGGTGGGCATGGATGTGCACCTAGAAAAAACAGCTCTAATACATCAAGCTTAGCTCTACAGCTTGGTTTGGTGCCCATTTCCACCAGAAATGTGAAATTCTCTGTGGATCTCTCACTGGGACTGGACAGCAGCTCTTTTTCCTTGCCTGTGCCCCTCCTGTGCTCCTGTCCACACCTGAACACAGGTGCCCAATGCACACGAAGCCTGGCACCCGAAAAGAGCAGCCTGAGGGCACCTCAGTGACACAGGGACTGTCACACAGCCCCGGGTGAGGCCCAAGAACACTTTCTGAGCCAACAAATGTTTTCAGACGAGGCTGTGGCTTCACATTTATAGCTGAGTTTGAAATACAGACTAAAATATCACCCCCAAATGTGGGTTTGTGCCTCCTTTGGGAATTGTTTGTCCTGAGGAGGACCCAAGGCTTAGGTGCCATGTGGCCTCAGACCCCCGGGCAGTCAGGGTGCCCTCCTCACCCTAAAACCTGTACGAACAGCCACGTGTGGGACAGGACAGGGCCTGATCCGCTCTGCTGAGTTCCAGGTATCAAAGCCTTCAAGATGTTGATGCATTTTCTGCTTGTTTTCTTCCTTCCTCTCATTACCAGGCCACATAATTACTGATGTGTATCTCCCCAGCCGGTACCACCCACCTGGAAACCTTCTCTGGTTCTGAAGTTACCACAAACGGTGCCTCCCTCGTGCCCCTCCTCCTCCCCAGCAGCTTTTCCTTCAGCCCTGCGGCACAGCCCCACACCGAAGGGCTGCAGCAGAGGCTGCTGCAGGTCAGGCTCTCCTGGCAAACCTCCTGCTACTCCAAACTGCACCAAAGGCAAAATTTGGGAATTGCATCCTGGCAAGGACCAGGGAAAATAGAGGAGGAAGGTTGAATCCCCAGGGACTGTGCAAAATCCCAGCCTTTGCTTCTCTTCAGGATGCTGTACGGAAAATTGCCCTGGTTCTTCATGTGAATCAAGCATCCTTTCTTTTCCTGATTTTTCTCTAAAATCCAGCAAGAAACACAGCTCAGGAGAGGAAATGTCATGGATAAGCTTGCTGCTTTATTTGCATTTATCTTGTTCTTCCAGCACAGAGCAACCCAGACCTCCACCTGGGCTGTGAAGGAGTAAGAAACAATCAAAATAAATTATAAAGCCTTAAACCCAGCCTGCCAAAGCTGCACCCCCAGGAACCGAACATTACCATCCTTGTCAGTCATCCAGAGGCAGTGAAAAATAACCCAACAGGCAGCAGAGCCTCTCATTACCCATCTGCTGATTTCTCATTCAGCAAAAAAACTGCCCTTCTTAATACTGCTGGTTTTGATCTGAGGGGAAGAGATAAATCAGCAAGAATACACTGTTTTAAGTTGGTTGATGAGTGAAAGAAAGAAACTGGAGTAAGGTATGTTGGGGTCAGGGGAAGGTGTGGTGAGTTCAGGAAACCGACTTCTGTATGATGAGAAAATGCTTATTTGAATGGCTTTTTATAGCAGCTTTTCTTCAAAAAAAGATAAGGAAAAGATTAGGAGAGGTTAAAATACTCTTTTTACAGCTAAATGCAGAATTTGGCTCTCCGGTTTCTTCTGAATATCTCTTCTTGTTGTTCCAAGCTTGATTGACTTATAACTGCATCTGAACCAACCTCACATCAGTTCCTTTTTATCAGCCCGAGTGAGACTTCCTGTGCTCCACAGTCTGGTTTCCTGATGTGTTTCCTTTTCCCTTTTAACAGAACAAAGGAAACTCTAACTCCTCCGCTGCTCCTGTTCCCAATCTCCTTGGGACTCCACACACTCTTGCCATCCAAGCTTTACATTGCGTTTTTCTCTGCCTGGAGCTCCAGTGCCCTCTCCATCTCTGCCTGGCTGTGCTCTGCCAGCTGCAGAGGGGCGAGAATTGGTGCTGTTGAAAGGAAACCACTGCCAGAGCCGTGGGCAGCCTCCACTGGCAGCTTTCAGAAGCTAAAATGTAGTAAGGCAGAAAGGGAAACTCTTCACCCGAAGGCTCAGGGTGGTGTCACTGGAGATAGGGGATTTTTAATGTCCTGCCGAAGCAAAGATCAGGTGTTGAGGTCTCAGCGATTTGCTCAGGCTGGTGTTGTGAGTGTTGATGCTTCAACCTGGGAGTTTGTGTCCTGAAATGTGTGGGCCACTGGCAGAAATGGTCCCCAAAATGTCACACGTGCACAGGCACTGCCCAGGCACACACTGGAACTGGCAGCCCTGTGTATTGTATTTTAACTGGGATTATTTTCAAACCACCACCCTGAAGGGCAATTTCCCTCTTCTTGCGCTGCTTTTCCCTCAGCTGGGAGGGGCTGCAGCTCTCCTTCAGTCCTGCCACTCACACAAAGAACAGCCTATGGATGCAAAATCCAAATTCTGCCCTGCAGTGAGGATCCTTTTCCTTGGGAAAGTGTTTTTTTCCCCAGCTGTTCTGCTGAGATGCTCCATCCCTTTATAATCCCCACAGCTCAGAGCTGAGGCTTTTTCTTCAGAAAAATCCCAAGTTCTTGTTCACCTGACTGACAAGGATCCCTTGTTTTCCTGCTCAGACAGAGGAACACAAGCTCAGAGCGGGATGGAGTAGATGCCTATAAAAACCCTTCAAACACAACCAGAATGCACTGGGAAAGTGTGGAGTTGATGTTAGTGCAGAGTTCAGTGCAAACCTGGGCCTGATTCTGAGGAATAGACCTTGGATAGCTGCAAATTCCTGCTGGAATCAGTGTAAAGGGTCCATGCGTAGATTTATCCACTCATTAAACCACTGGAGCTGAGTAGGATTAGAAAGGAGAAGGGAAACTGAGCTGTGCAGCCCTTGGCCACCCAAGCAAAGGGAATTTGCCAGCTCAGCCTGCCCAGGGCAGGCAGCTGAAATCCACGGTTCATTATTCCAACCATCAGCATTCGGGAATGGCAGGTTATGGAACAGGATGGGAGATCCTGGACTCAGCCATTTCCTGTACCTGTCTGTGTGTGTGTGGTGTGGAGGGAAGGAAGGGTGGCCAGAGCAAGGCTCTGCTCACGCCAGGCTGAGGCAGCAGAGCATTCCTGCACTGCATCCAGGGACAGGCAGGCAGAGCTTCCAGGGAATCCTGCTCACCCAAGAGGAAGGAAGCAGCAGGAGCTGCATTACTTTGAGCAAGGAAAAGGATTAACATCAGTGCCCCCCTACAGAACTGCCTTTCTGCAGGTTTCTGTGCGCTGCTTTGAGGTGTTCTCATGCACCTTCACAGTCCAAAATGTCATTTTTAATAAAATCACTTTGGATTGCCTAGCAGAAGGCATCAGAAAATTATATCCCTGCTGGAAAATCCTGGGCAAAATCAAGGAAGTTTCGCCTTTTCTGCTGTGTTCTGTTTATGGAACAATTTCTATATAGTATAATTCAATTTCCATGAAAACGCCATTGATTTAATCCCTATTAAATTCCAAGGATTTGTCCAGGAGGGTTGTGTTGCAGCTCAGCCTTTAGGACTGACTCCTGATTAGAACCAGAAGTCGTGGCTCTAGGATTAATTCCCTGTATTATGGGAGCTGTCCCCAGAGGCTCCCATCAAGGGACATAGATGGAATAAGAGCCCAAAATCCAAGCAGGCAAAAGGAGAAAGAAAAATCAACCAGGAGATGAAATGCAGGAAGCATCTGCTCACTCAGCAAGACACTGTCAGAGCTGCAAGGATTCTGTTCACACGTTGCTGGTGTCAGAATTGCCCAGGGACTAGTGGATTTTAAAACCCCTTCCATGGTTTTACCCCTGAAAATCACCAGAGGCAGAAAGATCGATACAGCACAAGCTCCAGAGGGGTCAGATCAGTTCCACTTTGATGCCAAAAGCCTGAGAGCTCTTTGGAGCAGCTGCTGTGGGTGTCTCTGAGGCCACTGAGGACCCACACCAGTCTGGGCAGCCCACGCTCCTCCAGGAGCATGTCCCTGCAGCAGGGACAGTTTTTCTGCTGATGACACTCCCCACCCAAAGCAGAATTCACATGACACGAGTCATAACAGCCTTCCTTAATTAGATCTAATATGCCCATGTATATCTTTCCACAGCACAAATATTTATATTCTGCTGATATTTCCAAACTCATACATCTGAGTTTGTTAGAACCAACCAGGCTTTAAAATAAGCACTCACTGCGGTGATTTGTTGAGCCAGGACTCTCAATATTATCCTGCAAATATTACCAAAATTGTCTGTAACAGCTCCAGTGACAGGAGAAGGAATGGCCCCAGGTGAGGGACAAAGAGCACAGAGTGTCTGATCAGGGTTTGGGGTGCTTTGAATTGCACATATTCCTCCTGAACCCATTTTTCTACCAGACAAGGGCGTGCAAGTTTTATGTGTGTCACATCTTACCCCAGTGGTGGTGAATTCCCTCAGGACACTGGGATTTGCTGGAAATCTGAGCTGTCTCCAGAAGCCTAAGGGACAAATGCGTTGGCTTGGGCACAGCTCCAGCTCCTGCCCTGCCCACCCTGCCTTGCCCTGTGCACAGCAGCCCAGGCCATGGCTTTGTCCTGCAGTCCAAGGGCAGGAGGAGCAGGGGCAGGTCCAGAATGAAAAGTGTTCTTACCCACACAAAGATTGGACAGAGAAGATGCAGGGCAGGGCTTTGCCATGGCACCTTCCAGGCCTTTCCCTGTGCTGCCCTTGGCAATGAGACTGGAGCTTCTGGAGTGTGAGCAGAGTGTGGAAGGCTGTGTAAAAACCTTACTCAATATGCAGCCCCATGTGATCGGTTTTTTGGTAGGAAAAGTGTGGATCCTCTTCTAACCCCGAGCCCCAGCTCCTGCCAAGGTCAGACACTTTCTTCACGGCAGTGCCAAAGCTGTCTCTCTTCCCTTTGCTGGTTCCCACAGGGCATCCCAAACCCATCTTCACAGGAATCCTTTCCCTTCGCTGCACTCCCAGAGCAGCAGGCAAAGGTTTGAACAAAGGGACAGAGTTCATCCCCTCTAAAAAGGGAAAGCAATGCTCTGAAGTTCAGGCTCCCTTGTGATAAATCCTCTGGATTTGCACCACAGCATCCGAGAGCAGACGTGTTCTCATCCTCACAGGACACAGGCTGGTCAGTAATGGATGGAATAAACTCGCAGTTTGCTCCCTGCTCCTCAGTTTTGGTCTTCTCCTATGTCATCTCTACTGCAGGAAGGATGTAATTATGGTTGGTCGTTAGTGTGAGGAATTATTTGTGCTGCAGCAGTGCCTGGAGACCAGCGTGGTCTCTGTTGTGTGTAACAGGAGAGTCTTCCTCAAAATTCCTGAGCAGTGAAGAAAAGTTAAGGCACTTAATTTGAACTCCAGAGAGGGAGCAGTTCTTGGGCTCTACTCTGCTGTCAGACAGGACCATGTGCTGTCATTCCTTTCCCAAAATCTCCAAGGTTTCTGTAAAGGATGGATTTTCTTTCCACCCCCACTGCTCCCCATAGAGCAGGACTTCTGTAACTTCTTCCTTCTGAGGTTTGAACACTTTCTTCTGCCTTGGGGCTGGCATTTGCTCATGACTGATTCACGCCTTTCTCATGCCAGCACCACTGGCCTGAGCAGCACTTTCCCTTCCCTGGACTTCTGTCCCCTGTGCATTTACAGAGTGCTGCCGAACCTCCCTCTTGCTTCTGCTGGGATAAGCAAAGCCCTTTGAATCCCTTCATACCCTCCTTCTCCTGGCTATTCTCGAGCCCTCAGCTGCACCTGATCCCATCTGGATTTGCCTTTTCTGAGCACCGCTGGAGTGGCACATGCTGTTCCCAGGGCTTGGCTGGAAGGACCCTCCTGATGCAATCCCATGATTGGGATGCTTTGGGTTTTTTTAACTTCTGGTGAATCAGAAAAATCTGTGCTGTTAATTGACTCCAGTCTTTGTGTCAGCAGTGCCCAGCCTGGCTCAGTCAGCTGCTGTGCCACTGCAGGAGCTCAGGCACTTCACCTCTCTGCAGCTCAGCTTCTCATCCACGGGACTCAGCAAATCCTCCCTTCGCTCTGCCTGCTCCAGTCCCGTTGCAGCAATGCTCTTCCAAGTTGGGAATGACTCTGGCTCTGTTCAGGAGCAGCAGAGATCTCACTGCAGGCCTGTCCTGCAGTGCTGTGACATGGACAGTGACATCAGGGGTCGTTCCCTTTGTGGTCCTTCATTACCGTCCACAACCTTCTGCCTGTCCTGAGAGATGGGCACGCTTCCCCATCTTTGGGGTCTTGCATGTATTTGTAATGTGGCTTTGGAGAATGGCAGGAATGTTTCCCACAGCCCACAGGCCATCCCAGAGGAGGAGGGAGGGTGTAAAACCCCACAGGTTTCCCAGGGGTTTGGAGGAGGAGGCAGCAGAGTCTGTGTGTGTGCCGGTGGAGCTGCTCCATGGATCCACACACCGCCAGCATTCCAACAGGGCCTAAACACCAGCTGGCTTCCTGGATAAGCCAAATTGATGTGTTTAAAACCCAGCAGCCAGAACAGGCTCAGGACCCTGCTCTGATTCTCTCTTTCTCCCATCCATTTCTTACCCATTTGTGATGCGACTGAGGTTCGGTCGTTTCAAAACTAACAGCTGCAGGCTTCCAAAAATAAAAAATAACTCATTAATTAACATAACCCTAAGCCACAGAAACTCCACCTTGCGAGCAGCCCCTAGCTCACCATATGCAGTTCTGTGCCAGGCTGGGGCAGTTCAGGGGGTTGGGCAAACCTTTGGGAAATGTGGGATGTGGAAGGGGTGTGCACTCCAGCAGAGGGGAAATGTGTACAGAACAGGTCGGGGTAGCAAAGGAGCAGAAAGTGAGCAGGCTGTGGAGAGAAATCCCTCCAGGTCCTGACAGATCATTCTCCTCCAGGTCCTTCCTTACCCAGGTCATGACCTCAGCTGCTCTCAGGTCCCGAAGGCTCAGCTCAACCAGAGCTGAGCCTCCACAAGGTGTGTGCTGCTTTCACAGCCTCTCCTACCTCACGAAAACCACTCTGTGGTTCCCTTCTGCTTGTCAGTGCCTCCTGTCCTGCCCAGGCTCCCCTCAGCCTGCCCAGGTGTTTGGGGTACCTGCAAACACAGCAGTGTCTGATCCAGGAGCTGTGAGGGCTTGTGCACACAGGGCCTGATGGATGGAAAATATCCTGAGTAAACCAAGGGCTCTGGAGTGCCATCAGCTCCAGGGGGCCAAAGGAAGGAGGTTGTGCTCCCACCCTGTACAAACAGCAGCCTAGAGTGGTGGAGTTAAGCAAACAGCTAAAAAATGGATCAGTCCCAGGCAATGCTAATTTTCTGTATCACAGAATCCCTGCATGGGTTAGACTGGGACAGAGCTTAAAGCCCATCCAGTGCCACCCCTGCCATGGGCAGGGACACCTCCCACTGTCCCAGGCTGCTCCAAGCCCTGTCCAGCCTGGCCTTGGATACTGCCAGGGATCCAGGGGCAGCCACAGCTGCTCTGGGCACCTGTGCCAGGGCCTAAAAGATACATTTATGATCCAGGACACCTGAGGTTCATTCCTGGCTCTGCCAGTGGCTTTTTGTGCAGCATTGAGAAGCCAATGAACCTCAGGCAGGCCTGATCATTCCCTGCCTATCCCCTGCCTGCCCATTCCTTGAGCTGTTTGCGATAGGAGCCATCCCCAGGAGGGATTTGCCCAGCACAAGCTCAGGGGCAACGTGAAGGTTACTCATCCTGAGTCAGGTGGTGGGAATTTCCCCAGGAATTGTGTCCAAGACCTGCCCTTGGATATTCACCCCCTGCTATGACTTAGTTATAGGGTTATGGAGATAAGGATACTTCTAGAAGAGAAACATGTTCAGAAACCTGACATTATCTATGACAAACTTTTCTTAGCATCTGAGATCCTAATCAGACATCTATTATTTAGTGAGAAGATAATGAGGAGAGATCTCTCAGCTGGTATCTGTTCTGTTCAGCAGATAACAATCAGCTCACATGGCCCTCTTTTGAAAACTCTCGACTGACTTTGTGTAGAATCAAACCCTGCAAGTGGAGTCCTCTTGGCTTTATTCCTCCTCCTTACCCAGAAACCCGGAGTAAATCATTAGAGGTTTCTGTGCCTTGATTTTCCTAATTGTAAAATAATAATGGGAAATTCTCTGCTGAGGTAAACCTGAGAGGTGACAAATCTCCACAAAGGGTTTCGTAAGCCGTGGATAAAGAATGTGTAGGTGCCTGAAATGTCAGCAGAAAATCTCTCTGAAATCCAGTTCAAAGCAGCTGGATGCAAGAGCTGGGGCTTTTGAAACTAGGAAAGAACTATTTATAGGACATAAAGTGTTCTGGTACTTGTGAAACACAGAGAGAAACGGTCTGTGATCTGCAGCCCCTGCAGCCTAAACCAGGGATTAACAGGAGCCCCACGGGACACACTGCACTGAGCTCGTGCAGTCCCAGCCCCTCAGCCCGAGCAGGGAGGGTGGGAGTGCATCCCACAGCACCTCCAGGATCCCTTGGGATGGAGAGCATCCCACAGCACCTCCAGGATCCCTTGGGATGGAGAGCATCCCAAAGTACCTCCACAATCCCTTGGGATGGAGTGCATCCCACAGCATCTCCACCATCCCTTGGGATGGAGTGCATCCCACAGCATCTCCACACCACAACCCCTTGGGATGGAGAGCATCCCACAGCACCTCCAGGATCCCTTGGGATGGAGAGCATCCCAAAGTACCTCCACAATCCCTTGGGATGGAGTGCATCCCACAGCATCTCCACCATCCCTTGGGATGGAGTGCATCCCACAGCATCTCCACACCACAACCCCTTGGGATGGAGTGCATCCCACAGCATCTCCACAATCCCTTGGGATGGAGGTGGCTTCCCCTGCTCAGTCTTGCCCCCTGCCAGGGACACTTCTCTTCCCAGCGCTGACAATCAGAGATGCAAAGGCCACATGAGCCCTGGGCTGCTTTTCCTGGGCAGAGAGGTGTGAGGTGCCTGGGAAGCACAAAAACTCCGTGCCCTGATGCTGTGCTGACCAGAAGCTGAGAGCAGCAGAGCAGCACAGCTCCCTTTGCCGTGCCCTGGGCTCTCTCGGCACTGTTATTGTTTGATTTTGGGCTGCTGGGACAGGTGCAAATCTGCTTCCAGATCACACTCGGGTACACGGCAGGCAAATTTCCATGAGAGGCAGCAATAACAAGAAACAGCTCTTGTCTCTCAATGCTCCATAGAACCGGGGGCTCTTCTGCAGCACCTGATGGGGCTGTTCCCCCTCTGCTGCACCTTTGTGTCTGCCTGGACAGTCATTTCGTGAGTGCCATTTGTGGCGAGCTGATTCTTAAAAGACAAAGGGGTGAAAAAAACGCAGTTGAAATGAGTTAGCTAGCTCAGAGCCTTGCTTGGGTGTGGGGGCGGTGCAGGAGTGGAAACCCTCAGCGCAGGTGTGAGAGGCTGGTGCTTCATCAGCCAGAGGGAAAGGATGAACAGGCTAAACAAAAAGACGCAGAAGGCAAATAAAAAGGTGCTGAAGTTTTATAAAAAGATGCAGAATGTAAAAAAAAAAGATGCACGAGTTGTATAAAAAGACGCACAAGCTAAGCAGAAAGACGCAGATTGTAAATAAAAAGATGCAGATCATAAATAAAAAGATGTACAAGGTAGATTAAAAGATGCCCAGCCTAAATAAAAATGTAAGCCAGGTAGGCAACCTGAAGCACAGAAGACCCGGTACCCTGAGAAGGTCATTCACCTGCTCTTCTGGGCATAAATAAGTGTGTTTTAGAGAAGTGCTCATTATCTCACCAGGTCAAGGCCATTTGTCAGTGCAGGACCTGAGAAAGGTGCCATGAAGCCCAGGCTTCCTGCCTCTGGTTGTACCTCAGTGGAGTGAGGCAGGGTGGGATGGATTTCTAGAGTATTAGGAAATTCAGGAATATTCTTTCCATATAAACAGCTGGAGCTTCCATTGTTACCTTAGTGAAGGAAATGAGGACAGCCTGGAGTTTGTATTTTTATATGGACAGTGATATTGTGGCTCCAGTGAAGTTTCTGCACCTCGCCAAAGGCCCTCTATCCCGAGGCCAGCCCGGGATAAGGCTGGAGTGCATCCCCTGATGCCAGAGGAGCCCTGAGGAGCGCGAGGAGCTGGTGGGAGCCATCAGCCACCAAGGCCAGTGCAGTCAGAGCTGCCTCTGCAGCCACTGCTCCCCTGTCACTGTGGGTCGCCATAAACTCCCGGAGTGGTGTGAGTCCACGAGCAGAGATGGGATCTGGACACCACATGGCCTGGGAGGCTCAGGGAATCCAGAACAGGAGCAAGAAATGGGACAGTGTGGGGCCCATCGACTGCTGCAGAGGATGGACAGAAGGATGCTTGGTGACATGGCAGTGCAGCTGCCAGCTCCTGTGGTATTTGGTTTTCATCTGGAGAGCCTGAATTACACTTTACTGGCATAAGAATATCAACTTCTATTTAATAGAATTGCATTTCTTAAGATTGCATGAAAGAGCTTGAAATGATACCTTAAAAAGTTTGAAAAAACAGTTATAAATACAATTCCACGTTCAATTAAGATTATGTTTACTTATAGCACGGGATGGGAAAGCAAAGCCCTTCTTCGCTTGCTGTGTGAATCCTACTAATGATCATCAGCATCTTTGATGAATAAAAACATAAAAACCAACAGGAGGATGGCTTTAAGGGGCCAGTTGTGACAAACTGATGAGGGAGGGTCAGGCAGAACCTGCGGAGTCAGAAATGCACAGGGATGAGTGTAACGAGGAGCTCTGAGCAGGGTCCGAACCAGACACAGCCCCAGGGATCTGTCGGGTGGGGAAGAAGCCCCAGGGCAGGTTGGTCCTGCCCGGAGCTCTCTCACAGGTGGGTGCTGCAGTGGGAGAGCTCATCATTTCCAAATTCAACGCGGCCAGGCTCTTTTCGGGAGCGGTCAGATGCTCTGTCCTGCCCCCCAGCCCGCCGGGTCTCTATTCTTCCCTCTCTCACACACGATGAAAGCAGGAGGCATTGAGCCGTGTTTGTTAGTCCGGATGACAATAGGACACCTGGCGCAGCACCTGTCAGAGCAGCATGCAGATGAGCCCGGGCGCTGCTCCTGCTCGCTGCAGCCCTAATGAAGCGCTAATAGCGCTGATAAAGCCCCGCACGCCATTCAGGGGCATTGGCTCAATTGCAGTAATTAATGCGCCCATCCCGAGCTGCAGCTCCCATTCACAGGCACTTCCTGATGCTTTGCTCTCGCTGTTTGTTTTTTAAACACACAAACCCGGGACTTATTATATTTGCAAACAATGGCCTCGTGGAGATGCTCTGATTTACTGCAGAGATAGCGGGGGATGGATATTTGAAAGCCTAAATTAAAGCAGGCTTTCCTTCTGTTTTCTCAAAGGAAAGGTTAACATTTGCTAATAACTGTCACAGGCTGCAAACGGCCTCAGTGTCATATGATGGATTTTTCTGATTGCTTTTAATCAAGGTCTTCAGATATCAAGGGGTGTAAACAGAGAAATGAGCTGAGCGCTCATGAGCTGAACAAACCTCAGGAGATGTGACTCAGATAAGGAAAAACTGTTCTGACAATGAAGTAATAGCAGGTTCTTTGCTGCTCGAGTTCCACTTTTTATCGTTATTATTTTAGTGCTCCCCATTCCGTATCTGTGGCTGAGATAAACTGCTCTGCAGGGATGGACATGTGCTTGCAAAGGTTGTGTGGGAGGGTGGAGGGCTCTTTACCCCACGGAGATATTAAGTTCCTGCACTATCTACTTCATCTCCCATATTTGGGGGTTTTTTGCCTCTTCAGGGAAATTTACATGATGGGAATGCATTCGAAAATATCTCTTTACAAGTTCAAACCAGAGAGAGATGGCAAATGTGAGGCTGGCGATGTGAAGATGATCTGTCCATGAAAATTATTGCTTTTTGCTGAATTCCTCCCCTGGAAAAAGGGATAAATGGGGAGGTGTTTCAATACTCTACTTGAAAATGAACAGAAATGATTCCCTAAAGAGAATTGCAGGAAAGGAGGAATCTGTGCCGGAGAGTTCTGAGAAAAGCCATTTTGAGTCATCAATTTCTTTGTTAATAGAACCCAAAGAAGAATTTTGGTCTGGTTGTAGCAGGGCCTGCATTTCTCAGAGTTTCAGGACACCCAAGTGTGAGGGTTTGTTTTTCTCTCGTGCCATCTCGGGGAGGATTTGCAAACCTGCAGAAACCGAGTTCTGGGCCAGCCCTGGCGGTTCCCAGGGCGCTGGGGGCTGCTGGGGAGTCCTGGTGCTCTGCAAAGCTGGAAAAGGCAAAGGAGAGCTGAGGGGAAGGAGGGAGCCTGGCAGGAGCACATGGGGTGAAGTGCATGCAGAGCTCCAGCTGACACAAGCTGTGTCCTCTCCCACGAAAAGCTTCATCATAATCTGTGCAGAACATCACTTCAGGATAAACACAATCCTGCTATAAATACCCCCGGCCATTTCCTGTTGTTCTTTCTGCAGCTTGCACAGGGTTTGTGTCTGGCTGAGGGTGTGACTGAATCCACAGAGTAACACACACATCCCCCTGCTCTGTGCTCGAGTGAAAATGGCTTTTTCTGCCTAAAATCCCAGAATTTGGGGCTTGTGCCACAGAGCTGAACATTCATCCTTGATGACCCAGGAATATTCTGTAGGGAAAGAAGTCAGGGCAGCAAAATGGTAAATCCTCATGCTATGGAGTTGATGAGTTGAACTGAATGTTTATATACACTTAATTACACTTAAATTAAATAGACTTAATTACTTAATTGTACTTTAATATACACTTCCCATCCCTGGAAGTGTCCCAGGCCAGGTTGGATGGGGCTTGGAGCAGCCTGGGATAGTGGAAGGTTCCACTATGGGTTCCTTGCCCATGGCAAGTGTGGAACTGGATGATTTTTAAGGTCCCCCAACTCAAACCATTCAGGGATCCTATGCCATAGTTTGTTGCATTCATACACATTTCCATCCCAGGTTATTTCAATTTATACCCATTCTTAATTTTGACTGTCAAAGGAAATTGAGCACATTAAAATCTGAATTGAGGGAAGCAGAAATGCAAACTCTTCCTGACATGTTTTATGCCTGGTATTTACTGAATTTTATGTTTTAAGTGGATCTGTTATTTTAGTGAAAATGGAAGCAAAAGTCACACTTCCATCTGCTTGTTAATCACAGAAATACTTCGAGGAGAAAGGAAACAAATTGAGGGGAGGGCCCTGAATCCTCAAGTATGAATTAAGTCTTTAGAGAACTGGACTGAAAGCTCCTGTAACTACAGAATTTTTAACTCAGCAATTTCATTCAAGCCACTATTTTATTTTTTTTTTAATAGTGTTGGCAATGTCCTTTTTGCTAAACAGAACGAACTGAAAGCCTGGGTTATAAATACTTGGCTTAGGTTCTCTACCCAAATTAAGCCAAAAACTTAGGTTCGTATCTTAAAGATAACTTGGGCACATCCAAAAAAGATACTGTGCTGTTTGAGTCTTTAAAAGTTCCTTCCCAAAGTGAAAAACAAACCCAGATTTACATTGCCCAGACTTATTAAGCTTGGATCTCTCTTTGTGGTTGGTTCTAATCAGAGAGTCAATCCCATCTTCATTAAACTACAGAAATTATAAATTGTTCATTCAGTTTGTATGAGAAAATGGTTAAAGAAGGGAATTTTTCAGGAGCCCATGAGATGGACAGACTGAAATTGCCCCAGTGGGGAAGGAACCAGGACCCAAGTGATCCCTTTGCTGCTGTCCACCAGAAGAGCCAGAAATGCTCAGAAGCAGAATATTCCTTCACGAGATCACTGTAAACCAATTTCCCTGTGAAGGTGTAGCGGTGAGGCAGAGTGGGTGTGTGCAGTGGAGCTGTTTGGTGTGAGAGGCAGGGAAGGAAATGGGAATTGCAGGCAAGGCTGGGGAGAAAAAGGCCTGATGAATGAAACAGAGACAGAATGTTCTGTCCCTGCCCCAGCTGATTGAGACTTTACCTCTGTGCTGTTTCATATGAACTGAGCTAAGGCAGAGAGTGGGATATGAAATCTTTAAAGGAAGGATAAAATGTATTTGCTTGCCTGATTCAGATTTTCCCCTGAAGAAAATCCCTTGTTTACACATCCCAGTGTGGCTCAGCACCTGGGGCTGTGCCCTGAGAACCCAAATTCTTGTGCTCTCAGCCCAATTTTGCTGCAGTGGTGCTGTGTGACCTCCAGTGAGTGATGTCTTTGGGCCTCCTGTGATTGTGTGTTACAGAAAAGTCATTCAGAGATGAGAAAAGCAGCGTGAAATCTGTCCCTAAAGATGCCCTTTAGAGTGTAGAGAAAGGCAGGCAATATTTTGACACGTTTAACAACACCCACTAACGTTTTTCCTTGATGACACTGAGAAAATTGTTTGCCTGGTTAACCCTGAGGTCCTCTGGCATTCCCAAACATGTTCTGTCTGGGGTGATATGGCGAAGGAGGAGGGGACAGTAAAACATCTGTAATTACATCAGCGTAGGACATGTAAAATGATCTGACTGTGATCTCCACAGCCTCTGCTCCCCCACACCCGCATTTATCTGGGTAATTCAAACGTGGCCAAGAGAGGCTTTTGCCCCACCAGCTCCTCCTGGGAGGTTTCCTATTTCCAGGCAGCCCAACCTGTTCCTCCCCACATCCCTAGAAGTGTCCAAGGCCAGGCTGGACAGGGCTTGGAGAAACCTGGGACAGTAGAAGGTGTCCCTGCCTGTGGCAGTGGGTGGAACTGGATGAGCTTTAAAGTCCTTCCAAACCAAACCATTCTGTGAGTCCAGGACTCTAATTTTGAAGTGCTTTACCCATTTTCCCTATTCCCCCTGTTTTGCCGTGTCTCCATCAGGTGTTTTGTCTGCAAGTCTCCAAACAGGCCCCAGGTCCTTTCAGAGCCATGTTGTATGTGAGGGACTGACTTTCTCACCGCCCAGCCTATAGACATCACCTGAAGCAATGTTTGGGATCTCTCTGCTGTCCCCATGGGAGAGAAGTCCCTTCATTCCCATCACCACAGACCCAGGAATGGGCAGGGCAGCTCACAGGGAGGCACTGCTGGATTGCTGAAATCTCATTCTTAGGGGGTGCTGATGAGGACAGTGACTGTCAGCCCTGCCATGAGGAGCAAATGCTCTTCCCTTGGGTGTTCCCTTGGACCTTCCCAAAGCCAGGAGAACCTGAGCCTTCAGAGGGGCCCCACGGAGGCCTGGTAGGAAAGTCAGAGCCCAGAAAACACAGCTCAGGTTTGCAAGAGCTGCTCGGGCCAGTCTGTGTCTGGGGGATGAATTTTTCATTTGGTCTCCCTGAGGCCTCCACTGGCCTTCCAGGATAAGAATCTGGAGTAGTTTGAGTCACCAAATGCCAAATGTTATTGACACTGAGGTACCTGTGCAGTCAAATGGCATCAACCATAGCCAAAAACAAAATAGAATTTATTAAATTATTTGCAAGCGTCCAATTGCTTTGTTAGGTGTTTGTATAAAGTATTACAAATGTAATTAAAAGTCTACAGGCTGCAGCTGCTTGGATATTGGAAGTTTTCCAGGACAGGTCCTGTGTGTGACTGGGAATCATCCTTGCATTCACAAAAATACACAGAGAGTTTCAGAGAAGGTTGGATCAAACATCACCCCAAAGGCAAAGCTTCCACTGGCTGTGCTGGCATTGGGAAAGCCAAAAATCCTTAATTTGGCGCTGTTCCCAAAGGCTGTGACAGAATTCCCTGTGTTTATACCAGCGACATGTACAGGAGATCCCTGTGAGATACAGTCTGACCTTTTGCTGCGTGGTGTCTTTTCCTCAGAAAGATGCAAACTTATCCAAGCCCTCCTGTTCCTGGGAAAGGCTGAGTTCTGACTGGCTGCTGAAAGCCCTGCTTGGTGCTTTCTGAAGTTTTTCAAGCTTTCCTTTGAAACTCCACTTTAGCTGGAAACCGATTGCTGTATTTGAAGAAAATTGAAAAGGTTAAAACTGAAATGGGACACTCAGAGCATCCAAAACAAATTTTGGTTAATTTAAGGTAGACTTCTCTGGATAATCATCTTGACAGTATGTCCAACATCAGGACTGAAAAATTTCCCCCAGCCTCCAGAATTTTCTCAGGATATACCAAGGATCTCCCACCACATTCTAGGCATGTCCATCTCTTACCCATGGCCTTGACAGCCTTTTAATCCCTCATTTTACACAGAGAACTTTGGCTAAAGCTGAACAAACAGCTTTGCTGCGGAGCTGGTAAATGAGCCCCTGTTTCCCAAATGTCACTGTAGTACCACAGGACCATCTTGTCTGTGCTTCCTGGCCATTTCCTGCTTGCTTGAAAGCTGAGGAAATGAGGTATGCTGAGGTGTGAACTTTATTTGTTTGTGTGGGGAGAGCACTAAGAGACAGAGATACAAACCATGACCAAGGTGCTGGGCTCAGGAAAGATGAAAAAACCCCAACAGCTCATTCCTCAAAGAATTTACAAATTAATGCTAAACAATGCATCTGGATAAACCTGCAGGGACTGCCTGAAACTCTTAGTCAGGGCAAAACATGGCCTTGGTTTGGGACTATGCCAAGCTGCACCTCTACTTATTTTCTTTGTTTTTAAGCCCTCAGTTTCACTAGAATCAGCAATGGGTCTTTGAGGGGCGGTCGGGTTTTGGCTTTGTTTGGTTTGTTCTGCAGTGCTCCTGTTCTCCTGCCCAGACAAGAGCAGGACCATCCCTGGCTGTGCCCCAGCCAAAGGGACAGCGTGAAATGCCAGCCCAGGGACGGAGACAGCTCAGGCCACTGAGATGTCACCCGAATTCCTTGGACTGGGATAGCTCCTTCTCCTCCATGCCTTGAGAAACCCAAGCTGATAGCTATTTTTTTAATCCTCTCAGGAGTTTTCACAGCCAGCAGGTTCTCCCTTTACCCTGCAGGCAGAGCTGCTCTCTGCAGGGTGGCTGCTGCTCACTGCAGGCAGAGCTGGCAGGCAGGCTGTGTTATTAGCAGGGAAAGCTGACTGATTTATGAGAGCAGAAGTCTCATGCTCGCTGCAGCACAGGTTATTCTCCAAATGCAAACTCTCTTTCACTTCACACACTCCGAGTGGCCGAGCGCTGTGTTATGAATGGGCCCCTTTGTTACCCCTGGCCCGACAGGACAGACTGTTTAGTTCATGTCTGTGCTGTAGCAAAGGAGGACGGGGTCTGCGAGACAGATGTGCCCTTTAATTGCAGGGAAATATTAGAAGATCATTAAGCCATTTCTGACAGGGCTTTCCTCTGGCTCAGGGAGTAGGGAGCAGCCAAGGAGCAGCCCTGTCTTGCCAGCCCCACAAACAAGACCTTGTCCTGCTCCCTCACCCCGGCACTAAGCAAAACCAGAGGAGGTTCAGTCAGAAGCCCCACTTTGCTGCCAAAGCTGCAGAGCTACATCTCAGAGAGAGCTCTCCTTACCCTGCATCTGATAAAGGGCTTTTCAACACAGCTCAGGGTCTTGCCCTGCTGGAGATAAGAGCAGCCCTATCAGCTCTGCTGAGAACATGGAGATGTGCCGAGGGTTCTGCTTCTTATTTATGTTACTGAGTATGGTCTGAGTGTAAGAAACTCTCCAGCGAAAGGAAAACATGCTGCAGTCAGCTCAGAAAACTTCCCCAAGTGCAGGGTGGAAAGGCAGATTCTCTGCTCTACAGGAGAGAGGGGCCTGGGGTTTAGTCTTGGTTTAGTTACGCTAACACAATGACTTTGAGCAGTGTTTGGTGGCTCTGAGTTGGTTCCCATGCTGCAAAATTACTGGGACAGCCTCATGTGTCTGCAGGGCACCCCTGAGATGGTGGCTCTGTCTTTTGGATCATTGCTATAACAGAGCTGACAGCTCCCTGCTTCAGTTACCGAGTCAGAGCAAATGATTTTCATTTAAAATACAGCAAAATAAACCAGAACAAGTCCATCTCATTGACTGTACAGATGGGATCTGCTGAGGGACAGTGTGAATCCCACAGAGGTCTGAGCAAAGGTCCTGGGGGTGAGAGAAACCTGCAGAATCAGCCCCAAACTGGCCCTTGGGTACACATTTTCAGCCTCACATCCAGCTCAGGAGAAGGATGGCATGCAGAGCTGAGTGCCCTGGCCAAAGCCGCAGCACTGACTGAGCTCTGGGCCGGGATTCACCTTCGGGCAGCCCTGGCTCCCTGCCCCTCCCAAACTCCCCGGGAGCTGCTGCTGCAGCTCTTGCCTGCCTCCCCTGCAGCTGAACACCCAAAACCCCTGCCATGGGCTCATCCACGGACCTGCTTCACCAGCCACTGGATCTCCCAGGCGTGGAAAACTATCCCTGGGCACAGACTTGGACCATTCTGTGATTCTGGGACTCCTCGAGGTGGCAAGGCATCTCATTGATCTGAGCCAGGCTCAAAGCCCTCCTCTGTACCACGCTGATAAAGCCAACAGACTTTCTGTTAATGGTCGCTGGTAAGAGATTTCAGTGAGGGTTTTTTGCTCAATCTCAGAGGAAAGTTGATTTTGCTTTGTCTATCAATCCAATCCCTGGGATAACACTCGTCACTTCTATGGCCTCCTTCTCCAAGGACAGGAGATGACTTTATGAAATCTGAGCTCTTTGTGGGGCAGCATCACACAGACAGGGAAACTGAGGCATGAGGACATTAATATAGCTGTGAAAGCCCTTTTTTCATTCTTACTCTCACATCTGCTGTTGGCTGAGTCAGGAGCCAGCACTCACTGCCTGGTTCTTGTAGATTCTTGCTAATTCAAGCTGGTTCTTGTACATGCAGCACTAGAGAAGGCCTCGGATGTGGTTATATAGTGGGAATGTTTGTCCTCAGCAAGAGCTTCACTACATTAATGCAGCAGAGGCTCTCCCCTGACTGCAGCTCCCTGGAGCTGTCAGTGGGGTGGTGTTTGCTCTGTGATGTTTGGTATCAGGAGGAAGAACAGCACCTTGTTGGCTCCTTTCTGTATTGTAGTGTTAACTTTGGGATCCAGCCCAGGTGCCAGGATAGGATTCAGCCTTTTTGTCCAAGTTGCAGGAGGGATGGTTATCCTTCCAGGACCTTCCTCTTGCACTGAAATTAAAACATTAATGCCCCTTTGTAAAGAAATCAAAAGCCTCTGGGAACTTCCACTGGTGTAAACTGGGTTTTCCTGTTCAAATATCTCGATGGAGATTGACAAAGAAAATATCTCAGTGCAATCCTGCCGAGCTGTTTTCCTTGGAATGCCACGGGCAGGCTTGTTCACAAAATCCATGCTTTTGCTATAGGCGTAGGCAGAAACAATCCCGTCACTGGAGCCACAGGGGCTGGGCTCGGTGCACAAGGAAAACACAGATCCGTGCCATCCCAGCAGGGTGGCAGCCCTCAGCTCCACTGCCAGGCTCAGGAGAGCACTTGGGATGTGGGGCAGGAGACAGCAGAGGCTGGAGTGCTGCACAAGGCATCCCTGCCCGGCTCTGCTGAGGGCACCTGAGCGTGCCCCAGGGCAAAGGAAACGGGAAGCCCGGGCCAATCACCAGATTTAATCCTGATACTCAAGAGGGATTCAAGGCACTGTGGCTCCCAACTCCTGCACATGGGGGTGTGATTTGTGTGACTTCAGGCTCCTGTGGTAATCTCATCTTTGGGAGTTCTCCGTCCCAGCCAGAGCCATTTTTCTGGCGAAGAGGCAGAGATCTGATTCCCCGTGCTCTATCAAGAACATGCATGTGCTTCTTGGGGCACAAATAGGTTCCTGTGAGTCCTGAACCACCTCCCCCCTCTCCCCTTATCTCTGGGCTCTGTGTGACACAGCCTTGGCCCAGCCCAAGTCACCAACTCCGGGCTCAAACGCTGAGTCTGTGCTCTGGATGCCCTGGGCACCCAGACCCCGAGCTCAGATTGAATCCAAACCCAGCTCAGGGCACAGATAGACTCTAGCACTCAGGCTGGAAAACCCAAGCCACATCTGGTTTAGGATTCAGCTGCAGCACTGTGCTGGGCTTGTGTTTGCCCCCCTGCCAGAGTGTCCCAACCTTCCCTACGCAGTGTAGATGTCAGTGATGGATTATTCCTTTCATTTCCTTTTGGCTGAACCTTCCCATGGCTGAGCATTCCCTCAAGAGGTGCTGGGGTGCTCCAGACTCCTGTCCCAGGGAGCAGCACAGGCTGCGCTCGCTCCTGGAGATGCTGCTGGGATCCTTCCATGCTGTTGTTTTTCCTCGGGCTGGGATAAGTCATCCTGGGCTGAAGGAGCTTGTTTTGTTCTCTGTGGATGGAAACAAAACAGCCCCCGATGGCTGCTTCCTGATGGGCTTCCTGCGATTGTGCAGGGAATGGTGTCAGGGAACAAAACAGGATACAGCGGCGGGGTTGTGAATGTAACTGGGACAATGGTATCAAAGTGGAATAAAAATAATGAATGGGCACTGCTGGAGCCGTGAGTCAGAACCTGAAATATTTGTGTCTCCCCCAACTGCCACCTCCCAGCTCTTGAATTCCTGGGAGAACACTCTTGTCACAGTTTCCCGTGCTCTGGCAATAGGAACCCAAAGTGGAAAGATAAGTTTTTGTGGTTTGCACCTATTCCCTCATGCTTTTAAGACTCCTCTTTCTGTCCTTTTCCAAGGCAGCTTGAGAGGAGGCCCAGAGATGGAACAAACCTTCTCCCGTGACAAACTCCCAATACTTTTGGGGTTCTCCATTTGTTGTTTGCCCTTCTAGAGCGAATAATTTCTATTGAAAAGCTTCCGTTTATCTCTGTGTGTTGAAAACAAAACCAGCAGCATTGCCACAGTCCCAGTTTCTGACACGAGCTAAAATAGCCCCCAATACTTTTGGCGTTCTCCATTTGTTGTTTTCCCTTCTAGAGCAAATAATTTCTACTGAAAAGCTTCCGTTTATCTCTGTGTGTTGAAAACAAAACCAGCAGCATTGCCACAGTCCCAGTTTCTGACACGAGTTAAAATAGCCCCCAGAAGCTCTGCTTTGAGGGACAAGGTCACCGCACTGCAATGGGCAGATGCAGCTCGGAGTGAGCTCAGCTCTCCTGACACGAAGTGCTGGGTCAGTCTGCAAAGTCCTGATGGAATATTTGCCACTGGGAAGAGCCTCTGGCAGCACATCAAGGCGAGGGGCCGGGCACTGGGTGCTCCAGGACAGAGCTGAGGTCAGCACAGCATTTCTGCATTTGTGCTCCGGGATACTTGGGGTTTGTCAGCACACCAGACTCTGAAACCATCTTGCAGTTTCCCTCCCTGTTTCTTCAGCAGAGAAGACCATAAAAATGCTACAATAATATTTACTGAAGGGTGCATGTTCGCAGTTAGGCCCATGTGTCTCTGTTTACAAACACATCTGCTCAGAGCAAGGCAATTGTTTTAAAAGCATGAGGGGAAAAAATGAAATTAAAAGGAAGGTGAGCTAGAGCTGGGGGCTTTGAGTGCCCAGCCCTGGAAGGTAATCACCCCACAATGTCAGTCTCAGTGAGAAGAGGACACACCTTTGGAGGAGAAAAGCTGTGGGCAGAGAGGAGTGGTGATGCAAGCACAGGAGAGTGGCCGAGGGGAGTGCTAATACCTGAAAAAGGCTGAGTGATCTTCTGGGAACATGGCTCGGCTTGGAAAAGATCTTGAGAGATCATGGAATCCTCAGCCTGAGTAGGGTCAGGCTGGTCAATCCATGGAGGTGAATCCTTTTGTGATTTGTGTGACTTCAGACTCTTTGGAAAATGTCAGCCTTGGGACGTATCCATCCCAGTCAGAGCCATTTTCTGGCTTTTATCAGATACCAGCTGCCCAGTGATTCAGTGAAATCGACTGCCAAGATAAGAAACCTGCCCAAGCCATGCCAAAGGCAAAGCTTCCAGCACCTGGGACAGGCTTCACGCTGTATCCCCATCCTAAATTCTCTCACACATCCTGGCTGGCAGAACTGGGCAGGAAACAGCAGCCAGGGAACTCTCTGGGAACAGCAGGACAATGGACACACACCTCATCCCCTGCTCCCAGAGTCAGTCCCAGCAGGGTGGGGAGCACTGGGGAAGGCAGGAGTGCTTTGGGAATTCCCTGCCCACAGCCCAGGGATGGCATGAGCCAGCCGGGGACTAGCAGGGCCATTCCCTGCTCCTGGCACGCTGCTGCTGCTCATGCTCTAAAGGGAGAGCTGCCACACACCCCAGTATTTTGGGATGTGTATGATGGGGATGGGTTGGTCCCTCCAGCCTCAGCTTTCACCACATTTACCTTCCAGAGGTCAAGGGGCCACAGAGAGAATCTGGGCAGGTTCTTTTTTAATTCCACCTCCTCTCCTGGGCCTGTGCTGAGACCTCACAGAGGCTTTTCCTGGGCATTTCCCACGACTCAAGGCCTGGTTTAAGCCTCCTTATCATTATCCTTAATGCAGCAACTTGCTGGGAAGGAGCTTGTCACCTGGCTATTCCCAGATGGCTGGAAACAAACCAAAATAGGCCCTGAAACCATTCATGTGAAGTCTAGACTGAGGAAAAAAAAAATCATTGGTCTAGATCCTATAAAAATGTGCCTGGCCTGAAGTAAATGCTTTTCTGAGAAGTGGAGTACAGGAGAATGATTTATATTTTTATCCTTTTTGAGTCTGGTTTTGGGGATCGTGAGATCAAAATAATAGGCTGATTTTAGCAGCCTTCTTTCCACTTGATATGAAATTTCATGGGAATAGTGAACATGAAAATAACCCCCAAAAGATATATATATACACATTTTCTTATGAAGAGTTTTGCCAAATCATTTTGCCCCAATTTTTAGCTGTCTAATTTTGGTGTGGTTTTGGTGTTTTTGCTGTTTCTGCCACTCTTACTCCTGGCTTTGTTTCCTCCTAACACGAGTTACCACATTGTGGTTTCCCATTTATTTGAATTGTGATGGAATTATGGTGTATTCCAAAGCTGCCAAGCTACCCTTGGATGGAGTAACCTGGGTGGGGAGGAAAGGGAAGGTTCGGGAAGGAAAGGTTAGGAAAGGGAAGGGTCGGGAAGGAAAGGTTAGGAAAGGGAAGGGTCGGGAAGGAAAGGTTAGGAAAGGGAAGGGTCGGGAAGGAAAGGTTAGGAAAGGGAAGGGTCGGGAAGGAAAGGTTAGGAAAGGGAAGGGTCGGGAAGGAAAGGTTAGGAAAGGGAAGGGTCGGGAAGGAAAGGTTAGGAAAGGGAAGGGTCGGGAAGGAAAGGTTAGGAAAGGGAAGGGTCGGGAAGGAAAGGTTAGGAAAGGGAAGGGTCGGGAAGGAAAGGTTAGGAAAGGGAAGGGTCGGGAAGGAAAGGTTAGGAAAGGGAAGGGTCGGGAAGGAAAGGTTAGGAAAGGTTAGGAAAGGAAAGGAAAGGGAAGGCAAGGGAAGGGAAGGAAAGGCAAGGCAGCCTGGTTGGACCTCTTTGTCCAAGTCACTGTCCTGCTCTGTGGCTCTGAGCAAGTCTCTAGTGCAGACTGGGGCAAAACACTGCAGTGTGGGATGTCCTAAAATAATTAAATGAAAGCCCTCCTTTATACCCACAGAAGTCCTCAGAGCTGCAGAGACTTGGGCACAGTGTGAAAGGTTTGCTGCCTTCTTAACCCTGAGTGCTGCTGCTGCAGGGACAGGGGCTTGGAGCAACCTGGGGTAGGGGAGGGTGTTCCTGCCTGTGGCAGGGGGGGGGGTGAGATGAGATTTATGGTCCCTCCCACCCAAACCAGGCTGGGATTCTGGGATTCTGTGGCAGCAGCCTGCATCTCCTCCCATCCCTCCTCCTGGGGCCAGGACAGCTCTGGCAGGGGTTCCCAGCAGTTGGGGTGTCCCAGCCCCACCACCAGCTCAGATGGGAAATGCTTTGAACAGTGCAATGTGGGACACGAGGCAATGCTGTGAATGGATAAAAGGGGTAAGAGCAATGCACTTGGGCTGTGATGGCTCTCATCCTGCTGGATTCACCAGGGGGAATGACTGAGCTCCAGCTGCAGCGTGGAAAAGCTCCTAAGCAGGGCTTAAATGGATTGTGAAGGGCACAAGACTGGATTGTGGTTGCGGGCAATCAAACGCTCATGATTATAATTTACCAGGGGGAATTCTGGGGAGTCCCTGCCCCAATCACATCCTGTAAGGAAGGTGGAATAGTGGGAGCAAACCTCAGGAAAATGGTCAGGAAAATCTGCACAGGGAATTCTAGCTCTGGTGAGGTGCAAGGGAAGAGTGGATATATGAGGGTGTACCCAAAGGATTCCTGTCTGTGTCCCAGTGGCAGCGCTGGCCAAGGCTCTCTGCCCCACAGTGCAATGGGACAGAGCAATAGAGCAGGAAAAAGGCTTGGAGAGGGAAATGCTCCCTTAAGGTCATGCCAAAGTTCAAGGGCAGGGATGAAAACAACACTCTGCCTTCCTGCCTCTCAATCCAGAGCCTGATCCATCCTAATGTGCTGCCCCAAGATCAGCACAGGCCCTGCTCCTTTGTGAATGTCTCATTTGACTCATTTTCTTGTAAGGCTGATGTTATCTCTGCTCGTATGAGATGCTAGCAGCAGTAGTGCTGACTTGTGACACTGCAGGGCCAAAGTCATTTCTGCTCCAGGGTTGCTCCTCGGTGTAAACTCCAGGCTGTGTGAGGCTGCTGAACCTCAGATTTTGGTGCTTTGCATCATTAGATCTGTGCTCTTCAGGTCTGCATTGGCAACATTCTCTTTACAAAAGTATTTCAGGAGTGATTTTCTCACAGGACCAGGGGTGGTGAAATTTTGGGGAGGGGGGAAAAAGGAAAGAAAACTGCCACCCCTCTAGAGGTGGAGCTGTCTCTCCATAGCACAATGGTTCAGGTACTCAGCACTTTCTTCTCTTCTAAGTCAGTCTTTGTGGAGGAGGATGAAGCTTTGATCTTTAGCAATGCCTTTAAAATGTGGTTATGGCCAGAAAAGTGACTGTAGAGAGCTCAAAGTTGATATTCAGTGAAATCTCATTGCACACACACGGAATAACCTCAGTTATTGGAGATACCTGGGGTGACAGCACTGAGTGCTCGTCTCCCCAGGCCTCATTCCCCTGGCGTTTCTCCTTTCTCAAATAACCTGTTCAACTCATTAACGAAGTGACACCTTTGCTGAAGTGTGTGTGTCATCTCCTTTTCACAGCAAGGGATCAGGAAAAGTTCCTTGAAGCACTGGTGGCCTGTCAGCCCTCCCAAAATCCCAGACTGTTCCTGCCCACAGGACCAAAGCCAAACCGTGCCTCACCCTATGGCCCTCACACACCTGGCTCAGGATGGCTTATCCAAATAAAAGAAACCTGCAAATTCACCTCTTACAACTGCAAACGGGTGTATAAAGAAGAGCCACGGCACAGGTTCCTGCCTGAGGGATGCAGAGTGTGTGCCAGCTCCTTGGGAGCCTCTGTGGCGGTCACTGCTGGGCTCCCCGGAGAGCCTGGGCTGGGCTGCCCGGGGAGCTGGACGGGCTGCGAGCTGCCACGGCCGGGCCTGGCCGCGTTTACGCCAGGAATGTGATTAAAACCTAGAAAAACTGAGGCCAGCCTATTCCCAGAGGCACCATAACATAACATATACGGCAGAGTAACACACGCAGCCCCTGCCCCAGCCCCGGGCCCAGGCTGAGGCAGCGCTGTGGGGGGACCCCGGCGGGCTGTGCCCAGGCTGGGCAGGCTGTGTTGGCACCCCGAGCACTTGGGAGCATTTTCCCAGTCTGCAGACACTGGGCAGCTCTCGATTCCAGGGGAGAGAGTTCGCTATTCCATGGAGCAGCTGCTCTGCCTCAGCCAAGCCCCTCGTGGGCAGGCTGGGCCACCAGAGCTGAGCCCGGCCGAGCTGAGCCCCGCAGTGAGCCCAGGGACGCTGTGAATGCTCCCTGCAGCCTGCAGCCGAGCCATGGCCTCTCCAGGAGAGTCAAGCTCTGTCCCAGGCAGCCCTCACCCACCCAGGGGTCCCCAGCCAGCACAGGCTGCTGTCCCAATGTGCTCTATCTCGGCTGCGGGCACAGGGCTGAGCCGCTGCCAGCGGGGCTGGCTCCGTGCCACCCGCCCGCCCTCGTGTGCCACCAGCCCTGCTCGTGCTGTGCCCCGGGGCTCAGCAGTGTCACCAGCCCTGCTCGTGCTGTGCCCCGGGGCTCAGCAGTGTCACCAGCCCTGCCCGTGCTGTGCCCTGGGGCTCAGCAGTGTCACCAGCCCTGCTCGTGCTGTGCCCCGGGGCTCAGCAGTGTCACCAGCCCTGCTCGTGCTGTCTCTGGGGCTCAGCAGTGTCACCAGCCCTGCTCGTGCTGTGCCCTGGGGCTCAGCAATGTCACCAGCCCTGCTCGTGCTGTCTCTGGGGCTCAGCAATGTCACCAGCCCTGCTCGTGCTGTGCCCTGGGGCTCAGCAATGTCACCAGCCCTGCCCGTGCTGTGCCCTGGGGCTCAGCAGTGCCACCAGCCCTGCCCGTGCTGTGCCCTGGGGCTCAGCAGTGTCACCAGCCCTGCTCGTGCTGTGCCCCGGGGCTCAGCAGTGCCACCAGCCCTGCTCGTGCTGTCTCTGGGGCTCAGCAGTGTCACCACTGTTGCTCCTCACCTGCTGGGGTGGCTCTGCTCCCCTGGGGCTGAGCCTTTGTGCTGCCACCAGCTCGGGTTTAGCTCTACACAGAGCAGCTGGAGCGTTTGGATTTCTTCTGTTCTCGGAACTGAAATTGTTCAAGCAGTGCAGAGCAGAGCTCGGCGCCGGTGCCCCAGTGAGGTTTTTGCTGTCCCAGTTAGCACCAGTTGCATGCAGGCAGGTCTCAGCAGCCACTTTGTCTTTCAAGGAAGATCCTTATCAGAGGAAGTTCTCTGTCACATACCCTGCGTCACAGAGAAATGTGCACTTTCTTGTAAAGAATTGTACTTGGTGCATCCCCAGCCATTGATCCAGGGCTGTCCTGTGGAGTCTTTTTGGGTTGGGGGTTTTTTTGGGACAGACAGAGAGATCCCTGCTTTCCAATTTATTTTCCATCAGAATCGTTCTTCAGAAGGAAAAAAAGGCTTTAGGCAGAAAAAGCAGCCTGGAATTAAGAGCGCCTAACTAAGCTTGAATTCAGGAGAACCCTCCAACATCTGCATAAGTCCTGCTGAAGTTACAGTAAAAATCTTGTAAGCAGCCTCTCACACTAATTTTGTGGGATAACTGCCATTATAGTTAGTATCCCAGGTATCATTTCCCTAAAAAAAACCAATTTTTTGTGCATATGTTTAGAGCATGTTTTTAGAGTAGAAATCTCCAAACCCAAGCATTCAGAATTTTTATCTGATGCATTTGCAGGGGTACTCACATTTTCCTTGTCTCTGCCCAGCTGAGATTGGGTCTAGAGGGCCCTAAGCCAGCCCAGCACCCCAGTGTGGGGTTCACCCTCCACCTCACGTAGGGAACCCCACACTTTTTGTACTGAGAGGAAGTGGGAGCTTGGAGAAAATGTGTCATTTAGGAGCCCCTGCCTGACATCCTGACTTCAGTGAATCAGAGAGCAGCAAATCCCTCTGTCCTGACCTCTGACAGGAAGACTTGTTCTCTTTTAAGACTGAACCATATCTTGTTCTTGTACCTTCCTGCAGGGGCAAACTTTGCAGCCTGGAGAAAATCCCAGCCCTTGGAGGGGTTTGTGACACAATTCACACCAATCCTCCCCAGGGCACCTTCCATTCCCTCCCTTGCTCTAAAGCTGAAAGAGGGTGGGGAATTTTTGAAAGGCTGTGAATCCACCAAGGACAAGCTGCTGGAAAGGCTGAACACAGTGTGATCTCCTTTCTCCAAGCTTCATTGGGCAGTGTGGGGTAAAACCCTCCTTTTTGCTGTTTAATGGCTGTAACCAGTGTGAGAGGTTGGTCACAAATTGCAGCAAACACTGGAGCTTCAGCAGGATTTATGCAGATGTTTGAGGGTTCCTGTGAATTCAAGCTTAGTCAGGCCCACTCCAATTCTAGGCCATTTCGGCTTATTTGGGTTTGTTATGTGATCTGAGATCAGAGATAGAAAAGTGCTGATTTTTGTAAGTACACAGCACTGGCCTGACTCTCTCTAAGTGGGTTAACTTCAGGCTGAGGGGGATTTTCGTGTTTACTTAGCAGGCTCCAAATTATTGACCTTTATTGTGACAATATCATGAGCCTGGTGGTATCTGATTTTTGCTTAGATTCTCATGTCATTCCAGGAGCTGTACCTCTCTAAGCTTTCCGAATTTCTGTTTCCCTCCCTGGTTATGGAATAATTTACAAAACAAACCTCTGAAACAACTACTGGGGGTGCGGGGAGAGAGCAATTATTTTGGAAAGCTCCTGGTTCAGGCTGTGCCCTGTGAATGTTAAGCAGGGGGGGTTAGCACACACCAGGTTTCAGCTGTGTGTTTTCAGTGACTCTCTGCTGCCCACTCACCACTGCTGGGTGTGTTTGAGTGCTCGGTGCCCAGAGTAGGTGATTCTGTTGCTTTGTTTTGGAGTCTGCTCCATCAGCTCACGTTAAAGTGGGCGCTACTTTCCGCGCCGGAGGTTCCTCCTTCAGTTTCTGCCCTGCCACTCATAAAGGCAGAGTGTTGTGTGTGGTTAACTGAGCTCCCTCCAGAGCAGGCAGCCCTTGCCAGATGCACTTTGGGTCAGGCAGGGCTGTGCCAAAGCTGTCAGGAGCCCGGCACTCCTCACTTGGAAAACCCAAGCACATCCACGTAAGGAAATCGATAGTCAGAAATTTTTGTCAACATTTGGGGCTTCAGCAAGAGGAAAAAAAGGTTTTTTTTAAAAAAAGGGATAACAATTTCCTGTTTTTAAGCATTTCTAGAAATGCACAGTTAGGTAACACATCAGCCCTACACTTCCCACAAAATAAACAAAAAGTGTAAAGTAATGCATTTTTCCCTCGCCACGAACACCCATAACTCTGACCTGCTCTGGCTGCTTCTCCTTCAGCAGCAACCTCAAAACACAAACAGCACACAAACCCTCTGAAAGGAGGCATAGAGACCTCCTTGCCACTCCAGAGGTGTTTGCACTACACACCAGTTGGGTTTGGGGCAGCAGTGCAGCAGGTGGGCAGGTGACTCCCTGGGACTGGAGTGACACTGGCACTGGGGCGACACTGGCACTGGGGTGACACGGCCCCCACGAGGTGACACAGCCCCAGCAGCTCCTCCACTCTCTGCAGAGATCCAGTGAACCTGAACGCTGCTCCCGCCAGAGCCAGCAGCCAGCAGAGCAGAGCAGAGCAGAGCAGAGCAGAGCAGAGCAAGCCCTGGTTTGCATAGGGGGGTCCTGGGCCCCAGGGCTCTGATTGCCCCTGGCAGGTGAAATTGCAGCCAGAAAAGCAGAGCAGAGCAAAGCAAAGCAAAGCAAGGCAGAGAAACCCCTGGTTTGCATAGGGGTTCCTGGTCCCCAGGGCTCTGATTCCCCCTGGCAGGTAGAAAATTGCAGCCAGGAAAGCAGAGCAGAGCAGAGCAGCCCTGGTTTGCATAGGGGTTCCAGGTCCCCAGGGGCTCGGGCTGCCCTGGCAGGTGGCGGTGGCAGCCAGCGTGGGGCAGCTGCAGGGCCCTGGAGGTGCTCCCAGCTCCGAGGGAGAAGAGGAGGGCAGTTCCTGCTTTGGTCTCGGCTCTGAGGGCTGGTTCTGTCTCTCCCCAGGAGGCTCTGTCGGTGGTGAGTGACGACCAGTCCCTGTTCGACCCCACGTACGGCGCGGCCGCGCAGCTCCCCAAGGACATGACGGCCTCCGGCAGCCCCGACTTCGGGCAGCCCCACAAGATCAACCCCCTGCCCCCCCAGCAGGAGTGGATCAACCAGCCCGTGAGGGTCAGCGTCAAACGGGAGTACGACCACATGAACGGATCCAGGTAAGGAAAGGCCCTTTGCACACCTACTGAGTCTTAACTATGGAACCATGGAGTGTCCCGAGCTGGGAGGGACCCACAGGGACCATAGAGCCCAACTCCTGAATCCAAACTCTGAGTCCAAAAAAAGCAAAACACTAATTGCCCACTTGTGCTCTTGTGCCGCACATCAACAAACCTCTGTGTGCAGGACCATGTGCCACTGTCGCGTAATTCCTTCTTTTGTGACTCATTTTTTATCAGCCTGAGCACCCTCGTGCAGCTCTGCAGGATGTGTCCCTGCAGTCCCCATGAACACAGACAGGGCACGACACTGCCCGGGCAGAGCCCACGCTGCAAATGCTGTAAATGCCACACTTCAGCCCTTAGCTCCCCACGGGTGTGGTCCAGGGGCTCACACAAGGGCCATGCAGCACTAATTGGAGTTTCTGCGGAGTGAAGCACTGAAAGCTGCACTACTGGGCTGCAAGTGTTTCACTGAAAGCTGCACTACTGGGCTGCAAGTGTTTCACTGAAAGCTGCACTGCTGGGCTGCAGGTGCTTCACTGAAAGCTGCACTGCTGGGCTGCAGGCGCTTCACTGGAGGACACTTCTTATTTGTGCTCTAGCAGGGCATTAACAAACCTCTGGAACTGCAGAGTTGTTTGATGGAGAAGGGAGAAGGAGGAGACTGAGGTCATTTATGGGAGTCTCTGAGGTGGAACAAAACCAAAGGCCTGTGCCCACAGCATCTGTGTGGACAGAGGTGACGCTGGTGGCACGGGGACTCAGGAGCATTTGGAGAAGGGAGGTTAACCCCCACAGGGTCGCTGGGGCTGGTGTAACCTCCCCAGCTCACAGCCAAAGGACAGCCCAGCCCCTCGCATTTGTACTTGGAGGTGAATCATTTCCTTGCTCAATGAGAAATTGAATGACTTGAAAACATTTTGTTAGAGCACCTCAGGTTGCCCCTTTTGAAAACATTGTTACAGGTCCAAAGCCTGGAAACAAATTTCACCTTCTTGGACATAATCTTTAGGTATAGAAATTTCAATTTTTTTTTTTCAATTTTAAATATATATATAATATAGATACACTTTTGGGTTTTAGCAAAAGCTCTTAGAGTTCACATTAATTTTAAATGTGATTTGAATTTCAAAGTCGCAAACATCTGTAACATTTGTAGTGTTTCACGGTGAAACCCTCAAGGGTTTTTCTGCTTTAGGGTGAGTTTAGCAGCACATTTTCCTGGCTTCTGAGAACACAGCAGAGCACAGAGTTGGAAACAGAAAGCAGCCTTGCACCTTCAGCCCTCTACAGAGAGATGATGGTGTTAAAGACATCAAACAGCAGCGTGTTGTTTTTTCCTTGTAAGTGTACAGTAGATGCTGATTCTACACTCAGATAAAGGCCTTTGTGGCAGTTGCTCTCTCATGGGGATCATTTGCAGGCTGAACTCGATCATGCCCTGATTGTACCTCAGTATCATTTCTTGACTTCATGAAAACTACGTGGGTATTTGCATTGTGTTCCCAATCGCAGAAGTTGGGCTAAAACTTGGGAAAATGAGTAATTTCCTGAAAAAACATTAAAAGAAAAGGATGGATCCTCGAAATACCCGTTGGGGATTTTTGATAGGCGCCAGGGCTACCTTTGGCCACCAAGGATGGTTTTCTTAGGAAGGGGAGGAAGGAGCCTTTGCAGCATTGCCCAAAACAAGGCTGGGTTGGACAGGGCTAGGAGCAGCCTGGGATAGTGAAAGGTGTCCTGCCCATGGCGGGGGGCGGGATGGGATGGGATGGGATGGGATGGGATGGGATGGGATGAGCTCTGAGGCTCCCAACCCAAACCTTTCTGGAATTCTGTGCCTGCAGCAGTCGCTCACACCCACAGTGTCAGACCTGCACACACAGAGGGGTTCCTCCCTTCCCACTCCTCTGTCCCAGGGAAGTCTGGCAGGGAAAAGGAGCCCTCCACATCCTCTGGGCTGCCATAAAGCACACGTGGCTGTGCTCTGCAGGGCCTGTGAGGCCACGTTCTGTACAGTTCTGAGTGTGTCTGTCCCTGTACCCCCAAACTGTCTGTGTGTTCCATGTGCTCTGGAATGCAATGTCCTGGGCCTTCCCTCCGTGGTGATCCCTGTGTCACCATTTCCTCATCTGCTCAGAAAAAAGGGAAATAGCTCTGCCTGGACAAACTGAATCATGAGCAGCTGTAGGAGCCCTGGGAGCCATGGAGAAAGAAAGGCCCTCAGAGTGTGTTGGTTCTGGGCAAACAGGACATCCTTCTTTATGGACTCACTCAAGGCTCCGAGGTTCTTGGACAGAAAATGTGTGCTCAGTGTCTCTAAAGAGGGGCAACCCCTGTCAGGAGAGAGGAAAAGGCTGCAGTGAGTGTCAGGACCATGCACTGCTCCCACCCTGCCTTTGGGTAACTCCTTAGCACAGGAGCTCCAGTGCTCCCAGGGCAGGAGAACATTCCCCTGCCTTGTCCATCCTCTCTCCTTTCCCTGCATGTCCATCCCAGTCCATCGGGATGGGCTGGGTCACGCCAGTCCCTTATTCCCCTGCTCATCAGCTGCCCGGCCAACCCTATACATGCAAGTGGCCAATCCCAATCCCAATCCAAATCCAAATCCCAGTCCAAATCCAAATCCAAATCCAAACCCAAATTCAAATCCCAGTCCAAATCGAAACCCAAATTCAAATCCAAGTCCAAATCCAAATCCAAATCCAAATCCAAACCCCACTTAATTCCAGCTGCAGGCTGCACTACACCCAATGCCCCCCTGCCTCTGTCCCTGCCTCCCTCTTGCTCCTCAAGCCCCTCTGCCATGTTCCAGTTGCCTCTCAGCGGGACCAGGCTTTGTGGTGCTGTCCCCCAGGCTGGGAGCACTGCCAGGGCTGAGGGGGTCAGTGTGCTCTGGGCAGGGACACAGCTCCAGGGCCCTGGCAGTGCCAGGGTGGGACAGCAGTGACAGTGCCCAGCTTTTCCTCTTTCCCTCAGAGAGCAGAAGGGCTGAGGGTGTGATGAGCTGGTTTGGTCCTCAGCAGTGTGGGAAAACAGCTTTTGAGGAGCCTTTCCAAGCACTAAACAACATGGAAAGCCAACCCAGCTTTTTACCCCATGCTCCCTGGTTTACCCCTAAACTGGAAAGAATCTCCCAGATAAGTGCATCCTGTGTGTAGGAGATGCTCAGGCAAGAACAGGGGAAAAGGCGGCACTTGTGTATTATTGCAAGATTCAGGTGTAGAAATTTTATGAATTCTTCAGATGTAACTTATGGCCTCAAAATCTGCCCTTGCCTTCACAGAAAGCAAAAAAAATCCCCCCATTTTAAATTATATTTAAAAATCAAAACAAAGTAAACAAAAAAAAATCTTTCACATTCGAAATTCCACCGAATAAAGGATGAATATTCTGAGGAATGCTGGGTAAAGTTTAACTCAATTTACAGCCCATGTCAATAACAGACTTTTCCTTATATTTTACATAAATTCCAAATGAACCAAGCAACAGAAATTCCAAATCTTGGCTGTATTTACTGGGCTTCCCCAGATCTGTATTTGCAGCTAAACTCAATGACCAATTTTTATAAAATATTACAAAATGTGTCAGATCTTCGAATGTGAAAGAATGTTTGGGTGTGCTGATGGATGTGGGCCAACTTCTCTGGGCAATTCCAGCCGTGGCACAGATTTTTTCCAGCTGAAATTACAAAGTCAGTACTTTGGAAATGCTTTGGAGCCATTCTGCAGACATATTCCAGAGAAGCTGTGGCTGCCCCATCCATAGCAGTGTCCCAGGCCAGGGTGGACAGGGCTTGGAGCACCCTGGGACAGTGGAAGGTGTCCCTGCCCGTGGCACTGGATGGGCTTCAGGGTCCCTTCCAACCCAAATCGTTCTGGAATTCGGTGATTTGATGTTTCTCTTGGTTCAGAACATGGAAATAACGCCAAGGTTCAGGGATCCCCGGAGGGTTTTGTGCCCCAGGGACTGTGTCAGAGCCTGCCAAGGGACCATGCCTGGTGTGTGTAGGGATGGACTCCCCCTGGAGCAGCGTGTGAGCCCTCTAGTGGGATTTGCAGTGTCCTTCTGCCCGAGCATCTCCCTCCTGTTTGCCTTTACCTGTCTGGGATGACCAACCTGAGCTTCTCCATCCTTCTGGCAGCTCTGCAGCCTCTTTCAGTGGGAGTTTCCCTGCTCCTGAGGCATTCCTGAGAGCAGGGATGAAGTGCAGGCAGATGCAAGTTTGGAGGGGCTGACTGTTCCCTGCTTATGAGAGGGGACCACAAACAGAATCCCAGGGTCTGTTCTTTCTTCCTCACTGAACAACAGCAGCAACAACAAATTAAAATCGGGCTTTGTACCAAAAAGTGGCAAATTTAAAAAGAAAAGAGGGGTGGAAGAAAAGAGGAATGAAAGGATAGGAAAAGAGGGATAGAAAGGAGGAAATATTCCCCTGGGTCAGGTTCAGAAATGCCCGAGATCCCTTATTTTGCTCTATCAAGAAGAAGCTGAAGGTCATTCCTAGACAGAGCCCTGGGACAGCAATTGTTTTATTTCCACACCTCTGGAGCCCAGGCTGGAGCTGTACAGAGGATTATTGGTCAGTGCCAGGCGAGATGCTTGTCCATTTTGGCCAGTCCAGGGAAAACTTCCCCAAACGCCAAGCTCTTGCCATCCCCAGAGAGAGCTGCTGGAGCTGCTGGAATGAGGAGCCTCTGGGCAGTGGGAATGAGTTCTGTTCCATGTTCCTTGGATTCTGCCACTGCCGCAGGGACTGTGCTGCAGGGAGCTTGTGAAACAGCCTGGATCCATTTACCTGCGTGCATCCCCAGTGCTTCCTGCCAGAGCCTGGGCAAATCCAGCACGGAGAGCCACTGGAGTGTCTGGAGTCTCTGGGAAAAGTCAGGGATTGACCTGGCATCTGAAATCCCCTTGCACAAACCCTTTCAAATGATGAGGGAATATTTCTATAAATGAGTGATGCATGAGCTGAGGAAGGAGCGATATTCCATGAGTACAGCATCCACGGCTTCCTGCTCTGCTCTGACACTGCTGTTGTCCCCCAGGCTGGATCCTCCCCTGTGTGGCCATGGCCACAGCCCTCTCCTGCTGCAGAAATGCCTCACCTGGGGCTGGGCCAGGCCAGTGGCTGCAGGGGTGGCTCACATGGCACAACTCTCTCAGTTCCCGGTAAAAGGTTGTGTTTGGTAGGAAATGCTGCATTCCAGAGGACAAGAAATCAGGGATCTTCTCGCTTGCTGTCACTTTGCTTGCTGTCATTGAAGATTCCTTGGTGTTTTCTCAGCGGCAGCTCAGTCTCCTGCCCAGTTAAGTCTATTCCCAGCTCTGTCTGTCCCATGGGGTTAGCTCTGGGTGCAGCCATCCTGAGAACTTCCCCAGAGGGAGGGGAGGCAACTCTGCAGCCACATGGACATGACCCTGATGGTACCTGGAGCACAGTCAGTGCTCTGCAGGATTGATGGAGCAGCTCCTCTTCCCACAGTGCCTGGCAGGGGCACCTCAGTCCCTTAAAGTTCTCTTCAGACCTTTTCTCCAGAGGTTTCTGGTGCTTGGCTGTCGGTGTTTGACTGCTCAGTCACAGAGCAGGATCTGAGCTGCCAGACCAGAGTCTGTGATGTGAAATATCATCACGAAAACACTGAGGGGATCTCACAGCCCTGGAGTTATTTTGGTCACTTCGCTCTGTGGGTCATGTGAGCATGCACGATGTGAGCAGGGCACAGCCAGCCCAGGACTCTGTGTCTGTCCATGTGCTCATTCCACACCAGCAGAGAGTGTGGAGAGGCTCTTTAGGAGGTGCTGTTATCCAAGAGTCTGGAGATCACAGAATCACAGAATCCCAGAGAGATTTGGTCTGGAAGGACCTTAGAGATCATCCAAATCCACCCCCCTGCCATGGCAGGGACACCTTCCACTGTCCCAGGGTGCTCCAAGCCCTGTCCAGCCTGGCCTTGGACACTGCCAGGGATCCAGGGGCAGCCACAGCTGCTCTGGGCACCTGTGCCAGGGCCTGCCCACCCTCCCAGGGAACAATTCCTTCCCAACATCCCATCTGTCCCTGCCCTCTGGCAGTGTGAAGCCATTCCCTGTGTGCTGTCCAGGGAATGGAGATCCCTTGTCCCCAGTCCCTCTGCAGCTCTCCTGGAGCCCTTCAGGCCCTGGCAGGGGCTCTGAGCTCTCCCTGGAGCCTTCTCCTCTCCAGGTGAGCACCCCCAGCTCTCCCAGGCTGGCTCCAGAGCAGAGGGGCTCCAGCCCTGCAGCAGCTCCATGCTCTCCTCTGGATTTGCTCCAGCAGCTCCAGGTCCTTCTCGTGTTGGGCGTTCCAGAGCTGGACACAGCTCTGCAGGGGGATCTGTGCAGGAACAATACCCCATAGAGCTGTGTTAAGGGAATATATGGTATTATTTTATCATAAATTTTGCAAGTCCCATCTGCAGAGGGTATTTTCCAGGGAAATTTAACTCCAGAGCAAGGTGGGAGAGAGGACCCTGGTCCCCAGGGAGGGCAGGAGAGGTCAGTCACTTGCCAGGGACAATGAGCACTGAGCACTGAGCACAACAGTCTGAGCCCCTGGAGCAGGGTCTGACATCACAGAGCACAGTGTGACAGCCTGGGGCACAGTGTGACACTCCAGAGCACAGTGTGACAGCCTGGAGCAAATTGTGACACTCTGGAGCACAGAGTGACGCCCTGGAGCACAGTGTGACAGGCTGGGCCACAGTGTGACAGGCTGGGGCACAGTGTGACACTCCAGAGCACAGTGTGACAGCCTGTAGCACAGCGTGACAGCCTGGGGCACAGTGTGACACCCTGGAGCAGAGTGACACCCTGGATCACAGTGTCACACCTGGATCGGTGTCACTCCTGGATCACAGTGTCACACCTCTAAGCACAGCATCATACCTGGATCATGGTGTCACTCCTGGATCACAGTGTCACTCCTGGATCAGTGTCACTCCTGGATCACAGTGTCACACCCGGATCACAGTGTCACTCCTGGATCTCTGATGCTCCGCTGTCCCTCCCAGCCCCAGCCCTGCCCGGCAGGACTCAGCTCCCTGGTGCTCCCCAGGGCTCTTTGCTGCCAGCCCAGGCAGGGTTTCTCACCCACACAGGGCATTGCCACGGGGAATCAGCACTGCTCCGTTCCCTGTGAAATCCCTGCAGCTCCCCAGCCTCTCCCGGCTGCCACGGGGACATTAAACCTTCAGCAGTTGCCTCTCTGAAGGCGGATTTTGGTTCCCTGCCTGGAAAAACAGTAGGCGAAATAGTAAACCTTTAAATTCAAACATGTGTAAGTTATACATCTTATTTCCATTTTCGAGCAACATTCCCTTCGTCAGACATGAGGAAAAAATTACCGTCTGCCTTGGAATATCTCGGTGGAGCATTTATCTCCCGGCCATGATAACTGAATTTCAGGCACTTCTCCCTCCCCCCCAGTTCAGGTTAAGAGACAAATTTGTTTAGTGTCCCGCTTGGAATTTTTGCCAGCTGAGCTCGGAGGGTGGGATTTGTGCACTGACACACTTCTTACCCTGCAGGGAATGGGTCCCTCCCAAAGCTCTTGGCTTCTGGCACAGGAGGAGGACAGCTCTGAGATTAAAGCATGGCCTGAACTGCCCTGGGAATGGCTCTGGGCTCTCTCTGTGCAGAGAATTCCCCCTGGAAAGGTGAGGGCAATGATGTGCCCTTCCCTGGGTGTCCCTGAGCTGGGACGTGCTGGGTGCACCTGGCAGGCTCTGGGCTGGGCTTTGAAGGGGCTAAAGGCAGGAGTTGCTCTCCAATCACAATCCCTGCTCCCTCTCCAGGGTTTGGGGGCTGACAATTCTCCCAGAGACTTCCCAAGGCTCTGCCTCAGGCCAGGCCTTAGCACGGTGCCACCTGAGCTGCTGAGGGTTCCCTCCTTGTCCCTTCAGCACCTCAGGAGTTAAACTGGGGCTGCTGGGGTCGAAGTTCCTGACTATGCCTGAGGCACCCAAGATTCCCAGATTTCCTCACCAGATAGTGAACTGTGGCACTATTAATCAGAGAATAATAGAAAAACGGAAGAATTGAATAGGCTGAGTTGGAAGGGCCCCATCAGGATCACTCCTGTCCCTGCCCAGGACACCCCAACAATGCCATCATGTCTCTGAGTGTTATCCAAACACTCCTTGAGCTCTGGCAGGCTCCAAGAACAGACAAGATCAGTTCTGTTCAGTCCTGTGTGCATCAGACTGTGCTGACTTCGGGTGTTCTGTGAGGACAGCCCTGTCATTTTGGGAGGCTGTTTTGGGTTCTTTGTGAATGCTGATATTGGGTGTTCTCTGGGGACAGCCCTGTCACTTTGGGTGGCTGTTTTGGGTTCTTTGTGAATGCCATGCCAGGGTTGTTCCTGTGTCCCTGTGAGCTCTGCAGAAACACCTCAGGACAGCTGAGCAGAGCCCCTGTGTGTCACCGGCAGGTCCCACTGTGACTCGAGGGGTGTTCTAGCAGCACAAAGGGTGACACAGCCCGACAGGGGCTCCAGGAGCACCCAGCATTGCTGGAATGCACTGAGCAGCCAGCGATGAGGGACTGGGGTGTCACCCACAGCCAGGTATCATAGGCACTGGGTCCTTATCTGCTTTGGGAATGGCACATTTCCGAGCCATGGCACACCTTGCCTTGTCTGCTGTCATTCCCTCGGAGACTCCGACTGGTTGCATTACCAGGGACCCCCTGTGTGACTTGTGACCTTGTGGCACCTGGTGGCAGGTCGGGAACGGCCTCTCCCACATGAAGGGACTCCCCTGAATGTCCCACCTCGGGGCCGTGTGACACCTGTGCCCCCAGGCCCCTCAGGGGTGGAAGGGGCAGTGACGGTGACCCAGCGTTTCCTTTGTCTTTCAGGGAGTCCCCCGTGGACTGCAGCGTGAGCAAGTGTGGGAAGCTGGTGGGAGCAGGGACCGAGTCCAACCCCATGAGCTACAGCACCTACATGGACGAGAAGAACGGGCCGCCCCCCAACATGACCACCAACGAGAGGAGGGTCATCGTCCCTGCAGGTACCACGGTGGCCTGGGGCAGCTTCCCTTGCTCTGCCTGCAAGAGATTTGTTTCGTTTGTTTACCCACTCCCGGAGGAATTTTCTTTCTTACAAATCACACAAAAAATAAGGAAAATATCAGAGTTTCTGGCTAGTGGGAATTTCCCATGTCCCAATGCATGATCTGAATTAGGATAGGCAGCAGATAATTGGTGCTCTTTTCTATTTTTTTTTTTTTTTTTAATTTTTTTTTCCTGGAATGAAGTGTTGTTTTGGTGTGCTGAACCAAATCCATCTCCTGTCATGTGTTAGAGGAGAATCTGCTTCCTGGGACACGCAGGGGATGATCAAAGAGGAGTGAAGTGGGCCCAAGTTAGAACTCCCCTGGTGCTCTCAGCATCCAGCTGCACTTTCAAGTCACACTGATTGATTCAAAATGAGCTATTTTGTTTTCATTTTTTTTGTTAGAAGTAGAAACTCAGAAAAATTCTATTTTGCAGGAACTGCGTTATCCTTCCAAAAATTGCCACACAGACACATTCCTGTCCAGCTCTGTTTGTGTTCGTTATCCACATCTGCTGCCTGGAGCTGGCAGGATGCTCGGGATGCATTCGGACGCTCAGGGCGAGAGCTGTGTGGAGGGAGCGGGGGAAGCCTGACCCTGGGCTGAGGAGCTGCTTCCCTGTGAAATTTAGAAACACCACCCCACAAACAGCCAGGGCCAGGAAGTTTCCAGCAGAGGAGCCAAGCGCTGGCCCAAGGCACGTCCCAGAAGCCGCCCTGGCCCCGAGGGCTGCAGCAGGGCAGGGAGGGCTGGAGCCAGCCCAGGCAGACACAGCGCTGACAGAAGGAAATGGACTCGTGGAATTCTGCTCCTTTTTCTGAGCACGGCTTGACCACGAACAGATGACAATTCCCAAGCATTTGTTTGCCATTTAGGATGAAAAGGAAAAGCTTGAGCTGAATGTAGTGAGGGGAAGCCAATAAAAGATTGATGGCGAATCTCGAAGTCCCATTTGAGCTGATGTTTGGGACTGACTGAGCTGAGGGGACAGCAGCAGGGCCAGCTCCAGTGTCACCCTGCCTGGGAAGGTGGGGCTGGCACCAACCAGTCCCTGCATTATTACAGATGGTCCAGGGGAACATTTATCCTGCTCCTCACCAGGCTCTTGATGAATAAAAAAGCCCAAGGGTGAGGTAAAGTTTAGCATTGTTGAAATAGGGGAAATTAGTTTCAATGCCCCCAGTGGAAGAGAAGGTTGGGAATCTCCTCTTTGAAGGAAAGTGGAGAAAAGGACTTTTCTCTCCTCAGAACCATCCACAAATCAAACCCTTGAGATACTTGTGAAAGAGCAGAGATTTACCAGACTTTGGAAGACAATAATGAACATCATCCCAGAGCTCTGGCTGCAGGAGATGGGGCCCAAGTCATCCAAGAAAGGCATTTGGATATTTTAATTTAATCCAGAATGGAGATTTATAGCGCATTAGGGTGAAGATAAGCAAGAATAATGTCACATTAGGCTTACAATAGCAGTAATAATGAGCTCTAAGCCATGTTTCAAGAAGGCAGATTTTCATAGACCATTCAATGTCTTTTAGAGTGTTTAAAGGGAGGCCACAAATTCACTCTGCCCTCTAGATGTTGGGTTGTTTTCAAAATTCAAGACAAATAAGTCTTTCAATTAAAAAAAACAAAGAATCCTCTCTTGAATACTTGCATTGTAAAATTTGCAGCCTTTTGCCAGTGCTTAGAAAGCAGAATTTCAATTAACTATTGCCAGAACATGAAGGAAATCCATCTGTTGTTCCCAAAGCAGACTTGCAAAGGTGTGGGGTTGTAATTTCCCTGTTCAGAATTCAGCTTTCAGGTTTTCTGGAGATTCAGTGGGGAAAGGTCTCAGTTATAATTTCATTTCTCTAGGTCCCACCTCTCCGTTTGGTGCCATTTTTCTGGAGCTCAGGTGCCCAGGAATGCCAGGGATGGGCACTTCCTGAGTGTTTGTGCCCAGGGATGCCCTCAGCCTGGGCACACCATGTACATCGATATAAAACACAATGATTTATTCCCCCTAAAATACAGGCAGAGGCATTTCTTGTCCTGCCCAGAGGAGCCCCACAGCCCTGTGCTGTTCCCGATCCATGTTCTCAGCTTCCGGGGATCTGAGGTGTCTGAGGTTTGTCTCAGAGCTGGAGCAGCTGCTAATGACACATCAAACCTCTCCCAAGTTTCAACTTCTCTGCAATCCTCTCCAGCTGCAGCACAACATCAATGTGCTGCTCAAATTTGGAAACGGGATACATGGGGAGAACAGCACAGGAAACATCTGAAAATGCAGATATGCTCTGAAAATCCCTCTGTCAAGTGGTATCGTGGCACCAGCTCTTGCTGGGGCTCTCTGATCTAATGCCCTTTTCAGAATTCAAAGGCTGATTTCTTTTTTTAACCACTGATGCAGCCACTCATCTCCACGGGGCCTGAGCTCCAGCCGGGCTCGGAGCCTCTCTTACGTCACCAGCAGCAATAAAGATCCCACAGCTGGAGCTCTGCTGACAGGCAGTGGTGCCCAGACAGCACAAAATCCACCCTGCCCTCAGAGCTGTGTGGGTTTACAGGGAGAGTGAGGTGGAATTGTGTTCCTGTCACAGGGTGAGCAGCTCTGACTCACACCCAGGGCAAGCTGCTCAGTTTTAGCAAGAACACTTTTATTTTATTTTATTTTATTTTATTTTATTTTATTTTATTTTATTTTATTTTCTGAGTCCCCTTGCTGGCCACAAACACCCCCACGCTCAGGGTTTCACATGGCAGCTGTGGGGCTCCCTAAGGCACATGGTGGCACTCACACAGCCCTGATGTCACTGCACAGCCTCGCAGAGCCACAGCTGGGACAGGAACAGCCTCTCAAGGGGATCAGCTTCCTTTGGGAAGCTTTTCCCCAGAAGGAGGACAGTCACAAATGTCACCAGTACTGTCCCCGAGCAGAGCAGTGAGCTCTGGGCAGGTGGAGAGCTGCCCCTGCCCGGTGTCCCTCCCTGAGCAGCACAGCGCTCGGCCACCCTGCCAAAATGGGATCAGGGAATGGAACAGGAAAGGGAAACCATGGAGAACGCTCTGCAGGGAGTGCCGCAGGGCTGCGTGCCCACGCTCTGCTCTCTCGTGCAGATCCCACGCTCTGGACCCAGGAGCACGTGCGCCAGTGGCTGGAGTGGGCCATCAAGGAGTACGGACTGATGGAGATCGACACCACCATCTTCCAGAACATGGACGGCAAAGAGCTCTGCAAAATGAACAAAGATGACTTCCTGCGCACCACCTCCCTCTACAACACAGAAGTTCTGCTGTCTCACCTCAGTTACCTCAGGGAAAGTGAGTACTGCCCTGGCTTATCCCAGCCCCACCCTGAGGCGCTGACGGGATAACCTGACATGGGTATGGCACTCCTGATGGAGGAACAGCAGCGAGGGGAAGGGAAAACGGACAAAGGCAAGCAGGGAGAGCAAACAGGGAAATGAGGAATAAAAGTGGGCTGGAAAGTTCAGATGAACTCAGATGGAGCAGTGTACTGGTGCTATCAGGGAGGTGAAGAGCTGAGCAGGGCTCTGAAGGAGATTAGATAAGCCTTACAGATAACAACATCTGTGGCTATGTGATAAAAATACACATATTTGCCACGGAGATTAACATTAACTGATGTGTCTCAGGCAAATTATTCCATAGCTTTGCAGTTAAAGGTCTGTGCCCTTCCCATAAACAGGACCCAAAACTGGCCGGGGGTGGAGATTTCCTGTGCTCCTGCAGGCCCAGGTTTGATGGAGACAGTTAAAAATCCAAGAGTGATTCCCCACATGTAAATGTGCTGGAACAGACGTTGTGCAAATGATCCAGGACTCAGAGAAAAAGATTGTGGAAGCTCTTTGCTGCTCCTTTCTGCCCTGCACTGGAGTATGGGATGGATCCAATCCCTTTTTGCTGTATTAACCCCAAACGCAGCAGCTGTGAGCAGCCTGGAAAAGCATTATCCCAGCACCCAAACATGAATGATCACCCCAGGGGTGGCACATGCGCCTCGTGCTGGGAGTCTTGGATTCCAACTTTTCCAAGACTTCTGTACAATCATGATCACATCCACAGCTTCCAAACGTCTCCTTCTCACCTATAAATGCAGCTGAAAGCATTTCCTTTCCCCACAAAGGTGTGCTAAGGGCAATGGTGCTGTGATGAGCCAGAGAACTGGGGCTGGGCCCCACACGCTCCGCTGTTTTTCCAAGTGAAACAGCTTTTTTAAGGATATCATTATTTAAGCACTCCAAAATCAGGAGAAGGTGTGATAAATCAAGGTGGGAGCGCAGGGAGAGAAAGGGAAAAGTGGTTTTGCTCCACTAGAAAACCCAAATTGTGATGGAAAGGCAGCTGAAGATGTCTCCTGTAGCCACTGAAGCAGAGACAGCATTTATTTGGGGTGTTTCTTCAAAGATGGTCTCTTCTTGCCTAAAATCAGTGGGAGTTTCACAGATTGCAGTGACACAGCAATTAGATCACAGATGGGTGCCTCTGGAAGCCCCACCTCTATTTTTCTGGAGAAGTCGAGTCAAGGAAATGATTCTCAACAAAAAACCAAATTGTTGGATTTGAACAGTCTCTGTCCCTTGTGATGACAGTAAAATAATTTCCCATCCAAAATCACTGGCAAATTTCATCCCATTTCATCAGCAAAGAGCTGCTGGTTCACAGGAAGCTTTCGAAGGTTTGCCTGTGGAATTACACACTTTCCTGGGAAATGGGAAGGCAGTTGTGTGCAGCCAGCACTGCTCTGGCCAAACCTGCTGACTGGGGCTGGGGAAATCAGGCACTTTGTAACCGGAAACGCTTCTAAATTCCCACAAGATAAACGCTCAAGTGAGGGACTTGAATTGTCTTATTGATAAGGCTTGAGAATTGACAGAGAGATGGAGCTGTGTGGGCTCGAAGCACGGGGCCAGGCTGAATGTGGAGAGCTTGGCAGAGCCCTGGAACTCTCTGCTGTTGTAGCTCTAGGTGGCATCTCCAGGACCAGCCCCAGTGTCTGTGTCCCATTGTCTGGGCTGTTCAAAGACACTACCAGGGGAATTGTGTGGCTGATCTCATGGAATGAGCCTGAACACCTGCACTGAAAATGCCTTCAGCAGGCACCTTTGCCATCTGCTGCTGCCCATTTGCTCAGGAGCAAATTCCTGCTCGATCCCACCCACCTTCAGCTCCTCAAGTCTGGTCACACTGAGCTCCGTTTCCAGCAGGGCATGCTGACATTCAGGACAGCAGTCCCTGGGTCACACCTTGCCTCTAAATAAATACCTGAAATTAGGAGGAGTAAACCTCTGCCTTTAAAGAAAGTTTTGCTTTCTGTAAAGTGAGAGCAGCCCTCCTGCCTTCTCACTGGGCCCATCCATTGGGATGTGGATCTGTGGAGAGGGATTGTGCCTCCCCCCTCCCAACACCCAGCACATGGTGCAGCTGCAATGTTCACGTGCTGCTGCAATAATGAGCATCAAAATATCCTGTCCTGCCAGGCCAGTGCCTGCAGTGATTTCTGTGCTGTAAAGCCAGCGCAAAACCCAAGGAACTCTGCTGGGTTCAGGCAGACTATTTGTTCCTTTTTCACAGGGATTCAATCCCAGCGCATGCTCAGCTTTAGGATGATGAATCTGTGTGTGCTCAGCCCCAGACATGCTGCGAGTGCTGTGCTCATGTCTGCTGGAGCTGGGCAGAGCGTTCTTCCTTCCCTGCAGCAGTTCCCAGCCCAGCACAGGCTGCTCTGGGGTGTGCAGAGAGTCTCCCTCACGGAGCAATGCCTTCCAGAGGAGCTGATGGCTTTTCCAGACCGCCTTCCAGAGGATGTTCAGTGCTGAGCTCTGAGCTCAGTGCCATGGGGCATGGGCCTTCATTTTCACGGGTTTTCCCCTCTTGGAAAGTTGTTTGTCCCACTGGCATTCAGCTCTGCTCCTGCTTGGGGCAGGGAATAGGGATGGCAACAAGCACAGGAGAATTTGGGGAACTGCAGACCTACAGGCTGGACTGCATTTGCCCTGGCTCTCTCTCTAAAGGTGTTAAATTGGATATGTGATGATTTGTGAATCCTCAACTTTGGGGTTTGTTTTCAAAGAAACAAAGCTGATCTGAATTTTCTGAGCCTGTTTGCTCACCAGGCAAGGAGACCCCCTGAAAATGAGCTTTTCCAGAAGGTTTCCAGTATTTTACAATCCTGATCAAGGTGAAAACTTTCTTAAAGCTGCCTATGAAGTACATTATTTTGGCACATCTGAGACCAGATTAGAAACATAAACCAGTAACATCTGCAAGATCTCAACAGGAGCTCAGTCTCAGTTTTGCAGACAGAAGGTTCAGGTGAGCTGTGTAACACAGTCAAGAGTAACCCAAACTCACCCCACAGCACTTCCAGCCTTTGGACAACGCTCAGGCCTGGATCAGAACGGTGCTGTTGTTTCCTGTTTCTGCAAGCCACTGAAGCAGGTGGGAATTCCGGCATCTTGAGAGGTTCTCAGGAGATTCTAGGGTGCAGAGCCCACTCCTGCAGCACTCTCTTCTTTGCAGCCTCCCAAAACACCCCAGTGGCTTTTTCAGGGAGCTCACTATCCACCCCCCAAACAGTCAACCCTCTTGGCATGTTTCTTTTAGTTCCCTCTCCAAAACTGAACATGCCTTGATTCTCCTTCCTTTTCTCCATCCCCACACACCTTGGGACTCCAGACTGATCTTTCTCAAGCTCATTCTGCCTGGTGAATCTCTCCAGGCAGCTCTTGGGCAGCAGGAAGGGAGTTCTCCACGGATGTTTCCATGCTGGGTTTGGGATGAAGATCAAAAGAAGCTGAAGCTGTTGCCTCCATCCTTTCCCTCCCCGGTGGTGGGGGTCGGGGTGGGGATGTGCACAGGTGAGAAGAGTCTGAAGGGGAAGGAATGAGGCTGTGGTGAGAAGCAGAAAACTGCTCAGTGGTTTTGAGCCATGCATTAATGCCAAACAAAACCATCCTGCCAAAAGCAGCAGGGCCTGGATTCCATCAGGAGCTGTGCAGGAAAGACCACAGGGCCTGGGGAAGGTGAGGGGAAAATAGACTTTCAAATTAAATAGACCCTGAGATTGTGGAACCAAGACGTTCCTGAGCCTCAGAAGGAAGAGCGGGCTCAAGAAGGTTTTATAGGGAAAAAACTCCCCTGGATTTCAGTCTTCTCCATCTTTTTGTAGCAAATGCAAGGGAAATGCAAGAAAGGGAAAGGTGAGGGGAACCATAAGATAACGTGTTTAAACATTAATTGTGGGAGAGTAGCCCTGCACTGCATTAACAATACAAGAAAGAGGTGATCTATCCACAGTGCCGCTGACCCAGGGAGGGGGAATATGACAAAAATGAAAATTCATCCCAGCCACAGCTCTGCCCCTGAAGGAGTGAGGGAGGAGCAGCCTGGCCTCTGTCTGTCTGTCTGTGTGCCTGTGCTCCCCTCTGTCCTGCTCTGGGTCTCTGCCTTTCTCCCCTTCCCTCCTCCATTGAAAGCCTTAATAGGAAACACATTTCCCTCTCTGTGGTGTTCCCACCAGAAACCTCAGACTGCCGGGCAAAGGTGAGAACTTGGAGCAATTAAACCGGGGGAGGTGCCGGCCCTTTCCAGTGGCTTGGGCTGCATTTTTTAGCCTAAAGTAGCTATAGGTTGATCCTGCCCGTTCAGTGCTATTCATCACCCCACCCCCACCGCCCCAGCCGCTCATTTGCAGCCCATTTAGTCATAGAAAACCACGTTTCTGAATTCCCCAGCACTTCCCTGTCTGGCAGGGGGAAGCTGGGCTGGGTGTTTCACTCGGGATTGCTTTAAATAACCTGGAAAGGAGAGAGTGGTGGACAGGAGTTTCCCCACAGATATTCAAGAAAGAAATGCCAAAGGCAGAAACCATCTGATGAAAACATGAGTTACGTGGACAGAGTTGTTTCAATTCCTCCAGCAGTCAATCTCTCTACATAGTTCAGCCAATCCCTTTGGCTACTGGCAGCTTTCAGAGCCAGGGTGCCCTTGGGATCCCTCTGAACTCTTTACCTCCTTGTTCACCATCCATCCTGGACTTTGGGAACATCCCCTGCCTTGCAGCATCTGGTACCATCCATCCTCCCGTCCCTGGGAGCAGCTTTGTTTCCCAACACCTCCTGCCTGTGTCCTCGCTGGCCTGTGCAGCCTCTGGCTTTGTCTGCGCTTGGGGAAGGAAAGAAATCCCCAGGAGCCGAGGGCCAGCAGGATCCAGCACCTGCAATGGCTCTTCATTCTGGCGGGAAAGTGCCCAAAGCTCAGCTCCCACAGGAAACACAGACATTTTGTGAGTACTGAGGGCAGCTGAGGTCATTTGGGATCAGAGGGACGTAGGACTGCAGGGCTCAGCCGCAAGGTCCTATCAGCTGGGGCTGGAGGAGCTGTAAGGAGGCGTTCCCAGCCCTGCTGAGGGCTCTGGGGGTGCTCAGGACACAATCCCACTGAACCGAGGGGGTCCGAGCGCAGCGAGGGACTGGGAAAGCTCTCTCGGGGCAGGACGGGTGCTGCTCCCATCCCATCAGCCCCACAAACAGGACTCGGCCTCATCCCTGACACAGCCCCAGCTTGTCCAAGGAGCTGCAGGGAAGGGGAGCCTAGGAGATGATGTGAGCACACCTAACGAGACAGCCATGAAATGTGTATTTCACGCTGGCTTCTGGGAGCTCCCAGCCTCTCTCCTCCATTTCCAGGAGAGTTTGCGGGAGAACCAGAGTGAAATGCTTCAAAAAGAACATTTCCAGCACAGACTGTGCAGAGCAAAGACCCTTCCAATGGCAGTGGGTTCCTTTTCGTGCTGCTCGTGAGCAGTTGTGTGTGAATCGGGCTGGAGGGAAAGGCCTCTCTTGCTGCTCCCAAATTCCCCCAGGCACGGGCACAGGAGATGCTGGAATGAATCCCTGTGAGATCTGTGCCGCTGCTGGCCCCAAACCAAGCATGTGACACTCTAAAAATGGCCAGGTCCTGACAGTGCAATTCATGTCTTCTCTCCTGCCTGTTCCTCAAAGAGGAAATTTCTCTATCACAGCCAGAGAGAAGAGCTTCTTCCTTATCCTGTCACACAATCTGTGCCACAGGCGTTTCTGGAGGCTGTGCTGGGATCGATTCTGTGCCTGGATAAATGCACTGTACAACCTCACCCTTTTAGATCAGTTTTCAATGAGGGACATCAAGGCACTCGGTGAAGGAGACAAATATCTTTATTTTCTGCAAGTGAAGAAACAGCAGCACGTGTGACAGCTGCCAAGCATTTAGAAGAATTTCACCTAAAATGTGTGCCCAATTGGCTGCAAAATTGATTTTTTTGATGGCAGTAACAGCATTTCCTACCTGCCCTCATGGTTTCCCGTGGCAGAACATGCCCAGACTAACTCTTTTCTTTGCCTTGCAGGTAGCTCACTGCTGGTCTACAACACTCCATCCCACACAGATTCCTCACGTCTTGCCACCAAAGAAGGTCAGTGTTGTGCATATAAATATCCTGGGTCTGACTGGGTTAAAACTATACCTTTTTAATAATATCCTTGGCATGAAAATGTTCTGCTCTGCTCTGTGTGCACAGCTTGGTTAGAATAGAATAATTCACTTTGTGCAGCCCTACCCAGGATGGAAATCCCATCTCTGCTTGCCCAGGCAGCACTGTGGCATAAAATGTGTCACTGTCACATTTGTGTTTTGCTGAGCTGGTGAACTGATGGCAAATTTTTTGTTCCTGATGTGATCAGTCTGAAATCTCACATAGGCGGCAAGGCCTGAGACACTGTTTCTCTCTGAGTCCACACTTGAAAGGATAAAATCTTCTCACAATAAATTCCATTACCGAACAAAGGCCACTCAGGTATTCCAAACCCATCCATGAGTCTGTAGCTCCTTTCAACCAGCAAGGAAGCCTAAATGTATCTTTTTGACACTTCCATTTTGGAACATTTTGATTTTCTTTTTGTTTCAAATAACCCAATTTTTAAAGTTGAAATTCTGACCATGTAGCAACAGCTTAGAAACCTTGAAGTTTAAAAGCTAATAATTCTCTTGAGGCTCCTCCAGGCTTTTGAGCTGTTTGTGTCTCCTTCAGGTGTTTCAGGTTTTCCTCTGTGGCTCCAGTCCTGTTCCTTTTTCCTATTTTATTGACAAAGTGGGCTCTCAGTCAGGATAAAGCTGTGAGCGTTGGTGTGATGGGTGTGATCACAGAATGCTGGAATGGTTTGGGTTGGAAGGGACACTAAGGATCATCTTGTTCCAGTCCCCTGCCATGGGCAGGGCCATGGTGATGCACATCCCTTACCTACATAGAGAAGTTGGATTGATGACGGCCAAATAGGGTCATTGTCAAGAAAAATTAATCCACAAATACTAGAGGTTTATGTCCAAAAAGGAGACAGAGGAGTCCTGTAACTTTATTCATGAATAAAGGGAGAGGCCATGGCCATTTCCCATGGGGTCTCTCAGATTGCTAGAGGGCGCAGCCTCTTTTTATCCTAATTTCCCGGCCGCAGTTCCCTCTCTTTTTCCCCATGGGCTGAGGTACTGGAGAGGTACAGACTGCCCAGAATGCCTAATGCAGACATACGTAACATACATTTCTCCTAATGCAGACACTTGTACTATATATCTCCCTTTTCTTCTTTTTCTTATGTCTCTTTTCCTGTAGTTTATTACCACAGTCTTGGGAGAGTCAATCAGTGGAATTCCTATGGAAATTCTTCCCATTGTTTCTTCTGTCTCTCAGTATCGGCCTTATCTTACCAGCAGGCTCAGGTCCCATCTTACCTGCAGTTTGTAAAGTCACTCCCGTGCTCCTTTCAGTGATAAAGAGCAAAACCTCTGCAACTCCTGTATAGGGTCTGTAACTCTGTGTGCAGGGACAGGAGCCTTGTGTGGGGTTTTCTTTTCCCTTTGTGCTGCCGCAGGAACATTGGGTTTGTTCCCTGTGCTCTGTTCTGCTCCTCCGCTGGAGAGTTTCTGGGAAGGGATGAAATCTCCTGCCCACCCCACCCAGAGCCAGCCTGTCCCTGTGCCAGTCCCTCACTGTCCCCTGTGAACTGTGACACACAAACACCTCTCTGCTCCTCAGGAGGATGTGACTTAAGGACGAGCCACGAGTTTGGATCGCACAGAGCAGTGGGGAAAGGCAGAGGTCTTTTTTTGAAGCAGCTAGAGAGACAAAACCTCTGGTTCCACTAAAGGGCTGCAGAAAACAGATCCCACATTTAACCAGCTCCTGCATGGAGTGCTCCTTGCTGCTCCCAGAGCATTTCTGTCCTCCAGCATTTCACCTCGACATCTGCCTTGAAGCTGGACACCAGACCAGGGCTGCTTTGCCAGCAGCTTCTTCTGTCCAGCATGTCAGTGCCCACTCGAACTCCCTGGCACTCTGCTCTCTCTTCTGACACAGCATCAGTTGATAAAACAGGGACAAAACGGGGACATTGCAGGGACAGAGCCACTGAGGCTTTGCAATGACTGCTGCTCTGACATTAACAATCATATATTTAAAGTTAATCCAAGCTGGGCTTGCTCCTATGTGAATAAAGCAGGCACACGTGTTCCTCCACAATTTCCCCTCACATCCAAACCTCTGCTCATTCTGTCTCAGGCTAGGCAGTTGCTAAAAATAAAGCCATGAAAAGTGTGATTTTTTTTTTATTATTGTTATTAATTTTTTTTTTAATTAAGGAGGAAAGCTCTGTGTAGAACTGCACTCCTCTGAATTTTTAAACACTTTGTGACTCGGGCCTTGAGTCACTCAGGCTGAAAGAAATTTGAGGGGAAAATGTCCCTCCCCCTGCATTTTTAGTGGCCTCCAGAGTGTCTCTGTAGTGCAGCTGACAGAGCTCTGGGTTCACTGCTGTCAGCGTGGAGCCCTCAGCTTCACATGGAACTTTCATCATGTGTCAATAAAGGAGCAAGCACACCCAGGGGACAGACAAATAAAAATTAAGAACTACGTAGAAATGTTGAAATCCCATCTATTCCTCCCCCATTTCATCCTATAAGGCATAAATTCATCATGCCTTCCATGCTGGATATTGGTGTAGGATAAAGTGCCCCACTCCAGCCCACTGCAGCTGATTGAGGTTATTGCTGAGATTAGATGTCACGATAGGAGACAGGAGAACATGACAGGCTGCCAGATAAGGAATTGGGGGAGCAGAATGAAGTGTCTCATGCAATAGCACAGCAGAAACCCGTGATGCTTATAAAACTGGACTTGGAATTCCTCAGCCTCAGTCTGGTTTGTTAGGAAACAAGGTTTTCCTTGTTTCCTTTTTAATGGGCTCACTTCAAGAGGATGATGTTCTTTTGGAAAAGAAATTTCAGGTTAAAAATAATGATTTTTGCAACCTCACTTCTCAAAAGATTAAACATTTTTCTTCATGTCAATGCATCTGGAATCTACCTATCCTATAAATATTTCTTCCCTCTACGCCTGTGAATAAAAACAGACACATTTTTCTAACCACTTTCCCTTGAGGATTCAAAAGCAGGTGATGAAATAGTACCAAACATGCCAAAGATAGGAAAAGAATATCACTTTCTTCACTCCTCCTGTAATTTTTCTACGTAACTAATGCAAATAACCTGCTGGTGCAGATTCCAGGGAGAGCCCTGAGCTCTTTGCATACATTTACACTGTGCTTTATACAACATGTTCCATCCATGGCGGGAAAAAAAGAACCTCCATAGCAAAAAAAAAGCTACAGCTGCAGCACAGACAGCTGCAGATGTTCCAGATGCAGCACATGGCTCTTCTCCCTCCGCCAGGACGGTGTCCCCAGGAGCACGGGGAGCCTGGCCCATGTCCCACTGCCATCCCAGGGTGGGTTTGCTGCCCCAGCTCTGCAGACAGAGCTGCCCTGGCTGCAGCTGCAGACCTGACTCCCTTTTTCCCTTCTGCTTTCTGCCTGGATCCAGCTCACTCCCTGCAGTGACACTTCCATTTTTGAACATTGTGATTTTCTTTTTGTTTCAAATAACCCAATTTTTAAAATCTAGTTGAAATTCTGACCATGTAGCAACAGCTTAGAAACCTTGAAGTTTAAAAGCTAATAATTCTCTTGAGGCTCCTCCAGGCTTTTGAGCTGTTTGTGTCTCCTTCAGGTGTTTCAGGTTTTCCTCTGTGGCTCCAGTCCTGTTCCTTTTTCCTATTTTATTGACAAAGTGGGCTCTCAGTCAGGATAAAGCTGTGAGCGTTGGTGTGATGGGTGTGATCACAGAATGCCAGAATGGTTTGGGTTGGAAGGGACACTAAGGATCATCTTGTCTCACTCCCTGCAGTGCCAGCTCTGCAAACAGCAGCAGCTGCAGTTCTGCTTTTGGCCCTTCAACTGCAGATCTTTACAGCAGCTCCTGTCAGAGCCACAGCTGGCACAGGGCAGCTCAGGGCTGTTCTCACATCACACAGGTAGAACCTCTGTCCTGTTCCAAGGCCTCCTGTTGCCTGAGCTTTTCCCCTTCCCAGCCTCAAAAACACTCCGAAGGATGGGACTGAGCATCACTGGGACAAATTGTCTTCAGCCGCCTCTGAGGAGTCAATTGCTCTAATGAAAATCACCAGTGTTTTTTGGCTGGAGAGCAGTTTTCTGGGAAATGAGGCTGCTGTCTTGGCTGAATGGAAAGTGTCATGTCCCCCTCCCAGCCCCCCACTGCAGAGATGGTCTGGTTCATTTTCTGGGACTGTTTGGAGCAGTGACTGACCTGCTGTAGGCACTGGGGACGGGACAGGAGCCTGAGCCCACAGATCTGCCCCAGTCCAGGGAGAACTTGGGCCCTCCTGCAGAATGGTGTCAGCTGAGCAGCTTTCCATAGGGAAATGGAAAGAATATTCACATTCAACAGCATTGGGAGGCCAAAGAGCCATGTCCCCAATGGCTCTGAGCTCTCTGGCCTCACTCCAGCACAGTTTTAAAGCTGTGCTCGGTTTTTAGTGTGCCGGGATCTGTGTAATTTGTGTGTTTAATACATGAGCAAAATGCTGTGCAGGAGCTGCACCCAGGGCAGAGCTGGTGGCTCCCAGTGAGGCACAATGCTGGAGTGTGGATGTATGAAGTTCCCTGTGTCCATAGACCCTGTGGGAATGCCTGGGGTGGGCTTTCCAGTCTGTGCTGATCCCAGAGAATGGTGTTTGTGCAGGGAGGTGGCAGAGGGGGCGAAGGGAGGCTCAGCATCACACAGGAAAATTCCCACAGGGATTCCCGGGGCTGTTTGTCTCCAGGTCATTTAGGATTTTGATTCCAAAGCTGGATCCAGCACTGTCCTCTGCACATGCCAGGCTCAGCCCAAGGTAATAGAATCCCTGAATCCTGGAATTGTTTAGGTTGGAAAATACCTCCGAGACCATCGAGCCCACCCTGTGTCCAATCCCCACCTTGTCCCCAGCCCAGAGCACTGAGTGCCACATTCAGTCATTCCTTGCCACCTCCAGGGATGTGGACTGCAAACCTCCCCGGGCAGCCCTGCCAATGCCTGACCACCCTTTCCAGGAAGAAATTTCTCCTGGTGTCCAACCTGAGCCTCCCCTGGCACAACTTGAGGCTGTTTCCTCTTGTCCTGTCACTGCTCCCTGGGACAAATCCTGACCCCCACCTGGCTCCTGTCAGAGAGTTTCAGAGAGGGATAGGATCCTCCTTGAGCCTCGCAGCCTTGGCTGAGAACAGTGATTCAGCCCAAAGCCTCAGAAATCCAACCCAAGTAGAGACAGGAAAAAAGGATGTGCTGCCTTTCAAAGAGGGAAGAATGCATGAGTAGGGATGGAGGGGGTAAATTTTAAGGGCTTTGTCTGTGGTTATCCCATGTTTATGTTCACATTGTAGAAGTGGTTGTGTGAACAGTAAGGATGTTTAGGTACAAGGTGTGTGTTTGTGTGTTTGGTGGGGCTGTTGGCAAATTTAAGAACATAAATAAATCAGTGAACTCTGAAACCCTGCGTGGTTTCCTGGAGGTTTGTGTCCATGTCCATTGTGAGGCCCTAAGGAAGGTTTTCCTGGTGTTGGAGCATCACTGAAATCTCTCTCACACCAATTCCCTGGTACCTCACAAGATACGAGTGTGCAGCTGCTTTTCTCACCATCAGGGCTGCAACCCCACTTCTCTTTCCCCTACAGCTTCCTTTCAATTGGTAAGAACTCCTCAAAACTCTTCTCTCCCACTTGTCCAATTCAGTGACAATTTGGGGTGACAGGTTCAGGTTTTGGGGGAGTGCGGAGAGAGGGGCAGAGACCGCAGGGAAAGTGGTTGCATAAGCACAGTTCCCACAGAAAAACACTCTCAAATTGCTGCATAAAATCCTTCTCCTGGAAAGGCCGTTTTTCAGATCTCAAAGGTTGTAGTGAAAAATGTTGCCCAATTCCAGTGACTCTCCTCTGAGTGTGTCAGTGCAGCCCTTTTTCACAGCAAAGGTTTTAAAGCCTCCATCTTCAGTCAGGGCAGAGGAAAAGCAGCTGCAGTTTTGTGCCCCCCTAATTGTCTGTACTTACTAAAATGTTTCTTGATGATATTTGTGTGCCTGGTGATGAAATATCCCATTTTTAGCTCGGCAGCAGAGAAAGGGGAGGCTTTTTTAGGTCTCCTTTCATTTTGGCTGTGTGGCCAAGCAGGGATTTATGAGTTCAGGGGAGACAGTAGCCAGCACGCTCCGATTTTGCTTTTTATACTTTCTTTTTTTTTAATTGTTTTCCTTTGAAATTCCAGAGTTAGTGTTTTGTCTGCTTTCTCCCTGACCCTCTTCGGAGGCAGGCGTGTGTTTTTTCACCAGAAAAACTGGAAACAAAGAATCGTTGTCTTTAAGCTGTAGCAGGCAGGAAACCCAACTCACAAGGGATCACCCCGAGCCAGCGCTGTCCCAGAGTAGACTCCAGTTCTCTGAATTCAACCTGACAGCTTGTCTGGAGCACTTTCTAAGTAACCATTATCCTTCCTTTTCCCCCAGCAAAAGAGCCATTATTTTTTTGCCTGGGGTGCGGTGCAAGCAGTGTTATTGCTCTGGGGGGGGGTCACACTTTGCTGGGGTGCCAGGCCCTCCCTTCCAGAGCCTTGGAAGTGCTTGGCTGTTTCCTAAAACAAGAGTTAATTTGATTCCTGATAATGACTTAAAAGCTGTAAAACTGCCATGGCTACACATGTGTGTCTTCCCTTCTCTCTGCTGTGTGCATGGCCTTTTTCTCCATGGATGTGAGGTCTGGGGTTTTTTTTACTTCTGCATTTTTTGTGTTTTTCAATGAGAGCAACCTCCAAGGCCATTGGTTTTGTGCCCTGTGCTGGGGGTAAAACCCACACAGTGCTGTGGGCACATTCCTGCCCGCTCCTGGGTGCTTGGGGTGGCTCTGTAGGTGTGCAAAGGATGCTCACAAACACAGGGTGTGCAGCCCTGTGTGGCTCAGGAACATCTCTGCTGCCTGGGAAGTGTCTGCTTTTCCAAGCTGGCCCTGGGAGGGATTCTCAGGACACATTCTTCAGTCTCCGTGCACTGTGCATTGGGATTTCTGCTGCTGATATTAAAAAAAGCAACAACAAGGAAAAAAAAGGTCCTCATTACTTCCTCCTTTTCTTCATAATGTGTCTTTGTGAGGCTTGCGCGGGGTGAGGCAGACGTGGCTCAGGAAGTGCCAGCGCTGCACGGCTCGGGGATGTTTTTCCAGCCACAGGCACGACTGGGGGCTGTCGCCTCTGGCTCGGAGTGAGCAGGGAGTGACTGCTCTGAGTGGGGAGCAGAGCTCAGGGCTCCTGGCTGCCGGGTGGGAGCTCCTTCCCTGCACTGCGGATCTGCGCTGGGGCAGGGCACAGGGCTCACACAAACCTCTGACCTGTCCTGAGCATGGGCCAGCGCAGGGAGTCTCCTCTGGAAACCACAGAGCACAGAATCCCGGGATGGGTTGGGCTGGAAGGACCTTAAAGCTCATTTTGTTCCACCCTTGCCGTGGGCAGGGACACCTTCCGCGATCCCAGGGTGCTCCAAGCCCTGTCCAGCCTGGCCTTGGACACTGCCAGGGACAGCAGTTCTGAATCCTAGCTCTATGTTCAGCTCCAGATGCTGTCTGACTCTGGAAATCAGTGGGCTTCAGCCACAGGGCTTTCATCCACCAGTGAATTTAGAACACTTCAACCAGACAGCTTTGATCCCTCTGGTCTGTGTTTCTATAAGGGCTGCAGTTTATAACTGGGCTCTCAGCTGCTTTCAGGCACTCCCCAAGCTAAATCTGTTCTTCACAGCCCTCTCTACAGCACATTTCTCACCTAAATCCAGCGGTGTGTCCCTTCTCACTTGGTTTGACCTGACTTCAGGTCAAAACCCAGCATTGTTCCAGGCCTGGATTTGGGGTCTGTAAAACAGGCTGACAGCAATGATGAGATCAGAGAATGACAGAATCCTTTAGGGTTGGAAAGCCTCTGAGATCACTGAGTCCAACAATGCACCCAGGTGAATGCAAAGGATGCAGAAGATGGTTTGATCATATTTTTCAATTGTGAAATAATCAAATAGCCTGGTAACATAGAAGTAATTTTGATGTCATTCTGCACTCAGTGAGTTGCTTCCTCTTGGTGAAGACACTTAGGATTACTGATTTCCACCTCTGACCCCTGGAGTGGTTATTCCTTAGCTCAAGGAATAGGACATTGTGCCTTGAAGGAGAAAAGAATGCATTTGGTGCTTAAAGGACTGGGAAATCTCATGAGAGCAGGCACAGTAACACTGGCCAGGAATGACAACAGCATGACATGTGGCACACATGCTAATTAATTGTTTTAATTAGCAGAGATAGTTGAAAAGCAATTCCTTGCAGAACAAGTGATGCAGTGAGGTTTTGAGGCCTCAGTGTGCTCACACATGTCCCTGGACCTAGATAAACATGATGGGAAGTTAGTAGAGCCATTGGAAAAGGGCAGAGGAGTCCTCAGACCCTGCCCTGAGCCCTGTCCCACTCTCCCTGCCCACACCTACAGACAGCTGAGAGCCCAGAGCTTCATGCTGAGAGGAGCTGCAGCTCCTCTCTGCTGACCCTGGGTGGTTTGCATGGTGTGTGTGGAGCATTCAGAATGTGTCTTGTGAGTGTGGGGCAGTCAGAATTGTTCTCTCTGTGTGTGGGGGGCGGTCAGAAATGTTCTCTGTGTGCAGGAGGTGTCCTCTGTGTGTGAAGGAGGTGTCCTGTGTGTGGAGGACCTTATGGGCTCCACAGCTTTAATGTTTGCCGCCAGCATTTAGAACAATCCATTGGAAGTTTCCAGGAGGAGCTGGAGGTGTTTTGGCTCCCCGGGCCCTGCAGAAAGCCACAGTCTGGGTCTGAGCTCTCCAGCTGGCTCTGAACACGGCCCCACCTCCCCGATGGGATGTGCAGGAGGAGGATGAGGCAGTGTGAGGGCTGGGCACGCAGACCTGGGCAGCCCTTGCTGACGTGGTGGGGCTGCAGCAGGAGAGGGCTTTGTTCCCACCTTGGGACTTTGCCAAGGCTCCAGGGGAGTGCCACCACACACAGCCTCACCTGGGCGGGAACAGCGTGGGGAAAATGCTGTGCCCTCCTCTCCCGCTCTCCCCATAAAGTGGCTGCCACAAAATAGACCCCAAGGGACCACTTGGACTGATCACAGCTCTGCATCCCCCAGGACAGCTGCTCTGCTTTCCCCATTTAGGGAAGCTGATTTAAATTCCAGCCACCAGGCCAGTATCCTTTCTTCCTCCTGAAGCAGGAGGACTCCTTGCACAAACCAGCTCGTGTTCTGCATGGAGAATCCATGGCCCAATCCTGGAATGCAGGAGGAGCTGTTCTGGGGTAACCTTGGATTGGGAGCATGGGTATTTCCAGGCAGGACTTGGCCTTAGCGATTTCAGTGAAGCGAATCAGGAGAAGGGGAAGGAAGAAGGCTGCAGATCTGAATGGGCTATGGGATCTGCAGGATTTTCCACGACCTGACCCTCCTTTCCCTCTCTCCCTATAACGTGCTGCCACAAAATAGACCCCAAGTGACCACTTAGACACATCACAAGCCTGGATCCCCCAGGACACCTGGCTCTGTGTCCCCTCCTGCCTCTGTCTCCATGACTTAGGAGCAGCCCCTTTCCTCCAGCTGCCGAGTTTCCTTGGAACTAACAGCTCCAGGGATTCCTGGGCTCTCTGGTCCTTCCCAGCCTTGCCTGTGGCACCAGCTTGGATGGCATTCCTAGAGTGCCCAGAAGGCATTTAGTCCATAAATGACCCAGCCCCACTGTGTGCATCCTAGGGAAAAAAGGCCTGAAAAATGCAGATATTCCAGGCCCAAAGCTCGTTTGGAAAACGAGAGAAAGCCTATTGGAAAGCCTCACCAGGGCACAAAGTGGTGCCTGACTCTGGTCTGACTGAGCAGGCTCCTTCAGAGGGAGGAGGATGAAGGGGCTGTCAGCACTTCGCAGCAGCTCAGGAAACACAGGGACTGTGAGCCCATTGTTCAGTGAAATCCCCCCTTGCCTCCCGTCTGTCCCAAACTCTCAGATTTATAAAACACCGGGGTTTTAAACATTTTTTTGAACTTTTTTAAGCTTATCAGAGAGGGTTTGCTCCCTAATACATCATATTTCAAACACAGACTCCCTAAAGCCTTGCTCACTGGGCTGCACTCAGGACTGCCAGGGATTTGGGATGGTGGGGTGGGAATCACCTGGAGATTTTCAGGCTGGTTTCCTGGGAAGGGAGTCTGTGTGTCTGTCCATCTGGCCCCAGCAATATCTATCAGTCTGCTCAGACTAAATATGCCCCAGAGGTGCTGGGAGGGGACACAGCTCGAGGGGGAACAGGAGGGTGCAGGGGGGTCTGCAGAGGTGGGCACAGAGGGTGGCGAGGCAGAAGTCGAGGCAGATTTGGGGTGAGAAAGTGGAGATGAGGGCTAAAAGGCGCAGAGTTCAGTGCTGCAGCCTGCCCCACACAGCCTGACTGCTGGGAAAGGCAGCGCATCTGGAAAAGGTAGCTGAAGCCTGCAGAAAGTGCATTTATGCCTGCGAATAAATAAAATGATATTTAACCTTCTTCCCAGGCGCGCTGTGAGTGCGAATGTTTGCAAAGCTGTGAGATCCTCGGTTGAAAGGTGCTGTGAAAGTGCAAAGTATTATTAATATCCTTTACCTTCCTCCTAATAGACTGAGCATTCATGCTGGGGAATTTCTGGACATAAACCAGACAGCTGCAGAATGACAGTTCTTGAAAGCATCTATGATTTATTTTCTGCTCTTTAATTCCATTTTGTATTGAACACACATTTGTCATAGGACTCTTGTTCCACAGGGCCTTTTAAGTCTAAACCAGACATGGGGACCTGATCCTTTCTGGGATAAATTTGCCCCCACTTCACTGTAGCCATTTGCTGATTTACACCGGGAGAGAACCTCAGTCCAAGTCTTTTAATTGAATTTCCATCCCATGGCAAGTTTTGGTGTAAAATCCCAGTGGTTTTAATGACAGATAAGACTCTCCCCATCGCCGTCTGGCTGCAGCTCTGTAGGAAGAGCCACTGGGCGTCAGGTCCTGGGAATGATCCTCCTTTTGCAGGAACCCGAGTCTCTGGATGGCTTCCCTGGCTCTGCCTTTTCCATTTTGCTTTAAACACGTTCAGCTTTTGAGCCTGGGCCTGGAAGCCAGGAGGGCTGGTGTGGTTCTTTCACGTTGCAGGGATTTTTGTGAAATAAAAATAGCTTCCTGCATTTGGATTATTTTTTTTGAGGCGGAGAGAAAGAGTTAGAAACTTGCAGTAGCTGTGTGCACACGGTGTTTCAACAGCAGGGCCTGGATTGCTGATTATCATATTTAACCCTTCTTACCACGGCAAAGTCACATTCAGAGCTAAATCTCATCCTACAACACAAGGTTGTCCCTATACATTCCCATACTTTGTTCCATAATCCATACTTACAGAGGAAAAACTGAGGCAAAGGACTCATGTCAGTCAGCCTGGACTAAATCTGGGCTGAGTCACATTCACACCATCCTTCCAAGCTGTCCCTCTACATCCCAAAGCTCTGGGCTACAAGGAAACACATTCAGAGGGGTTTGGAACGATCCTTTTAAAGAGGCTTAGCCAAACTCCCACGGAGAGCCAAGCCCTGGGCACAGCCCAAGCTGCCATGGGGCTCCATTCCTGGCCAGCACAGCTGACTGGAGCGGTGTCACCTGCTGGTGAAACCCCTCTGTGGGACACCAAGAGGAGCAGGCTCCTCCTCAGGGACAAAGCTTCTCCGTCTGGAGGAGAAGGAGAAGGAGGAAGATCGTGTGTGCAAGTCATGGCTCATTTATTTACCCAAAACACAGCGATGACTCTGGACCAAGCAACTCCTCTGTAGCAGCTGATTCCCTTGAGTCAATGATCTGACCCCAAAAGAATCAGAGAAAACTGAAAATTTTCAATGAGTTCCACTACTTTTTGAAAGGAAAATTTGTCCCCATTTTGGAAAGGATTTTTCTGTTGGAAAAAGTATTGCTACCTTTCTTTTAACAGGATCATCATATGGCATTTCCATTAATGTTACATTAGGGCAAAACTGTGTATTGATTGAACAAACCAAAATGTACATTAACATCTCGATTGGTGGAATTTTCTGAAGGCTTTGCTTTTCTCAGTGTGGAACTCTGGGTTTTTCAGAGTATTTCCCGAAACACGGCTCTGATAGCTCTGGTTGTAATAATTCAGAGGGGCATCCCAGGGGAGCAATGGAAGTCAGAGCCTGGCTGCAGAGAGGACATGGGAAAAAGCAGGGATTGCCTCAGACCTCGTCCCTGCTCTCCTGATTTTGGTCATTGAGAGAGCTCCAGCTCACTCGGATAAAACAGGATTTCACAAGGCTTTTCCAGCCAGGAAAATGTCCCCCTGCAAACAGCACCTTGTTTACAGCAGGGACAGCTGCCGGGGACCCAGCCTGGGGGAAAGGTCTGAACAGCAGCCAGGCAGTGTCCAGTCCTCCTGCTCCTTGCCTGGCCATGGGAGTGGGGACAGGGATCCCAAATGGGACAGGGATCCCAAATGGGACAGGGATCCCTGATCGGGACAGGGATCCCAAATGGGACAGGGATCCCAAATGGGACAGGGATCCCTGATCGGGACAGGGATCCCAAATGGGACAGGAGTCCCTAATGGGGACAGGGATCCCTAATGGGAACAGGGATCCCAAATGGGACAGGAGTCCCTAATGGGGACAGGGATCCCAAATGGCACAGGGATCCCAAATGGGACAGGGATCCCAAATGGGACAGGGATCCCAAATGGCACAGGGATCCCAAATGGGACAGGGATCCCAAATGGGACAGGGATCCCTAATCAGGACAGGGATCCCAAATGGGGACAGGGATCCCACATGAGACAGGAGTCCCTAATGGGGACAGGGATCCCTAATGGGAACAGGGATCCCAAATGGGACAGGAATCCCTAACGGGGACAGGGATCCCACATTGGACAGGAATCCCTAATCAGGACAGGGATCCAACATGGGACAGGAGTCCCTAATGGGGACAGGGATCCCAAATGGGACAGGGCTTCCCTTTGGGACAGGGCTCCCTGCAGGGACAGTGTGGATAAAGCTGTTGCCTCCCTCTTCTCAAGCTGTCCCATCCCACTCTTTGTCCCAGGCTGAAACCACAGTGGTTTGTTTTCCAGTCTGATCTATTTGCAGTGGGGTTTGTGGTTTCTGTAAAAAGGGAATAAAACAAACAAGTAAAATAAAAATAAAAACAGGCAGATTACATGAGTTCTGTTTTCCCCCACTCCCCTCTGTTCCCTCCTCCTCCTGCTCCCCACCCTCCCCTCTCCCGTCCCTCTGTGTTTTCCTTTCCATGCCAATAACTGCAAGGCTGTCATTTCAAAGCCTCAGCAGCTTTCCCAGCGCTGGAGGAATGTGCCAGGGCCTGGATCTACAGGGAGCTGCACAGCCCCCCGGGCACGAGGTGCTGGGCAGAGGGGCACTTGGAGTGTCACTTGGAGGGTGCCTTTTCCCCCCTTCCCTCTCGTTGAAACAGCCTCCTCATTGTGACTTCAAATCCTCCACCTCCCCGGGTTTAAAATCCTCGTTTAATTTCTGTGAAATAATAACAGGGTTCATCCTCCTTCTCTGCCTGTGGTCCTCTGAATCTTGGGATAAGGGAAAGGGCTCTCCCCTTGTCTGGGACATGTGACACTAAGTTCCACTGAGTGCAATGGCAGGAGTTCATGGGCAGAACATATCGGGCTTGAGAATTGCCCAAGAGCCCAAATGCTGCATGGACACCCTACTGACCCCTGAATTGTCCCAAAACCCCCATTGCTGTACGGACACCCTACTGACCCCTGAATTGTCCCAAAACCCCCATTGCTGTACGGACACCCTACTGACCCCTGAATTGTCCCAGAGCCCCATTGCTGCATGGACACTCTACTGACCCCTGAATTTTCCAATAGCCCCATTGCTGCACGGACACCCTACTGACCCCTCTGTGGGGGCCAGGGGAGCACTGCAGGTGTGGGAGAGTTAAAAACGCAGCCCTACAGAATCCAAGCCAGTTGGGACCACAAAGCAAAGCCAGATCCTTGCAAGGATTTTTCTAGGAAAATTAATTTCAACCCCTCTGTGCCTCCTAGAATGCAGTCAGGAGAGCAGGGTGGGGCAGCAATGGGAATTCTGCCCTCTCCAAACTAAGTTGTGCCAATGGGAATCACAAACTGTGCAGTGGAGGGTCAGAATGAGACTCGGGCATGGCTGGCCTGTGTTAGGAGTGTCAGAAGGGCAGAAGATTTGGGGACAGACAAGAGGTAGAACTGGAGACAGATAAAAAGTAAAATGATGTTGTGGACAGAGTAATACTTGTAGGGTTTGATTAAGGGGCCAGGAGCAAATCCCCTGCACAGATTCCCTGTTAACCATGGGCCTGTCCCCTGCTGTGATGGTTTTAGGGACAGATCTGGACAGTCTGGGCACATTCCGAGAGTTTCTTACAGCTTTCCAGAAAGGCCAAGTCCAGCAGGCAGATGGGGCCCTCTGCTCAAGCCCTGCTCACTCCCAGTCCTTATTCCTGCTGGGTTTAGGGTGCCTTGGATTCCCAGCAGGTTCTGGGTGACATCCCAGACCAACTCCTGTCCCCAAAATCTGTGTTCTAGCTGGCACAACCTGCTGGCTCTGAGCCGCTGTGCCCTGCTCCCACTGCAGGGTGGGCACACCGAGCCCTCGGCAGGGCTCTCCCGGGGTCAGTACACGTGGCAGCACTGTCAGAGCCCCTTCCCTTCCCTCCATGAGCTGCGCACACCCCAAATGTGAGAATTATTCCCTGAGTCACAGTTTTCTGTCATGAGAAATGATACAAAGAGAAGGAACAGATCTTCCTGTTGAAGGAATTTATACAAATGGTCACGATATTTTCAGCTAAATGTTTGATGCACCCTTTTTTTTTTGCCCAAAAAAGAATTCACATTTGCAAAAAATGTGGAAAAACTTCCAAAGTGGAAGGAAGTCAGAATTTATACATTTAATAATCCAATTTTCTGTTCACAACATGGATGCAAACTGGAATGGAAGTTAAGGTGCAATAAGAGAGAGAAAATTAATAAATTAGCTACATAATATTTTCTTTGTCTCACTGCCTATTTAGGAAATTATAAACATCTATATAATATTTTCCTTATCTATGTATTTTCATTTTACAGTGAAAATTTAAATTTCTAGTGACATCTCCTAATTTTATAGTGCAATCCCAAAACCATCAGCTCTTACGCTGAGCAAACCTGTCCCTTGCAGTCACTGTGATTCCCGTGGGGTGTATTTTGTACTTTGTACCTGTTCTCTGTCCCTATGAACCCTTCCTCTCTTTCTAGGCCCTCCTGTCGCAGGGACGCAAAATGTGAATAAGACAACAGAGCAGCAGCGGCCCCAGCCAGGTGAGTGTGGGTCCTGTGAGCCCTGGGCTGGGGGCAGCCATGGGGGAATTGATGTGTTTGGTGTGTGGAGCAGCCCCGGGCATGGCAGGCTGGGGACAGGGACCGAGCTGTGCCAGAGCTCTTCCTGACAGGCTCTGTTTGGCTGCACCGGCAAAAGGAACACCTCAGGGTCTGCACTGCAAAAGGAACACCTCAGGGTCAGCTCCAGCAAAAGGAACACGGCAGGGTCTGCACTGCAAAAGGAACACCTCAGGGTCAGCGCTGCAGTGTCCCCATGGGCTGATCCCCTGGAGCCCCAGCCTGTCCCTTCCCGCTGGAGTGCCTCCTGCCATTCCAGCAGGGCTTGCCTGGCCCCAGAGGGGGCAGGGGAGGGAGGCAGCCCCTCCGGGCAGGGCAGAGCAGGCACTGTTCCCTGCTGCCTTCCAGGCCAGGCCGAGCTCACCTTCCCTGCCCGCACAGCTGCTTCCCATCCCTGCCTCTGCTGCAGCCTTGGTGCTCTTGGCACCCGTTCAATCCACGAGCAAACGCTGCACATCCAAAGCACCACAGCCAGAGAGGCACAGGAGAAGTGTAGAGATTAGGGCTGAGGAGGCCCCACAAAAAGGGAAGGAATTCATTCCTAATAAATGCTTTGTGGGGTTTTCAAGAACCACTCAGCCTCAGTGGAGCCAGCGACAAACTCCTGTTACTCTCATCTCTCTAATGCTCTGTTTGCTTCACAAAGAGAGACTTGGATGAATATTTCCGTGCCGTCCCAGGACAGCAAACTCAGCTGCTAACAAGTGAATCTGAAAATCTCATCTGCTCTCCTTTTTATTTAACTCTGTTTTATTAAGAGAAATTTATTTGCTCATGCTTTGTGGCTGTTCTCCTTCCCACACTTCTTTTTTCCACCTTTTATGTTTTCTGTTTGCTACAGAGTGCAGGGAATGTCCAAGGCGATTCCAGACTGTGAAAGCAGGCAGGTCTGAGGGACTGTGGCTGTGCCATTTTTGATTCCAGAAATACTTAGTGGTTGTTTGCTAAGAAAAAAAGAAGGGACACTTCCAGACTCTGAGAGAAGGGGTAGAAAGAATAAAGAAAGAAAATGAAAATTTGGTTTCTAGAACAAACATAATGACCTGGAGTTTCTTTTTGATAGAACATCATTTAAATTTTGTTGGTTGATTTTTTTTTTTTTTTTTTTTTTTTTTTTACATTCCTGTGACAACATTGTTTCTCCANAATTTTTTTTGTGTGTTATTTTGTTTTTTTTTTTTTTTTTTTTAGATCCCTACCAAATCCTGGGTCCCACCAGCAGCCGTCTTGCCAATCCAGGTGAGTTCATTTTACATTTCAGACCCCTGTTATCAAAGAGGTGAATTTTCCTTCTGGGCTGCTGCTCCAGCCTGCCCTGGGGAAGCAACTCTGTCCCTGCACCCTTGGGGTGACCTGTGAGAGCCACTGCCCTCAGAAGCTGTGACCTCACCAGGGCTTTTGCCAAAATCCTCCCAGAAAAGTGAGAAAAGTGGTGCATCATCATCTCTGTCAGGACTAAATCACCATCCTGAATGTTCTTACCCAAACCCAGCATTCCCCAGGAAGAGTTCTGTAGGGGATTTAAGTGAGGTCTCTCAGATTCACAGTACAGGTTCATTTTTCACTGTCTGCTGTGGGTTAAATGAAGGAAGGCACAAAACGTCTCTGAAAGTCCAAGTGTGACTGTCCCTAGCACATCATCTCTAGTAAATAATCCCTGATTTTGGGGAGTAAGGCCTGGCATAAATCCTGCTTGCACGACCCAAACTTGTACACATGGGATGCCAGTAAGGAAACATCCTCCTGAGGCTCTTAACTTACTCTTAACTATTGGTACAACTACACCGAGTAAAACCAGGAGCCATCTGGGGAGTAAATCATCCCGTGTAACTCAGATCACCCGCTGGAAAGAGAACTGGAGGCATCCAAAACAATCTCCACAGCAAACAGGGAGCAATGGAGGGGTGAAGTACATTGTGTTAACCACTCGGTGAAAGCTCTGCAGAGCAGTGTCCTCACAAAAAACCCTCTTTATGAATAGCCCGAGGATTTTAAGGCCAAAGGCGACCATTATGAAATCTAATGTGACCTCAGGCCCAGGCCCAGAACAAAGGGCTGAGTAACTTGTTTGCTGGGAACAGTTTATCCACTCCTAGGGCCGCCTTTCCAAGGCCTGAAGGAGCAGTTCCCAGCCGAGATCGAGATAGTCCTTCTGTTTCCTGCCTTTGTGTGTGCCCCGGAGCAGGAAGGCCCGAGTCATTTCCTTTCCCCTTGCTGGTGTCTGCAGGGAGCGGGCAGATCCAGCTGTGGCAGTTCTTGCTGGAGCTGCTTTCGGACCGGGCCAACCTGAACTGCATCGCCTGGGAAGGCACGAATGGGGAGTTCAAGCTGATCGACCCCGATGAGGTGGCACGGCGCTGGGGCGAGCGGAAGAGCAAACCCAACATGAATTACGACAAGCTGAGCCGGGCGCTGCGATACTACTACGACAAGAACATTATGACCAAAGTGCACGGCAAGAGATATGCCTACAAATTTGACTTTCACGGCATTGCCCAGGCCCTGCAGCCCCATCCTACTGAGTCGTCCATGTACAAGTACCCGTCGGATCTGTCCTACATGCCGTCCTACCATGCCCACCAGCAGAAGGTGAACTTTGTGCCCCCACACCCCTCTTCCATGCCTGTCACATCATCCAGCTTCTTTGGAGCGGCCTCCCCCTATTGGACCTCCCCTGCAGGAAGCATTTACCCCAACCCCAACGTGCCCCGCCACCCCAACGCCCACGTCACACCACACTTGGGCAGCTATTACTAAATGCTTTCATCTGCCAGTGGCCTCGAGCAGTCTGGTTGGACGTTTTCTTTACTCCTGGGATTTTTATGGTTTTTTGGGGGACCCTTAATGGATAATTGTGGCCTTTCTGGGGAAGAATTCAAACTGGATATTGGTTATTCCTGGACCAAACCTTTTACTTTTGTAACTTTGCCTCTTGTGTCTTGAACTGAGAGATGGAAGCTCCTGTGGGCCAGTACTCTGCATTTTCTTTGGGGTTTAAGGCTTGCGTCCTCTGTAGGAAGTGACAGTGAAGATGGCTCTCCATTTCCTGGAATGATTATTAGCTTTTGGATGCGAGGAATTTTTAAGGATTCGAAAGCTTTTGACAAGGCATAGATCCAGCAGTGGGTCGTAGGGAAAGATGACCACAATGGGTTTTTTCTCGCTGGCCATTTGACCATTGAGTGGAGGATGTTGGGCTGCAGGGGACCACAACTGGAATCTTAGCTCTAAGGCAGAGGAGGATCTTCACCCAACTGGAAATTAAATATATATATATTCATATATATATATGTACATGTATATTTTAAGAAGTAAAGGGCATTGAAGGAACTTTTCTAGAGTACAACTTCATTCGACTGTATCTGATGTCAGAAAGCAGCAGAAACCAGAACAAAGCGTGATGCAAAGCCAAGCACAGACATTCCTTGAAAGCAGAAGTGAAGTGAATTAACGACAGCAGGTCCCTGGCTCTGCCCGAGCCGCGGGGCTCTGGAAGCACCGATTCGCGAACGCTGTGCGTTTGTCAGACCGTCAAACCAAGGGTCAACAAACCAGAAGGCAAATTACTGTATAAATTATGCAGAGTTATTTTTCCCTATATCTCACAGTTTTAAAAGAAAGAGTAAATAAAACGAGTTGACCTCGGTCACAAATGCAGGTTTGTTTTTTACTATCAGCTCAGTTGTTTTTGTTTATTTTTTTAATGTAATTTGTACATCTTTTCAATCTGTACATTTGGGCTGTAGCTTTGTACTTTTTGCTAAAAAAAAAAAAAAAAAAGACATGAGAAATGTATCTGTTGGAGATAGGCTTGGTCCTGCAATTGGATCCATGATTGACCCCCAAAGTGGCCAGAAACCTTTCAGATTGCCCTGGGTTTGTCTAGAGGAGAGGATTTTCTGTATTAGTCTGTTGTAGCTGTCTGCAGATTAACTGCACTTATTCCCATGTTTGCATTGAGGCTGATTGAAAACAGGCCAAACATCTCAAGGCAGCCATTGCAATATTCTGTGTTCGCTTTTCACCCAAATCCTGAACTTCGGGAAGATCTTAAACCACTTCATAGATAAAACGATGAAATACTTCTCTTTTTGATGACTTCTGCTGGGGGGTTCTGTGGAAATCCGAGCCCTTCCAGGGTTCTCAGTCATCCCCAGCTTCGCACATGTGAATGTGACGCTGCACTGCGGCGGTTTGGTGCCGTAAACAGAGGGTAAACCACAAGCGTTTGGGGTTTGGAACAGATGTCTGGGGGGCGAGATTTCCATGTAGAACCCATTAGCTGACTTGTATTAAGTGGCAGCCAATTAACAGGATCACAACTATCTAGTCTAGACCAACCCCTGGGACTCTGTGGGGGCGAGATTTGGTCCATGTGCATCCGATTGCAGGAGGGGAGTCTGAAAGCAGAGCGTTGGAGTCTGCTCAGAACGTTAAACACAAGCACTGATGCCATTATTTAACAAAGTGGGAGGAGAAGATCGAGCTAATCCAGTTAGGTCTTAGTGCTTTCGGGGTGTTTTTAAGTAACATTTCTGCAATAATCGCAAAATTTAAGTATGAAGAAACTACCCATTGAAATGGGGCTTTTGCTACTATATATATGCAATGTACTTTTTGGATATTAAAATATATATAATTTTGCAAGCTATCTTGGTGGGTTTCGTTTTTTTAAAGAAAATGTATTAATGTTACAATGAAACAGTTGTATGAAGATGATGTAAAAAAAATGTGACAAAATAAATGGTGGTTTTCTTCTCTAAGGCATCGCATTGTCCCACTCTCTCCCTCCCCTGTCACACCTGCATGAACTTGAATTTAAATTTAGCTAGAAAGGAAAAGAAAGAAGTTCCACAATAGTGGCAACCCATCCTCATCACTGTAGTATTCACCACTTATTCCAGAAAATTGTTGCCAGAGTTGATCAGACTTGATTTGGCTGTGGAAAGGATTAAAACCCAGGCTCTGGCTTTTGTCCATGGAGAGAGAGAGAGACAGGAAAGTGGAAGAGCAGCCAGAGCTCAGGAGCCGAAGTGTCGAGGTGGCTCTTGGGGTGCCCCAGGGCCCCCCAGGACTGTCTTTGTGTGCCCAGCCTGCTCCTGTTTCCCACCTATCCCCAAACCCCAGCGAGAGCCCGTGCTCCGCAGCATTCCTGAGGTGGAGGCTGCAAAAACAAGCTCTGCCAAGGAATCTTCTGATTGTGGATAAAGGTCAGGCCGAGGCACTTCCTGCAGCTTTGCACGGTGGTCCTGAGAGATATCTGGAGCTCCTGCAGCCCTGATAACGCCTTGGGAAGCCAGGGCTGCACGAGCACAGCACTTCCTTCCTGCACACAACCTTTTGTTGCTGAGCTCCAGGACAAAGCTTGATTGCCTCGGAAAAAGGGCCATTTCCAGCAGCCCAGAGAAGCTCCCTCTGTGGATTCCACCAGAGTTGCTCAATTTAGTCACAAGAGCGAGTGGTTTGGTGCTTATCTCTGTTGTTTTCCACTGCAGCACCAGCAAGATTAATTCTGGCTGCGCAGCATCAGTGGAAATATCAAGTATTTTATTTGAATGCCGTGTCCTGCCTGCCTGCCAGTAATAGGAAAATCAGAAGATGAGATTGCACAAAAGCGTCTAAAGGCAGAATCTGAAGGTTATCGGAGTGCAAAGATGTCCCTGATAGCAAAATTTGGCCAGCAGGAACCTTGGGGGGAAAAAAGATGTTTGAAAACAACTAACAATTTCAGAAGCATCTGATTCTGGCTGCTCAATGTGTTAAAGGAGCCCTCCTGAGATGGGAGGGGATCAGCAGCATCCCAGCTCAGCTCCTCTCTGTCTCCCTTCATCCTTCCCTTCAGGGCACTTGCTGGCATTAATCGTTGCTAGTACTTGCTGGTATTTGGCTTTAGATATTAATTTTTTCTACTATTTACTAATATTTAGCTTTAGACAGATTTTGTCTTCCACCGCCAGCAGCATTCCCATGGAATCTAGAACTCTTAGAGCAAGGAGATCTCACCCCAGAGTGCCACATAGCCTCACACTGCTGGGGCACTTCTCAGGCACCTTCAGAGCATTTTCATAAGATATTAATAGTTCATATTCCTCAGGTAGAGAAAGAGTAATAAGACAGAGATTGGAGTAGTTAATTTTTACCCCTGGTATCAGCCTGGCTTTGCCATGCTGGGAGCTCCAGGGGTGGGAACAGGGGGACGTCCCCTCCCAGCCCAGTTTCTGGGGCACACTGGGACAAAACAAACAAGGAATTTGACAGCCTTAATGCTAGTTTTTGCTTTTCCCAGGAGGACGAGGCAGATGGAATTCAAGTATTTCAGGCTTAAATCAGAAAGTTTACCAGACAGATGGTTGGGATCACATGGTTGTGAGCTGGAAGTCGACAGGGGGCAGCAGAAAACCTTCTCTGCATCGAAGTTCAGGACTCAGAGCTCCCCAGGAAACGCAGCTCCCATTGCAATCAGGGTGAATTCAGCTGCTGATTTCCAGGGATCTGGTGTTTCCCCAGGATTTCTGTTGCACCAGCCTCAAACCCTGAATGGGATCTAGCTCAAACATGCCAAACTGGAATTAATTCTACATTTCACTCTCTATAAATAGAGAGTGCAGCCTGTACATTGAGTAGAATCAGCGATGACTTTACAGGCTCAGAGCTCTGCCTCCCTTGGCTGGATCTCTGGGCTGATTTTCTCTGTCTGAGCTGCTCCTGCCTGTGTGTGTGAATTCCTCCTGTTTAATTACAACCAGCAGGTTTAGAACCTGCTTTGAACTGGCTTTTGAAGGAGGCTTTTTATCCCCACTGCTGGGAGGCTGGAGGATGGAGCTCCCAGCTTAAGCACTTGTTAGATGCTCTAAACTAGGGGATCAAAAACTGGAGCCAAATCCTTCCCAAGCCCTGCCCCTGAGAACTCTCCTGTCCAGAACCCCTGAGATCTCTCCTGTCCAGGATCCCTGTATGACAGAACCCACCCTCTGTACACACTGCTGGCTTCCTGCTTTATATACCTAAAAATTGTATTCTAGCCCTGAGGATGAACTTCCAAACAAGTGCAGATTTCTAACAGAGTACTATGGCAAAGAAGAGGGATTTCCCTGTGCCAGGACAGGGGAGAGGGATTTCTCCCATGCCAAGACCTTCCCTTAGTGAAGACAAAGACCTATTTCTCATACTTGTGCCAAACAAGTGCACTCCAGCTCAAATGAGATATTAATTATGGGGGAAGTCTGCCATAACTTCTGTTGATGTAAATATTTAACATGAGGCTGGACCTGCCCAGCCATATTTCAGCCACATCCATGGCAGTAAATGCCCAGACCTGAAGCTTTGTGCACAAAGGAGGGATGAGCCCAGCTGCTGTTTCCCACCTCTGTGTCACAAGGAAAGAGCCATCACTCAATAAATGCTGGCTGAAAGCAGCCAGCTTCACTTCATTATCCTATTACAATAATAGAGTTTTTACAGGCTGCATTGCTGGGCTGATCCAGTATTTTTAATAACTTCTGCGAAATTAGTTGGTGAGACTTCAGCCTGCTGCCTACCCAAGTCTGTTCTCCAACACCCAACCGAGCGTGGCTGCATTTGGTGTTAATTAGAGCTGCAGTCCAGAGGCACGGCAGGGGCTGGCATTTATAAATTCACTTCAAAGACCTTATTTGTATATTTTTGCACAATACCCAGCATAACATACACATTACAATTTTCTTCTGTGAAAGCAGAACTCGCTGCAAATAAAGCTCAGACCTTTCTGTCATATCAGAAAAGAACTGAGAGACCTCTGGTTAAGGTCCGGTGGAGAATGGCAACACATAATTTAGCTTGTGTGTTATGGTTTTTCCAACTACAGAGGTAAAAATCCCTGCACACGAAGCTCAGGTTCTTCTGTTATATCAGAATAGAATTAGAGTTCCTTGGCAAAAATCAGCTCTTCATGCTCCAAGAGCAGCAAACAGAGTCCAATACCAAACCCACTGGATGTGAAGAGAAAAGGCAGAGCAGTTTTGAGGCCACTACAGCAATAACCCCATCAGTTCTGCACCCCACCGTGGGGGAGCTGCCCCACGGATCTGCCCTGTGCAGGCAGGGGATGGCACAGCTGGGTTTGCAGCTGAGCAGCCACCCTGCCCACCCAGGACAGATAACTGCAGCAGGAAGGGCTTTGGCCAGGGCACATTTCCCAGGTGAAGGGACCTTGCTGCTCCTAACAGGGGCAGGCAAAACAGGGCTCATTCCTGGAGTTCTTATGGAAGCTGCAGTGCCTAAAGCAGGATGAGCAGCCAGGGGCTCTGGCAGTTTGGTGCGATTTCACCACTAGAGCTGGCTCCTTCCTTTCCAGGAACTGCTGCAAACTCCTTATTGGCTTTGGCTTTTCCTGAAATTTCTGTCTCCTGGAGCTGTAAAGTCCAGTGCAGGATGCACCTCCCCCTCCCTGCTGCTGCAGCTGTGCCCAGGCCAGCACAGTGTCCTCCCTGCAGCCCGCGCTGCCAGCTCAGGCTGCCATGGGCATCTCGGTGCGGGCACAGGGTCCGTGTGCCAGGCGGCTCCGCGTGGTGCCTGAGGGGGGCTGCGCTGGGAGTGCTGGCAGAGGGCACCTCTAATAACCTGAACACCTTCCCTGGGTTTTCCGCCACCCTCAGGACCTGTGGATAACATATATACAAATGGATATCTATTCCAATATGTGCACTTGCCACACCCTGGAATTGGGCTTGGACAGGGCTTGGAGCAACCTGGGACAGTGGAAGGTGTTCCTGTCCATGGCAGGGGATGGGATGGGATGAGTTTTAAGTCCCTTCCAAACCAAACTACTCTATGATTATATATATATATATATATATGGAATATATAAATCAATATATATATCAATATATAATATATGGAATATATTATATCAAATATACATATATATATGTCTGTATATATACACACACACACACATATATATATATACACACACACATATATATATATGTATGTTTGATATTGTAATGTTCTGTAGTGTTAAGTTAAAGTAAATTAAGAGGGGGTTCAGTTTGGGGCAGATGTTTCTGTGGAGGGTTTAGAACTTCCCTTAATGCTCCATTTCTGGAGGCTCAGGGCCGACAAGGAGCTGAGCAGCTCCCCAAAATCCCCAGCCAAGCTCTGCAGACCCAGGGGGACCATCATCCCAACCTTGCTGGGGGAATTTGGGGAGCAACATCCTTCTCCGTGAGGGACAGAGGGGAGCAGGGGGGCCTGGCACAGGGGTGGAATGGGATGAGCTTTAGGGTCCCTTCCAACCCAAACCATCCTGGGATTTGAGACTGGCTCCACGGTGGTGTTTGTGGAGCTCCAGGCGAAGCAGCACAAAGGGGTGTGATCTGGGCTTCCAGAAGCATCCCAAGGGATGTGATGGCTCTGCAGGCTGTGCCACCTGACAGCAGCTCTTTCGAGGGCTTTTGGCTCCCTGCTGCACCAGGAGCACTCAGAGCATGGTGGGGCTTCATCTGAGCAGGGACCTTGGGCACTGCTGCAAACTAACAGAGAGAGAGGGCTCGGGGCCTTCCGAGGAGGTCTGTGGTAGAACCATGGAATCAGTGAGGCTGGAAAAGCCCTCCAATGTCACGGAACCCAAGCATTAACCCAGCACCACTGGGCACAAAGCAAGGAGCAGGGTCTGCTCTGAGGTTACAGAGTTCCCTATGGAGTGTGGGTCTCTCCAGACCCAATCTCGCCCTTCCTGACCCCCCCAAACCACTTTAGGTGCCTCTGCAGAGATGTTCACAGCCCCCAGCCCTCCACTCCCACACCACCTCCGAATTCACCGCCGAGAGCTCCCAACGCTGCAGTGAAGGGGCTAAATACACCCAGCTAGCACTGCCCGTGCCAAAACCGAGTCACCAAAGGCACTGAACTTTGTGTAATAAAACAAGGAACAGTTCCAATAAATTCCTGCTTTGCTTTTCAAGGTTGCCGCCGTCGCGCTGCGCAGTTCGGGGCTGCGGAGCGGCTGATCCGCAGGTGAGCGGTGCCATCCTGTGGCAGCGGCACAGAAAGCACCGCGGGATCGCTGGATCCCTCTGGCAGCGGCAACCTTGGGCTCCTCAGCATCCCCGGGCACCCCAGCATGCCCAGGCTCCCCAGCATCTCGGTGCTCCCCGGCATTTCGGGGCTCCTCAGCATCCCTGGGCTCTCCACCATCCCCGGGCTCCCCAACATCCCTCGGCTCCTCATCATCCCTGGGCTCCCCACTATCCCCTTGGCTCCCCAGCATCCCTGGGATCCCCAAAATCCCCGGGCTCCCCATCATCCCCGGGCTCCTCAGCATTCCTGGGTGCCCCGGCATCCCTAGGCTGCCCGATATCCCCAGGCTCCCCAACATCCCCGGGCTCCCCAACATCCCTGGACTCTTCAGCATTCCTGGGGTCCCCCACATCCCTGGGCTCCTCAGCATCCCTGGACTCCTCAGCATCCCTGGACTCTTCAGCATCCCCGGGATCCCCAACATCCCTGGGCTCCTCGGCATCCCCACCTGCCTCCGTGCTAGGCTGGGATTCACGTGGTGACTTTGCACAGCTGGTTGGGATGTGGCTGCCCAGGAGAGTGAGAGCTTGATGCTTTCTGGGCTTAAATTTGGCCAGCAGCATAAAAAAGGAGTCACAAATTGAGTCTGTCTCATCTCCAGCCTCCCCCAGCTCATTCACCTCCCCTAAGCAGGCAGAATTGATGTCTGCCTTGCGCAGCACTGAGTTTGTTCAAGTGTAAGTGTCCCCAGGCAGATGTTTCCACCACAGGAATGTCAACTTGGCCTCAGGAATTATCTTTTGTGTGTATTCAAGCAGCCACGGAGAGAGCTTCAGCCTTCCTCACTCTTGTTCCAGTGATGCTGTCACAGGGTTAAATGTGATTTAGGGTCAGTGCTGGTGATGTCAGAGCTTCCCCAGGCTGCAGCGAGAGGATTCAGCAGAGGGTTTAGGAACTTGCTCAGTTTCCCTCTCTGCTTCCCTTTCTCTGCTCACATTCCTGGCCTGATGCTGTGGTTTCTCTCTGCTCATGTGGGGAACGGGAACTGGGCCAGCACCATGACCGTGGATCGAGGCAAGGGTGGGTGTGTGTGGGGGGGAAATAAGGGGGAAATCCGGGCTGTTCCCAGCAGAATTCCCAAGGGTGTGACCAGCTCGGTTTGCCTGGGGAGCAGGAAGGGGACGGGACGTGGCAGCTGCCCCCGCCTGTGTCAGGCTTTGCTCACTGCTGACTCGGCCGTGGATGAGCAGTGCAATTTCCAGGGAATTGCGTACAGGCAGGAGATATCCAGGCATTCACGGGGAGCCTGTCAGCAGTGCTCTGCCACAGCCCAGCAGTGCAAGTCAGTGGGAGCATCTGAACTGTGTGCCAAGGGTTGTTTTTATTATTATTATTGTTGTTATTATTATTTAGGGGGGCCTTTTCACCAGTTCCTCCCAGAGCATGTGTGCAGACAGACAGCAAACCAGCACATGTCAGTTTACCAAAAGCAGTTATTTTAATTCATGGCCCTTTCTCCAGCAGTCAGCAGGATGCCTTATTCATTTGCCAGCAGGAGGGTAAATCTATTTCAAAATGATTGAAATATTATGCACAGCTTGAATGAATGTTTAAAATAAATACAGTAGAAGAAACATGTTGTTTGTGAAATGAGAAGATAAATTAAGTTTAGTGCAGACACATTATTCCCAAGCCTGGCTGCTTGGCTTTCCCAGTGAAATCCTTTAGGCCTTAATCTAGCCGGAATGGTCTGATTTGCTCTCCTGAAGGGGCAGGACTTTCTCTTGAGGTGTTTTTAGGGTATGGACCAGGCTGTTCGCCTCCATAGTGTGTTCCAGTGTGTGGAAGGGCTGAAGCAGGAGGGGCAGCCTGGGAGGAGCAGGGACCTGCAAGGCTTGAGCAGAGCTGGAGAAGCGAAGTCCTGTCAGGCTGAAGAACGGGCCTTTGTTTTCCAGTATCGGCTCTGTGGTTCCTTCCAGCCACTTCTGCTCAGCAAGATTAAATTTATTTTCATCCTCTTAACTGAATTTTCTTTTAATGGCAGCAGGGGTGACAGCCCCCAAAATAGCTTTCCTCTGGAGTCCGTCCCGAGTGGCCTGTCCCCGATAACCCCTTCCTGGCCGGGCCTTTATCTGCCGGGTGACAAACAGCTCTCCCTGGACAGCCAGAGGAAATTCCACTCATTGTTGTGCTGCTGCTGGGCTCTGCCCCGGCTCTATCTGCTGCTGCTGTGGGGCTGGCAGGGCTTCCTGGGGTGACACCAGCGGGAGGCTCACTGCAGGATTCCCAGTTAGTTCCCCGTATGACCCTGCTCTGAGGGAGCCTGATAGCTCAGCCATGGCCCTGTCAGCTGTGGATCCATCCCCTCAGATCTCCTCTGGCCCTGGATCCCCTCCAGCCACACCAAGCGTGCCAGAGAGCACGGTCACCCTTGCCCTGCTGCAGCCTCCCCGTGCCACAGGGCTCCGAGGCAGGTGTGGCTGCAGGAGAGGGGACACCGGGCACCCACCCCTGCACGGGGCCAGGCATCTTCTCTCTGAGTTGTGGTAGCACACCATTCTTCTGGAAATGGAGCAACATGTCCTCATGCTCATGCTGCAGACAGGGCAAAGGGTTCCACTGCTGGGTCGTGAAGAACGTTGAGGTTTAGGATTTTGAGGCTTTCCAAGGGCAGTGTCTGGAAGTGCATTGTTTAGGGACCCTCTAAACTTTGGAGGGTGTGCACCACCTCTCAGACAGGCGCTGCAGACCATTTGATTCATTTTTCCCACTAGCACTAACATCCTAAATCAGTGCTAAAAGCAGGAGTCTCCTCTGACTCCTCATTGCACAGCTGGGTTTGACCTTTCATATGGATTTCCCTTGGACTTGCTATTTTTGTCCAGTGGGGACAGTTTTTCTGCTTCTATTAAAGGCATCTTGGTGCATCTCTTCTCCCAGGGGTAAGAGATGTAGCTTGTAAGCCTTGAGCACCGCCAGTGCCACTTTCTGGGGACATTACACCCGGGGAACTGTGCAGGAAGCGTTGGATGGAAATGCAGCCGCAGCTCTGGAAGGATGGTGCAGCCTTTGGGTTCAGACCAGTCTGGGACTCTGGACACATCATTTCACTTCCCAGCTCCCTCTGAGATTTCTGTTCATGGCCACTGATCTCTTGATGTTTAGGGTTCAAAACTGTCCTTCCAAGCTGATAATCTGAGGGGCACTAGGGTTGGAGGGGTTCACATGCTGTGGTAATCAGGACTGTAAAAATTTTTTTACACTGCTTGTTTGCAAGGTTGCAAAACCAGTACAATTTAAAAATCAGGTGGCATCTGTGCATTACCTCAAAGGTCTCACTCCTGGGTCTCTAGCCACAGTTCTGGCCCTGGTGCAGCCACTTTTGGTAGCTCTGGTGTGTGAGGGCAGAGCTTTGTGTGCTGACCTTTCCGTCCAGAGGAGGAGAAAGGTGTGACAGTGGCACACTGAGGAAAGATCAACACAGCTGAGAACTGGCTTTTAAAGTGCTTTAGTGACACAATTGTTCATAACATTGCTCTCTGTACAATGTCAGTGTTTATGTCCCATGTTACAGATGGCAAATAGGAGATAAGGAGTGAAGGGATTTGTTCTGACCCAACAGAGGAGTTCACGCTGCACTGGGACTGAGACCTGAGCACTCCTGATTCCCAGAGTTTGATTTCTGTACTCACACCATACTCATTTGCAGCACAACTTTCTCTTGTCACCATCTGAATGGATGAATTCTCCCTTTCTTTTAAAACCACTCAGTCCAGCAGCTTTTAACACTATTTCCATTTTACCACAGCATTGAAAATTGATGAGCTGAGTTACATCACTGGGATGAGTTCCCAAAAACTCTTTGATCTGCCACTAGAACACTCAGTAACAGAATTGGGTGGGGGGGATCTCCTGTGAGGAAGTAGAAATCCACTAAAAAAGTATTGAAGCTTTTTGTTGCATTTGAAATTTCAATGTCAAAAATCATCCCCAGAAAATGTTCAGCGCTACTCAGCTCCCACCGAGCAGGACTTGTTTCCTGTAGGGGCACACGTTTGGCTGTGGGGAGATGAACAGGCTGGAACTAAATCTGAAGCCAAATGTTGGTAGGAGGCTCCTGGGCTGTGTTTTTGTTTGAACAAGACCTTTGTGCTTCAAAGGGGAAGCTAATCTGTGTTTGCGTTGGGGATTTTTTGCAAGGATATATCGAGAGCTGGGAATTTCCTCTCTCTTCCCAGTGGAGTGCTTTCTGCCAGGTGTGAAGGAATCAATGTGTTCTCCACCTCCCCACCTTTCTGGTGAGTTGTCTTCAAACATTTCCCTATTCCCCAGCCAGGCAGCTCCTGGGGAGTGAAGAGCAGCCGAGGGCTGGGACAGTTGGGAATAAGCTGCAAAATTCCTCTTGTCCCAGAGTGGGTCTCTGCTTCTCCTTGGTTTTTCAGTTTTCATTTCCATTTGGCTCTTTTTCCCTGAAAGGAATCAAAGGCTTTCAGAGGGGAGAAGTCAGATTTTGGAGTTGGAGATGCGGCAGCTTGGCCAAGCTCTCTCTTCTCTATTTCCTAAATTTGTACCATCCCTTACTGCTCCATCCTGCAGCTGCACCAGCCCCAAAGAAAGAGGAAAGAAATTGTTTCAGAACATTCAAAAGTGCTCAAGTTCCAGAGCCAGAGAGTTTGTTTTCATAGAAGACTTTGGCAACCAGAAACAGACCTTTTTTTTGAGGTTTTGGCTCCTAAATCCCTTAGGTTTCTTTAGCTTTGCATTCTGTCTCCCCTTTTCACATTCTCATTCCAGCAGCTGTGTATCTTTAACACATCCTAAGATTTCTTTCCATCTTTTCAGGCTTTTTAACATTCATGCTTGCCCCTGGGATCTTCAGTGAGTTGGACATTCCAACATAGCAGCTTCATTAAATGTCCCATAGGTATAAAAATATAAATTCTATGAAATATATATATAGTGTAGTTAAATAGTGATCACTGGTTTGCTGCTCCTCTTTGATTGGAGGCTTTTGAGAAAACAAGTGCTGGGTTAGAGCAAACCCAAACCTGTGTTTCTGTTTTGTTTTAATGAGATATTTATTAATCCTCTTGAGACTGAATTCTCTCTGAAAACTCAGTCCCACGAATACCTGGCACTACATTTTTGTATCGCTGGTTTCGCTGACTTCAGACAAGACAAATCCAGGATTGTCATAACCTTTCTTCTCTTTGGCTTTGGCTTCCTTCTCATTGTAGAGACAGAAGGCACAGTGGGGAGTCTCCACAGCCACTGTCTTGCTGAAGTTCTGGAAGTCCACTCTGTATTTCCCTTCTTTGGTCTTGGACACGATGGGAGCGAAGCGGTACCCCCAGAGCACCTCCTCGGGGATGTAGGACGTCCTCACCTGGCAGGTGGCACTGGTGGCCTCCACGGTGCCATCCAAAAACACCACCAGCTCAAAGTCCTGCTGCAGGAGGGTTTCTGCTGCCATGTGGAAGAAGGGGCTGTTCTTGTCTATGATGTGGTAAATGGTGAGCGGGGAGATGAAGAAGAGATTCTCGTTGCCAGCATCCACTACGAATTCAATGTTGACCTGGTCCAGGATGATGGTCTCCCCCTCGGGGGTGATGGTGGTCTTCAGCAGCTTCCCGTAGATGTGGCTCCCGATCAGGAGGCTCTTCCGCAGGTTGGCCACGCGGATCAGGAGGCACAGCTTCCCCCCACGCTTGCTGATGACAGCGTTCTTGCTGAAGGTGATGGTCTTGGCCCGGTTTTTGGACCTGGAGATCTTGGCCAGGATGGCCCCACACATGAAGGAATTGATGATGACGCCCAGGATGGACTGGAAGATGAGCAGGAAGATGGCAGTAGCACACTGCTCTGTGACACACCTGAAGCCATACCCGATGGTCACCTGGGTCTCCAGGGAGAACAGGAAGGCTGAGGTGAGGCCATTGATGTTCTCCACGCACGGGGTGTGGTTGATGGAGGGGTTGAACTCAGGCAGGTCTTTGTGGATGTAGGCCACGACATACCAGAGCAGCCCGAACAGGAACCAGCTGCCCAGGAAGGCCGAGATGAAGATGGTCATCTTGTACCTCCACCTGAGGTCCAGGATGGTTGTCCATATGTCGATCAGGAAGACAAACCTGGACTGTTCCACATTGCCGAACTCGATGTTGCACCTGCCATCCTTGGAGACGAGCCGGGCGCGGCGCCGGCTGCGCTCCCGGAGGTGGCTGCTGAAGCGCTCCCGGAGGTAGCCGAACATTCCCTGTGCTGCTGGTGCTCTGCAGAGCGAGAAACAAAAACCACTGCGGTTCAGTCCGTACCTGCAGGCCAGGAGGAAGCTCTGACGCAGGCTCAAGACACTCGTTTAGGACAGAGTTATATAATTTGCATATTTTCCCACAGCTGGTGGGGAAGAGTTCCAGTAAACCACCAAGGAAACTCACAGTTCCTTGCCTAAGGAGCATTCCAGCAAAAAATAATCATTTTGGCTTGCTCAATAAATTCAGAGTCAGTCAAGTGTTAATATTGTCCTGTGCTCCGTTGTGTAAGTGAAGCCTGGAGCAGCAGTAACTCCACTGTGGTCATGCAGGGAGAAAACTCTGGGTTTGGAGTCCTTTCTGCCTTTCAGGAGATGAATTTGCCTGTTGATCCAAGTCTGTGTGTATCCCAGCATGGGGAGACTCTGGATGAAGTGTGGATAGGAAATTTAGGGAGAAAGGGGAGCAGATGCAGAAGGCATAATTAAGCCAGATATGCAGTTATTTTTAGCGTGATTAGAGATGGGGTTTGGAGGTGTGAAATTCAGACCCTGGAATCACACAAGCATCTAAAATAGGCTTATTAAGCAAGAATAAAAGAAAAGATTAAACTCCAGCAGGAGAATTTGTGTTTGCTCACAGCAAAGATGATGCTAAGACTAAGAATGGATTTCTGAATCTGATCCTAAGGACAGGATCTGTGTCCCTCTTATTTTGTCCTTTATGACTGGCCATGTTAACAAGAGGCACAGGGAATAAGAGTCATTGGTGGAGAAAATGCTACAGATGTGTTCAGACTGGAATTTGGATCAACCTATATTAAAAAAATTCCCAGTCCTGGAGTTACTCAGCCAAGAGGGTGATGCACTGCAGGGCCAGACACTGCCTGGGATATTCATAGACCGTCCTAGGGCCTGGTTTTGACCCCAAACTTAGGAGTGTTCTTACAAATAATTGATTTCTGAGTTTATCACCTTTCAAGCATAAAATGTGTTTGGTTGCCAGAGAGGATGTCGCATTAGTGCACAGTGAGCCTGTCCTGGACCCACATGTGCCTCTTTATTTAGCTTTTGTTGAACAAATCCTTCTCGAGTGGCTGAATGAGCTGTGTGCTGCGATCACATGTCCTGGGGCGAAATGCTGCAGCTTCCAAACAAAGTAGGGGAAAATATTCCCAGTGCTGAGTCACAAAAGGGTGTTCTGAGGAGGAGAATCCCCAGCCCCATAGAGCGAGGGCCTGAGGCTCCTGCAGCTGCTGTGGGAGATATTTCCTTTGGGAAAACCTGGGGGTGCACCTAGAATCAGGAGGTGTTGGGGGCTTTGTGTTCCTGTTGTTACTTTACCTTCCCAACAGGGAGGGACAGAAAAACAAGCCTTGGGAATGACATTTTTAGAGCAAGCTTAAGATGCTGCAGCCCTTATCTCAAGCCCTGCCTCCTATCAGCAGCCAGCCCAGGTTTCCTCTTGGTCAGCAGCAAAATGCTTGGGCTCAAATTGGTGGCCAATGGACTGCCCAAATTTTGCTTGATTTCATGTGCTGAAGTATTTGTGGCAAGAGCTGTTTACCTCCCCTAAGCTCTAATTTCATATGTCCAAAATGGGAATAATCCCAAGGGATCTGTTAGACACCGATGGGAGTCGTGTGAAATTTGTCTCGACTAACTTCAGCCATTTCAATATTGGAGATGTGTCTGTGCCAGTGGCACAGCTGACACAGGAGAGGACCAAGTGCCCCCTCCGAGGGTCCCCTTGTCACCACAACAGTTTTATGAAGTCACGAATTGCTGCCTGGCAATGTCCTTTTGCCCTGTAAGATTAACTCAGAGAAGCTGCCCGACGTCTCAGCTGACTAAACCAGAAATCCTCCTGTCAGACCCAGCTACAGGCACCAGAAAATACCTTCACATGTGGTAATCACTAGCAGAGAGAAAGTATTCAATTATCAAGGATGGAGTCTAAGTACAAATTAATTGCACTTTGTAAAGCCAGAAGTAATTCTATTATTTAATGTCCTTGTAAATATCAGCAGCCCAAAGAATAAACTTATTTCTGTGTCTTATACAGCTGCCTTCTTTCTGCACTTGTACTGAATCACCTTCCTCCCCTGCTCAATAAAATTAGGGTGAAAGAAATGAAGGTCACCTTGTACTGTACCTTTTTACCCTTTTGCTGTTGAATTTATTGGTTGCAAATGGAGCTGACAAAGGTTAAACTTTAAGCCCGTATCCGAGGAAAGGGGAATGAGGTCACACTTTTCTGAACAATTCTTAAGTTTTATTTTCCTGATGTGCTTTTAATATGTCCGTGTCAATGCACAGTGTGAGCAGAAATGAAACATTCCTGTGTATCACACTATTCCAAGAAGTTTTCCAGCATTTACCTTATGGCGCAAACCCACCCAGTTTCAGCTGGCCCTTGTGTTCATTTTGTCCTTTTCTGCAAGAATGTGAACAATGGCTTAACCAGAATATCATGATGACATTTTGGGATGCCTCACCTTGTCCATCATCAGCTGCACATGCACTCCTTAGGCATAGAGGGGCTCCTAATCTCACGGAATAGGTATGAAGGGGAGAAATCTGCAGGAATTCTGGTTCCTAATCTGCCCATGTCCTCACACCAGGGGTCATGATAAATTACTACCACAGCTCTGATCCAGCCTCCCCTGGAAACCTTTGGGAATCTGACTGAGAATCTGCACATGCAATTGAACAGATAACAACCACACAAGAGCTGAGAGCAAGATGATCAGCCTGGATCCTTGAAAACATGTCCCCAGCTCCAGCACTCTTCTCCTGCCTCTTTAAATCATCCATGGCCCCTTCAGAGGCTCCTTTACAAGCCCTGCTTAAGCTACCCCTGAGCAGATCAAAGAGGCAGAAGAATTACACCTCTCTTCAGGCAAGATGACAAAGGAATTCTCCTTTCAACAAATCCCTTGCCCCCACACACAGCTGAAATGTGTTGATTTGCTTCAGCAGGAGAAGAATTCCCTCCTGGATAAGCATGCTGTGAGTGTATCAGCGACTGTCTGGAGAAGATTACATAAAGCAAGTTATATAATACAGCAATTAAAGCCCTTTTTATTCAAATCAGCAAAGGTGCCCGACTACATCCTGGCTAATATTTACCAGGATATGTTTCCTGTTGGGCCCAAATGAACAGGGCACTGCTGTCTGTCTGGAGTGTGGAATTCCATGTTGCAGGACTGGGGAAGGCGCTGCTGTCCCCAGGCACAAAGTGTTTACAGAGGGTGCACTGCTCCTGTTCCTACACAGGGGGACATTCACCAATAAAAACTCCATGAATAAACATGACCTGTCAAGGAAAAACAAGGAGTTCCCACTTCCCTGGCCCAGTCTCATATTTCCCAGCGATCACCAGAGGAAGCAGAAACTTTCAGGTTTCCATTCTCAGCTGTCCAAGTACTCCAGCAGTGGCTCCACCCCGAATATCTGAGATTACCTGTATTTCTACCTTGCATTTCTACCTGTTCTCTGCAGCCCTGCAAGTGGAGGCACCAACCCCTGCAGTTCCTGAGCAGCTGGAGCTCCTCTGCGGCCTCAGCAATGTAACTGAGTGCTTCTCTTTGCTCTGACTTCCCTTCAACCAGTTTGTTTTGAGAAATTTTGGATGTGGGGGATAACGCATTGAATTGTTCCTTGGGTAGGCTTTAGTCCAGGGAAATGGCTTTAATCCCAGCCACGTGCAGCCCTTGAGGAGATCAGAGAGGGAAGGAAGGGGAAGGTGTTGGATGTTTGATGGGTGCCTGACAAGAACAAGGCTCCATCTCCTGCCCTTTCCCTGAAGCTCTGTGGCTGTGCACGCGTTCCCTCCCTGGCAGCAGTGGGTGTGGGAGCCAAGCTGACAGAACAGGATCATTAGAGGGAGACAGAGCAGCTCCCTGAGCCCACAGCCTTCGGTAGAAATACATCTTTGTTAGGGATTCAGAGGAAGTTCTAAGCAGCTTAGGTAGAAGAAAGGGGATACAGAGTTAAAGGATTAATTTTTTTTTCAGTCCTGTTCAGTTCTTTGCAAAACTCAGATCTTCTTTCAGTCCTTTCTGTGTTTTTATTTTGTTGAACTTTCTCTGAACAGAGTACGTGAAACATCCAATTCCTAATACCTTATCAAATCCTTTTTTATTAGAAAAGCAAACTCTGACACTTAGTCTCATGGTGTATTATCTGCTGGCTGCTTTACTACCGAGCCCTTTGGGGAATGGAGCTCATTTGCCCTTTGCCAGCTGCCCTGGACAGAGCAGGAATGAGCCTGCTGGGATGCAATGGAGAGCAGGAATGGACCTCTTGGGATGGGATACAGCAGCAATGGGCTGTTGGGATGGGATGGAGAGCAGGGATGGCCTGATGGGATGGGATGGNTGGGATGGGATGGGATGGGATGGGATGGGATGGGATGGGATGGGATGGGATGGGATGGGATGGGATGGGATGGGATGGGATGGGATGGGATGGGATGGGATGGGATGGGATGGGATGGGATGGGATGGGATGGGATGGGATGGGATGGGATGGGATGGGATGGGATGGGGTGGGATGGGATGGGATGGGATGGAGAGCAGGAATGGGATGAGCTGGATGAATGAATGGAGAGCTGGGACGGGATGGCAGTTGCACCATTCTGTCTTGTTGCTTCTATCACCGTCAGAAACAAGCACTGTCACAGCTGAATCATTTGGGAGTGGAGGAAAATAGAAGGTCCCTAAAAAAGCCAGCCAGCCTTGGGGTCTGTCTGGAAAGAACCTGATCTGAACCATCCCCTGAGCATCCTCCTGAGGGACACATCTGCCAAGGGACCAGACCTGCTGGGACTGGCAAGGTTCCTTCTTGGCCCTGGCAATGCCACCAGGGAACATTTATCCCTGGCAGCAGCTTGGAGAGCTGAGCACTGTGGCTGTGCCTCCAGAGTGTTGCCTGAAATGCCAGTTCCATGTGGGAAATGTGATCCTTCCATCCGGCTCAGTGCTAAGCTGGAGTCTTGTCACAGCTCCAGCCCAAGTGGCTGCATTTGCCTAAAGTCCAAGTGGAATTTCAAGTAGATATCCCAAAGGATCTTATCCCCTGCCTTGCCCTCTCTCCTGCTGAATAGAATTTCCGTGAGGTGCCCGAGCTCCCTTTTTCCATGCAGGAGGGGCAGAGGGATACCTGCCTGCCTGCCTGGGGGCTGGCCATCAGTCCATCTGGGAAAACAGAATATCCTTGAAGAGATGTGTCCCACCCCAGATTCCTGTGGGAGCACACGGCTCTGTGTGAGCACCTAATGAAGAAATCCCTGAAGAGCCAAACTGCCCTCCTTAGATGGGGGAGGGAGGTTTCATCCTCCTGTCTCAGGCCTGGATGAACCAGGACTGTCCCACTCCCAGTGACATCACCAGGACATGCATTGACCCCTCCCTTCCCTTCTTCATGCCCTGACTTTTAGGAACAGAACTGTGTCAGCTCTGACATTTATGGGATGCAGTGACTCCACAGGAGCAGTTGGTTGCTCAAGGGACTCAGCCACCTCAGAAGTGCTGCCCTGCCCGGGGGGTTCTGACCCTCTGCTCTAATCTCAGATCTTCTCATTGTGCTTTGTCCCCATTTTGTAGGGTTTGCTACCTGATGTGCTGCTGCTGAGCAGCCCCAGTGTGACATGAGTGCCACTTGGAGCCACCTTTCAATCACATTCCGCTGATAACAGTCACTAATTCCATCCAGGAATGCTGTGCCCTGTACACTAGGTTTGAAAAGATGGCCTGCAGCTCCCCACAAAGGTGGGGGAACAAATAATTCCTTCATGGGAACCCGGGCAAGTGAATAAATCAAAGAACAGGCACTGCAGCACTGGGGATTCAAGCAAATCTTGTTTTCTGAAAGATTAGGAGTGCTTGGGGTTCTCGAAGGTTAAAATACTTACCTCAGACGTATAAATAAAGGATTTACAGCAATAAAGACATTACTGTCATTGTTAGCAATTAATAATACTGTAATTAGTGCTGCACGGAAATTAATCCAGGGCTGCATTTGCTGGGGGAGAGTTTAAAGGCTTCAGCTGACTGAGAGCAAAGGACACATCCCATTCACAAACACTGGGAAGGGGTTGGGAGGGGAACAGGAGCAGCATTGCCTCCTGTCCTGGCCCACAGTTCCTCCTGGGAATGTGGCACATGGAAAACACCTCTGGCTGCACAAAAACATCTGCCTGCACTCAGCAGCAATCTCTTCACAGGCACCAAAGAAAACATGAAGAGATTGATATTTTTGCAGTGCCAGGATAATTCCATGGCTGGACTGAACCCCCCACTGCCCCTTCTGCTGGGACAGAGAATTCCCAGGCACCAGCTCAGGGTGCAGCCACGCTAGGATGTTGCTTCTGGAGTCAGAGAACTGGGAGCTGAGCTGTCTTTCCAGCAGGATTCCTCAAAAGAACTATTTCTATTTTCAGACAATTAGGTTTCCACTGAAAATATTCCGTTTTAGTAGGAAATGGCTGTCTGGGAGAAATGATTTCTCAAGCAAATTATATCTTTTGGGATTTTTAATTTGGCCAAAAAAATCCCCCCCAAATAATTCTCATTGTAATAGAGTTGTGTGTGACATGTTGTGGTTGCATGAGAAAAAAAATAGGGATTTAACTCACCACCAGTGTTGTACTAGATTTGTGTTCTGCTTTAAGAGAATTGATTTTGTTGGGCTGAGAAGTCTTGAACATAAAGCTTTTTGCTTTTAACTGAAATCTGTAATGGAGGAAGGCAAGTTTTGTGTGGCTACGTGTGCTCTGTGGTGCCAGACAAAGGCACTGCCCTGTGAATGTGTGAGAAGGGCAGACGGAAATGGGTTCTCACCTGGATGTGTGGGATTGATCTGAATGCAATGAACCCTCAGCACTAAGGGCTGGAAGGCAAATGCTGCAAAAACACCCCCGAAAAGCCACCGGGGAAATGGGCAGAGTCATGTGAGCCAATTCTGCACATTCTCCATTTTGGTGTTCTTTGCTGAGGCATTTAAGGGGTTGAATCATTAACTCCTGTTTGGTTTCTCCAGGCTGGCAATGTCAAGTGGCAGTCACCAGTTGCTGCAGGAGCCCAAAGGCAGCTGGTGTGGGCTTGGGGACACAGCAAGGCACAGACTTGGGCAAGGCAAAGCCATGAGCAGTGCCAGTGTGACCCTGCTGGGCTGTCAGGGTATCTCAGTACCCAGCACGGCCCTGAGATAAAAGCCTCTGCTCCTGCCCAGGCTTTCTGTCCAAAGCTGGTGAATTCGAGCTGCTGTCAGTGTGGCACTGCCCCCGACAGGCCCAGCTCTGGCTGGGGGCACACAGCACTCAGCACTGCTGAGCTCAGTGGGCTGGGAAAGGCTTCTCCTCACTCTGGGCACAGGAGGAGCATTGGAGCTGCTCTGTGCGAGCTCTGCACAAGGACAGAAAGAAGACAGCAAATGTTGCTGTGACATAAAATCTCCTCACAGTAGTGCAGAGAGCAGCCAATTCCAGCTTTGGAGCAGAGACACGGTAAAGGAACACTCAGAACACACCCAAGAGCCTGGCTGGCCCTGCTGTGGCCAAACTGCATCCTTAGGGGCACGGTTTGGTGTTCTCTTGGGATACTCCATGTGGGAGCCTGAGGAAAATGAGGGAAAGGCAAATAAACCCCTACCCTGCATGGGGCTGCAGCAGAAAAGAGCTGCTCTGGGTTTTTGGGACACAGACTCCAAAAAGATGCTGGAAACCCCTGGTGGGAGTTCCACCCTGGGGACCATCGCTCTGCTGCCATCTCTCCCCTGCTTACAGCACCAGCAAAACCCCAGTCAGCAGTTTGGGAATATTTTCTTGAAATGTGAAGAGCACTGTCCCCACCTTAGGCTGTAATTCCAGCAGCCCAGCCTTTGGTGCTTGTCAAGGTGACTTTGGTTTCTAAACTGGCCAAACTCTTCCTGTGCTGTGCTGGTTTGGTGCCAATAGCCCAACCAGGGCAGAGCAGTCTGTCACACCGGTCTGGGTAAGCCAGACTCGAGCCCTGCTTTGCCAGGTTTCCATTGGGAATTCCAGCCCCTGAGCACTGCCCAGACAGGAGGACTGGGAGAGGAAAGACTTGGAGATGTACAGTATGAGGTGAGAGGTGGTAGCTGCACCCCCCGAGATGGTTCATGGGAGGATTCCCTGGCCTGGAAGCAGCACTTGTTGAGCTGGGGCCCTGACTCTGTGGGCTCAGATGTTTCCATTGCTCCCTAACTCCTGGCCCCTGTCTGCAAAGGAAACAAGAATCATTTCTCTCCTTTACATGCAACTGTGAGGCTATTTTAAGGCTGGGGCTGGGGTTTCTCCAGGTGTTATTTAACAGCCCAGCACCCTCTGCCCTGCCCTGTTAGAGTACTACAGTTGCTTCAGTAGTAACGGCAGTGATCCCCGGGCACAGCTGTCAGGGATTCTGAGATCTTTCAGGAGCACTGGTGTGCTATAAATAGAATTTATTGGTATTTGTTTCATATAGAAGGCAGTTCTTTCACACTTTATCCCTTTCTTCAGGTAAACACGGAACAAAGTGAGGAAGGCTTTCTCTCAAGATCAAAGTGTGTGTGGAGCTCTTCCCTTGGATCATTTACATCACTGAACTGTGCGTGAAGCATTTTCCAGCTCTGCCTGTCTCACTTGCAGGGATTAAAGGCTTCACTGCAGCCTGAATTCTTGGCTGCTCATTATTTAGCACCTCTCATCCCCTTCCTTTAATAACAGCACTCCCTTAGTAAATCCCACAAATACATAGTTTACACAGGGCTTTTCTACTCTTAGTTCTTCTGTTACTGTTCTGTCTGTTCCTGGCTCTGTTGTTGCTTGGATTTGGCTTTGTTTTGCAATCAAGTTGTCGTTGTTTCCTGAATTTCTGCACGGAGGATCACAGTTTCTGTTAGACAGGAACATTAACAGACCCTTGACTCTGTGAACATGTGCTGGGTTCCTCTGAACATGTCCTGCCTCTCCTTCAGGAGTTTCCCAGCAGATGTGTTGAAAGGAATATCATTCCAGACTTGCTCTCCATTAATGGGCATTCTGGACTTGGGGTTTGAACCTGCTTTTCACCTCAGAAGCATAAAGACCCCAATGGCTGTAATCACAGGCAGGTGAGCTACAGTGGCACCACAGGGAATGGGATCCTCTGCGGGGGGAAGGCAACCTCTGAACTCCCACTGCACATTCAGAAAGCACAGAACCCTCTGGTGACCCCACAGAACTGCTCAAAGGGAAAGGGCTCGTTGCATTCCTGAACAGACGCACTTTTCCTTTGGATAACACAGGTTTTCTGCCCTGTGAATTCCCTCCTGTGTCTGCCATGTGAGGAGCTGAGCTGTCACTCAGGCCCATCAGTCGCTGCCTGGTGATTTTCCCTTTTGCTCCCTGGCCCTGCTCTCCTGAGGTGCAGCTGCTCCCTGGCACCCTCTGGATGATGCTCCACCTTGACTCAATCCAGGCTCCATGATCAGAGATCAGACACCAGCGGCTGGAACATTCCTGCCCATCACAAGTGCTCCAGACTAGGGCTGACAGGTCTGTCCTGCCCCTGGCTCCTGAGGCCTCATTCCCATGATTTTCTACACCACCTTGTCCCATTCCAGTCTCAACTCGGCAGTTCCCATCCCTCAGCTCTCCCTGGCTGCCGCCCCAAGGTGTGGATAAGAGCCCTAATTCCCCCACAGCACAGCCACAGCCCTGCCACGGCTTTTAGACTCAGCTTGAGGGTCCAAGACCTGCGCTGTGAAAAGCCTGACTTCAGAAGATTCCAGCTGAACTCAGAGCTGTTAAAGGCATTTTGTGCTCTTTCCTACAAGGTCTGATGGAGCAGATTTTGTCCATCTGAATTAGAGTCTGCTTGTGCCCAGCAGATTCGTTAAAATGTTCCTGGGATTTATTACAATTTAATGCCATGAAAGCTAAACAAATTTCAGGAACAATTTTGAGGATCAGATCTCAGCAGGCAGCTATTTGCCTAATGTCCTACATTTCACACATCTCCTGCAGGAAGCAAATAGCTTTTCGTTACATGGGAACCTGATTATTCCCTGAAATACTGGCACTGGAAATTGCCCCTTTTCAGGCCATTCCCTGCTGCCAGGGGCACGCTCCATGCCCTTGGAAAGTGCTGGGGAACACGAGCTGCCGATCTAAAGGCAAGAACGCTCTGCTTTGCCTGGGATATGCAATATTTCACCAGCAGGGCTTTTCTATCCCGATCCTCCAGTTACTTTTGTGCTCCTAATTATTTCTATGAGTGTAATTGACTTGCAAGACATTCTTGGCTTGCAGAGTGCAGGGAGTGAATTATTGACCCGTCACATGGGTCATTGATGTGAGGAGACGTCGGAACAAACTGGGTGCAAAGCAGCTACTTTGCATTCCTAATAGCAAATGTAAGCCATTAATAACTGTGCTGCCTGCTGCACCCGGAGCCTGCACAATGTGGGTTTGACATGCATATGGCTGAGTTCATCCTCAGTGTAATTTGAAATTCATTGGGCACGGACTTCATCTCCTTCTGCTGCTTGAAAATCTCTCCTGTGCTGAGATGTGCTATGCTAATTCCAGAGTTTATGGCTGACTTGAGATGTTACATTTGAAAAATCAAATCCAATTAAATCAACTTATTACCAAGGTCAGAGACCAGCATTCAGCACATTCATTCCTTGCTATTTCACAGCAAGGAGTAAACTTAGGGAGCAGATTCTGTCTCAACCCAAAACCAAACCAATCTGTCCTAATCAAAAGGCTTTTGGCTGCAGGACCTAGGAAGTACGGTCAAGTGATAAAGCATTCCCCAGAGTCCAAATAGCTGAGCTGAATCCCCAACTTTCCACATTTTTTATGTACTGGGGGACAAATACTCTCCTCTTTGTGCCTGTTTCCCCATCTGCTCTTAAGACAGAAGAGGAGCGAGGGGGTTGAGTGGATAAATTCAGTGACTGCAAAGTTTTGAAACCTCTCGAGTGTGGAGCTGTGGACTGGCAGCAGCATCAGTTTGCTGTAGTCAGAGCTGGAATGGAGCACAGATTTGAGGAGAGTCTCAGTAAGAAATGCCCAGTTGCTGTTTTGGCAGACACCTGTTTATTATCTGTGAAGGGAAAAAAGTTCTGTGCATATAATATCTCAATATTCTCAGCAAGGAGTGAAACAGAGCGAATATTCGATGGCTTTTGGAGTGGGACAAATATAAAGCCGATTTGCAGATCCTTTTGCAAATGAAAGTCTTAAGTTTAGATTTATGATGAGCTCCCACACTGTGCAAGGCTTTGTATTTAAATTACAGCATCACCAAGTGCTCAGTGCCTCTTTCTGCCTCTTATTGTTCAGCACCTAACGCAGTTCCTGCAGGAGGGCCTCATGTTCCAGACAGAACCAGAGAGAAAAGTGAGAGGGATGTTGAATTCTTGGTTTCCCTTTACCCATATCCCACTGTCTCATTTCCAGGTGAAAACACAGTTTAACCTGCCCAGCATCTCACATCTTTTCCATTCATTTAGGAGCCTAAATCTTGATGGAATTTTCTATGGTGGTGATTCATTCCACCTGCCTGAGGGAACATGTTCAAGTGATTCAGGTGCCTTGGAATTCCTCTCAGTTATCAGAAAATGGCATTTCAAAGTGAATTGCTTCAAACTTCCCTGGATCATCAGCTACACGAACAGATCTAGGTACTATTTTAAGTTTCTGCTTCTGTTAAGTGCCTATGTTGAACCTGGGACTAAATTATTTCCAAAAGTGAAGCTCTGACCTCAGCCATTAACGAGCTTTAAAAAATCTTGTCTCAGTTTTGCCATTTCATGTAGGATTGAATTATGCAGTAAACCTCGGGATGTTATTTGAGCTTTCTTGAGTCCTACTAAAGTGGTGTAAAACCCGTGAAGGATTTGCTCTCACCTCACTTTACCCTTTCAAATGTTTGAAAGGCCCAGGCAACTCATTTAAGAGAGGCATCAGCGCTGCAGTTTATATTTGAGGGCTGAAGGAGCTGTTCTTCAGGGCATCTCATTTCACCCTGGGGGACAAGATTAGACAAAACCCCCAAATTGAAACAAAAAGGGGAAGTGAGATGGACTCCTCTCAACGTTAGCAAACATCCACACACAGGAAGGCCATTCAGGAGGCAGCAGCTCTGCCCTGTGGCACACATGCCACTTGTAGAAGGGCTTGTTCTTCCCTTTGGGATGGACATTCCAAGGGCTTCAAGCAGTATTAGGTTGCTTGGTCCCTGCTCTGGGCTCCTCTGTGCACAGTTCTGCCCTCAGCACAGAAGGTGTTGGGAGAGTTCATTAACGCCTGAGCCAGGCTAAATTCCCGTGCCTTTCCCCTGGAATGCTGCAGAGGAAGCAGGTGCCATGTCCCAGCCTGCGTGGAGAGAGCAAGAAGGGGACAAAGACCCTTACCTGAGAGAGGCTTGGCAGGGACGCTGTGCCCTCATCGGCCCACGCTGCTCCCAGCTCCTGCTCTGGGGACAGAACTCCTGAAGATCTCTGGGGGCACCCAGAGCACTGGGACTGAGCTCTAAAGCTCCTTTTCTCTGGGGACAGGCTGAGCTGCAGCCCAGGCAGGCCATGTGGTGCTGGTGCAGCTTTGGGATTGTGTGCCCAGGGAACACACAGCGGGCACTCCTGGGGCAGCTGCCTGGGAAGGTGAAGTTCCATTCCCCTGTCGAACTGCCCTCGCTCCCGCTGGAATCCAGAGATTTTGGGATGTGCCTTGGTCACGGGGGGCTGAGGTGAGCTGCTGCGAGGAGCTGAGCCCAGAACAGCCCTCAGGGGCTCTGAACTCCACCTGGGCAGTGCCTTTCCCACCACCACCCCTGCAAGAACCCCCCGGTTCCCCGGGATGTGCTGCTCACCAGTGCTGGGGTCGCTCCACGGGACTTCTGCCAGAGAGGTGAGTTCCCAGAGCTGCACTCTGTTACATTTCTCCTGGAACAGTCAAGGACAAACAACAAATCTGGATGGAGCTGGAACCCAGCAAGAATCCCAGGGCAAGGAAATGAGGCATGAGAGCCTCTTTCCCCCACCTGTCTCCCCAGCTCCCACCCCGTCTCCTTCACATCCAAGCACAAATCCATGATTAAGGCTTAGTGCCCTTTGCCCTCATCCTTCCCCACTCCACACATCGCACACACTAAGCAGGGCTGTGTTTCCAAGTCCCCACATACTCTGCCCTCACTGTCTCCTTGCCAACCTTGGTTCTGGCTGGAATTAAGGACCTCCTGCAGGAGCAGCAGTAGATGCCGAGCAGTAAAAGGCACTAAGAGCCACTGGACAATTAATTTAAGTACTCAAAGAGCCCATCCCTGGAGTTCTGTGTCCTCCGCATCCACCCCCAGCATCCACCCCCAGCATCCAGCTCCACCATCGACCCCAGC
>VZRL01000713.1:407737-419622 GCA_013397895.1 Origma solitaria
GGGATGGTAGAGGGAGTGGAGGGGGAGTGGAGCGGGATTGGAGTGGGATTGGAGGGGGATTGGAGAGGGATTGGAGAGGGATTGGAGAGGGATTGGAGTGGGATTGGAGAGGGATTGGAGTGGGATTGGAGAGGGATTGGAGTGGGATTGGAGAGGGATTGGAGCGGGATTGGAGAGGGATTGGAGAGGGATTGGAGAGGGATTGGAGCGGGACTGGAGAGGGATCGGAGCGGGATTGGAGGGGGATTGGAGCGGGATTGGAGAGGGATTGGAGCAGGGAATGGGATAGTAGCAGGATCGGAGCAGGGAGCGGGATTGGAGCAGGGAGTGGGATCCGGGGCTCGTGGCCCTTTAGGTGGAGGGTGTTCCATCCCCCCTGCACAAACAGCAGGGCATTAATCAGAAGTCACTTCCCTTCTCTCGTCACTGAATCCTCCTTTCAGAGAGTTAAGCCGAGCCTACAGAAGAAAAGACAAGGTCTATATTGGTAAAAAGCCCATGTTCCTGCATTGGCAGCTGTGTCCTTGTCACCCTCCCTTGCACTCCTAAACAAAGGAATCCATGATGGAAAAGAGGAGCGAGTGCTCTGAACAGTGGCACTGGCACCTGACTCAGAGCTATCTGAAATCTCTTTTTCTGCTTCAAGCTCAAAAAACAGAATTTTGAAACCCTCTGTGTAGGAAAGTGCTTGAAGCCATTGAAGAACTGGCCACGAGTGAACAGCTGCTGAAGTTCTGTTCCCAGATTTTCAGCTGGGTTTGTCTGGCAGTGTCAGGTTCCTGTGCGACAACAGAGCTCTCACCCCTCTGCTGCACATGATGGTATTAAAAGTGTTAATTAGTAGCTGCAACTCAGTGACAAAGTTAATTAATTGGGTAGAAGAATGAGCACAGATGTCCCAGGTACACACAACCTACCAAGGCTTTTCTGTGCAGCAATTGATCAAATACTCTGAAGACTTAAAAAGAGCTCACACTTCATTTCATCCTCTGTGTGTTTCCTCTCACATTGGTTTCCAAATAAACACACTTCTGGAAGCTCTAAAAGGGCATTTATGGAAGTTTAAGTTGTTCCCAAGGACCTGAGATGTTTCGAAAATGCATTTGTGAGGAGTTGTCCCCATACCAAGTCCTGAGAGCCCCTGGGCTGTCAGATCCAGCTTTGCTGGGAGCACAGATGTGTCTCCACACAGGTTTTCCTCTGGAGCACATGCTGTCCTGCTTGCCTGAGCCAGCCTGGGCGCTGGACAAGGAGCAGGGTGGCACAGCCAGGCATGGGGACTGTCTCCTGTCTGCCACATCCGAACAGGAAATGAGCAGATTAGAGTATATTTGGCTTACTTCAGTTGTCTTTCTGGGGCTGTGTTAAACATTGCCAGCAAAATTCAGTTGGGAATAGAATATGATCTCTAGTTCTGGAGAGCAGGGTTCTGGAGAATCAGATATGAACCTCTGGGAGGTCTGTGGTCTGTGCCTCACCTTTTCCACCCCTTGTACTTCCCAGATGAAGAAAGAAGAGTTCTGCATGGCTACAGCCCTGCCTCCTTCTGCTCAGCAGCAGCCACTCCTCGTCCTGCCGCTCCTGCAGTCCATTGACAATCCAAGGAGCTGATCTTGCTGCTCCCCAGAAGTTCCCAGATACTGCCTCTGGTTTCCTCTGCAGACAGAGCTGCTGATGGTGGCTATTGTCCCCCCTGGGATGTGTCTCTAAGGTCACTTTTGGGGTCAATGGCCAAGGGACCGTTTTAGCCTTCCCTTCCACCTTCAGGAGCTCATTCCATCTGTTGCCTGTTTGCCTGGCAGCCCTCAGCTGCACTTCACAGACTGTTCGACTCAGGTTTTTCTCGGGTTTGATTATGATTGCTGTTTTATTTTGGACAGTGTCAGTAGGTGCTTTGAAAAGAAATAGTGCAGCAAAATCCTCCTGCGAGGTAGAACATTCTATTGTGCTTCACACAGAGTCCCTTTATCTGCAGGTCCCCAAGGGCTCCAGCAGCATTAATAAAGGGAACTCAGCCTCTCTTTGGGAATGCAGGGCAGGGAGAGAGAGAGGCAGGGAGCAGTCACCATCCTATTTTTCACAGGTGATAACCAAGGCAGAGAGAGGCAAAGCAAGGCAGAAAGCCTGGTCTGATATCCTGACCCACTGAAGTCAGGCACTGATCTCTCCTGGGAGCCATGAAGAAAGTGAGAGCACATTGTGTGAAGGAATTACAGCCCTGCAGAATTCCCTCTGCAGATAATGGCTGGGATGGAGCCCACAGTGATAGACAGAGTGAGGAAGTGAGCAAGTTATGTGGAATGATTGTTGATTTAGTCATCTCCCAAGAGGAGGAGTGAGGTCCCAGAGGCTGCAAAGACACACGACAGGGTAGTGAGGAAATCAGCACATCCCCTTCACATGCATTATGCTCTTTGTTCTGCTCTTTCCCTGGCAAAGGGTTATCTTTGATTGGTGTCTGAGTGCAGTCCGAGGCCTGGGGAGCCTGGCTTTGGAAGATTTAGGAGCTGAGTTTGTGCTCCCAAGCAGCTGCAGCAGTCTGTGCCGAGGGGAACTGGAGCCCCTGAATTCCTCCCTCCGTCAGGAACTCCCCAGCCCTCTACCCTGGGGACAGCAGAGCTGGGTGGCAGCTCTGTCCTTGTTCCTCAGGGCAGCAGAGTGGGCTGCAATCCACACTGCTGCCGCTCCTGTGTGTGGCTGCTGTCACCAGAAGAAAAGAGCACGGAGCATCCTGCAGGCTTTCCCCCAGCTGAGAGCTGCAGGAGCCTCAGCTCAGTGCTCCCTTTGCAGGAGCACATTTCTCAGAGAATCGTGCAAAAACCCAGGCCTTGCTTTGGCAGGTCAGCTCTTGGCTGTTTTCCAGAGGAGTGAGCCCATCCAGGCAGGCCATCCAGAGGGCACTGGGAGCAGGCAGGGAGCAGGAGCTGCTGCCACCCTGGGTGAGAGCAAGCAGCCTCGGGTATCAGCTGGACCCTGCTCCATTCGCATCAGCACTGGAAGGCTGGAAAAGGAGGCTGGAAACACCATGGAGGCAATGAGAGAGCGGCACGTCCTAGTTCGGTTCTTGCCGAGCTGTTCGGGTGCCACATAGCTTCCCTCAGGAGGCAGCTGGAGGCCTTCTAGAGGGAAGGAGAGCCTCTGCCTTCCTGCTGAAATAGGAAGCAGGAATTCAGCCAACTGTGAGTCAGGTTGGCTCCTTATCTCTCTTGACCTGATAAAACCCTACTAGGCTGGGTAGGTGAGACACTCTTCTGCCCTTCCTCTTACAATGTGTCCATACCCTGAGGTTTCTTTTTGCCAAAGTTTCCCCTTCACGAAGTTTGTATTCCACAGAGACTCTTTCTGAAGAGGAATTTGATTTGTGCCCAGGCAGGAACCTCCAGCTCTTGTACCAAGATTTTTGGGAGGTCTCCATCACTCACACTGAGGTGAAACTTGACTCTGCACAACCTTTTCTGTACATGGTAGATGTGCCAAAACATGCTTGTCCTGCACAATACTTTCTAAAACTGTGAACTCTTATCTAGCCCTCACATATGGGTAAAGAACTTAAAATCAGCATGTCTTTGCCATCAAACTATGGACAAAGACCTTATTTCAGTAAAGCTTCTGCTTCATGCTTAGAATCATGGACTGGTTTGGGTTGGAAGGGACCTTAAGGATCATCTGGTTCCAACCCCTTCCAACACCTTCCACTAGAAAACTTATGCTTTAATTAAAAAAATATGCTCAACCTTTCATTGCAAACAGAGTGTGTGGTTAAATAACGTCCTAGAGATGTGTGGCTTTACCCTGAGACTGGCAGGAGAGGAAAAGCCAGTGTGGTGACCCACTCCCCTCTGCTGGGCTGTGCAGGGACTGCTGAAGGCAACGCTGGCTGGCTGTGGCGGGAAAACCTCAGGAAAACATGAAATAAATGTGGAGGAGAGCGGGGGGAAGGTGAAGATTTGAGCAGGAAATGTTTTAGGATTTTCATGCCGTACCTGCCTGAGCCCCACAAAACTCCATCTTGCTCCTTAAAATAGGGCCGGTGCCATCAGTCAGGAACAGCCACTCAGCCTTTTCTTAGCTGGCAAAACCCTTTTGCACTGCAAATGGGGGAGTCAGAGAAGCTGAGCTTTCCATGCAGCTGTGTTCGTCCTGCTGATGTTTTGGGGATGGGGTGGCCACACTGGGGAGCTGAAACAAGGGCGCTGGTAGCACTCCCTGTCTGTTGGCTTTAGCAGCTTCATCTCAGATGGAACACAGCTCAGATGAGAACAGCATCTGGTCCAGGCACAGCAGGGACTTTTCTTGGCCGTGGCTCAGAGTGCTGAATAAGTCTTGGATAAATCACCCAAAGCAACAACCGGAGCCTTTCTGGCAATTCAGGGACTTTATTGGGTGACAAGGTGTGTGCAGGCTGTCAGCACAAATGAATCAATTCTCCACGAATGGGACAGTGCAGAATCCACAAGTTCCAGTGGTTTTGTCAGTGTGGAAACACCACAGCCCAGGGCAATTTCCGTGCTGAGCTGACATAACCCAGTGCTCCTGCTCGGAAATGTTCTGACATGGAAACGCCTAGGGAACCGCGAGAAGCCTCACCAGAACAAAGACCATGTCCATATGGCATCATATTTCCTGGGAAAGCTTATTTTTATGCTTTTTGACATGTCTACAATTCTGGTGTTATGCCTCATTTACACTGGTGCGTCCTGGGAAATCCAGTCAATAATTCCTCGTGTCTGTTCCTGTGCGGAGCAGAGGGACCCTGGAGTTGGCTGAGTTATGGCTGTGGTTGTGTTCCACGCTGAGAAGGTTTTATAAAGCTGAGATTACACTGATCTCCTTCATCTTGGGCTCAGATACATCAAACAGAGGATGAAATTCATGACTAACCAGAAAGTAAAGTAAATTTCATCCATCTGGGCGAAGCATCTTTTCTCGTTCAATTTTAGCACTAAGCAGCAGTAAAATTTGGAGTTGGTGTGTGGAGTGGCACAGGAAGAAGCCCCAGGCAGATCCAGGCAGAAGGGAAAGTTCCACTGAGAGACTGTGGGGCGAATGCAACAGTTTTGCTGCAATTTTAGAGAGGTGTTGCTGCACAGTGACAGAGTCCAGTGTCATTGAATCCTGAAAGATTCCAGGGAGGGGTGGAGGTTGCAGAGGACCCAGCTTGTCTCATTTCCAGGACTGCCTGAAAGGTCTTTGGCTCTGACCTGTGTTAGGGTTTCACACAGGTCACAGCAAAACTCATCTGATCAATCCTGTGAGGATTGGGAACACTTTGAGGGAAATCTGCCAATTAAGGGTTCCCCAAAAGTGCTGGGCACTGACCAGACTCCCCAGGGAATGGGCACGGCCCCAAAGTTGCCACAGCTCCAGGAGAGTTTTGACCGTGCTCTCAGGGACAGGGTGGGATTGTTGGGGTGTCCTGGGCAGGGCCAGGAGTGGGACTGGTGATCCTGGGGGTTCCTTTCAGCTCAGGACACTCTGATTCTATGGAAAGCCATTCTGCAGCTTGAGTTCCAGGAGGAGCAGCCAGCTGTCCCCCTGGAGAGGGGCAGGGCTGGCAGGTCTGAGCAGCAGGTGCCTGCATCCCTCCTTTTCCAGGGAATTCCGATCCCACCGTGCAGCACCTTTCTCTCGGGCACACAGGTGTGCCCCAAAGGCTGTCCCGCACTCCTGGAGGACAGGAGGCTGTGTTTGGAGAGGGCTGCCGGGCCCTGCTGTCACTGCCAGGGGCTCTGTGGCACCTGAGTCCCACAGCAAAGGCTCCTTCCTCTCTGCCCTGTGGGAGTGACGAGGCATACGGAGCCTCGCAGCCCTGCAGAGCCGGGAATTGGGGGAGGCAGCAGCGGGGGCACCCCAGAGCTTTGGCACATTCTCTCCTCAGTGCTTGAGCCAGTCACTGCTGCAGCTTTGTATTTATGAACCTGTGCCGGGGGATTGCTGGAGAGGTCTTTAATTTCCTCTGGTTTCACTCTGAACATGCCTCTCTCGGGACAGAGGGAACATTTTCGGTGTTATTGAATGTCATTTCTGTGCAAACTGAACAGAGGAAAAATATTCTGATAATAACTGGAATATATGGAGGGTGGTAGCTCCTGGCTGCTGATTTTTTTTTCTTTTCTCCCTCTGATGAGAGTTTCAAGGTCAGCTGGCTCCACAGACACAAATATGCCAGGAACAAAATGTGCAGATGCTCAGGAGTGTGGGACAGCCATGCTGGCACTGTAAACAGCCCTGGCTCGTGGCCAGCAATGCCTGCACCCAGCATGCAGGAGGGTTCAGGAAAAAGCACTTTATCACAGCCATATCAGGATTTATCTTTTCTCTCTGCTGCATCGTTAAATGTGAGTTACTCGCATTTTTGTGGGAAAGCCTGGATTCAGCACAACCTCAACATTTTATGTGGAGGATGAGGAAGGGTTTTATTCAGAACCCAAAAGCAATATCTGAGTGCATAACAGCACTGAATGAGTGGCTGGAACAAAAACAGGGGGGAAAAAAGGTTCTTTTCCTGATCCTGCTGCTGATTTATTGTGTAAACATAGACAAATCTTTCACTGTAGCTCTTGCAGTTTCTTATACACCCTCTCTTTTCCCTCCTAGATATGTCTCCTTTTGTCAGTTACTTGTGTGAACTAAATATCAGCCAGTCAGGCAAAAGCTGGCAATATCTTCCTCCAGCAGTCTCAGGCAGACTTAAAATATTAATGCATTTTATAATGTACTTATTTTTCGTAACTGTCAGTCGTTGCTACCAAGACAGGGAATTCCTTATAAATATTGAATGCTGCTGCAAGGTCTGCAAATAAAATTCTAGAAATGGTTCTCTCGAGCTCCCAAATGATGGGAAAACTGCTGAAAATCTTGCTAATTTTAGTAAACTATGTGGAAATCCAAGTTGCGTAATTGTTTCTGGGATTTTCTAATGAACAGCAATGGTTACAGTGACAGGTTTCGGATTCAAGCAGTGCACGCAGATTCCTCGCTGGACTCAGACACTTTGGGGACAAATGGAATGGTTGGTTTCGCTCTGTAAGACTCCCTTGAAGGTGTGGATGCATCTCAGAAATTGGCTTGAAGGTCTATTATGTATAAAAGAATAAAATTTAATTGCAGAGGAGATCCAGTGCCCAGCCCAAGGGCTGGAACAGTGGCGAAGCAGGAAATTCCCCATGGAGCATTTCCAGCCCATGCAGGGAAAGAGAGCACAGCCAGGGATGCTGTGCCAGCTGTGGCCAGCAGCCACTCCGTGCTCCTGTGGTGGTGGCAGGAATGCACATTTTGGTTCTTGTATGGACCCTGTCACCCTCCTTCCCCCACCTAAAGGATCCCAGGGCAAGGCTGAAGGGAATGGGGAGCAGTGGTGGGTGAGAGCAGCTGCAAGGGCCAAGCTGCTTTCCATTCTTGGGAATGGATTGCAAAAAGTACCAAACATTTAAGTGAACTGGAGCTGCAGGGCCTCCCAGGGCTGCTTTTGCTCCACGGGTTGTGCTTTCTGCTCAGTGACCACAGCATGTGCTAGTGGAGGCTGCTTATGGTGCCCTGATCCGTGTTCGGGGGATCCTCAGTTCCCCTGATCCGTGCCCAGGGGATCCTTGTCTCCCCTGATCCATGTTTGGGGGATCCTCAGTTCCCCTGATCCGTGCCCAGAGGATCCTTCGCTTCCCTGATCCGTGTTTGGGGGATCCTCGGTTCCCCTGATCCATGCCCAGGGGATCCTCAGTTCCTCTGATCCGTGCCCAGGGGATCCTCAGCTTACAGGGGACACAATCCAGGCCTAGAAGGGAGCGCACAGGGCTTTGCCTGAGCTGCTTCTGCTATCCAAAGGAAGCATTCAGTGGATGACACGATCATGCAGAAACCTTTGTGGAATCTCTCAGAATCACCTACATCCCCTGAAAGATTCCTCACAGGCAAATGAAGGAATTGCTGGCTCTACTTCTTGTCTCTCTCCTGCCGCTGCTGGGAAAGCCACAGCCGGAGGTGAGAGCCATTCTGAGTTATGGGTTAACTGCTGGCTGGTTTGAGAACTGGACTGCACCTTCCTGATTCCACCCTGAGCCCACCCACCCCACCCACCCTGCAAAGGGAAGGCGCTGTGTTTCAGGAGGGAAGTTAATGCTGTGAGATTCCCACCCAAAAGAACCGAGGCGTTTGCTTTTGTCAGAAACCTTTTGGAATTCTGACAGCCTAACAAGGAAATTGTCTTCCTAAATTTGCCATCATCAGAGAGTGCTCTGCCTGGTGACTGGAGCTCCTGAGCTCACGGGCAGGGAGAAACCAGGCTCTGGAGCCTGCTCATTCACACAGGAGGTGTCACAGGGAGATGTCACCGTGTCCCACTTCACACCGTGCCCCTCCCAGCCATTCCTCGCCCTGCAGCTTCCGTGGAAGTTCAGTCTCTGGGTGCCCTTCAGCCCTAGGTGCTGCTGCTGCACCTGCTAACAAGAGCTTAATTAGTGTAATTACCGCAGCAGCTCGCTCAGAGCTGAATGCACTCACTTGCGGGCAATCCCGAAGTGAACAGATCGGAGCGCTGGGGATGTGCTGGCCGGGGGTCCGTGCCCGGCCCGGTGCCGCTGCGGGAGGAGCGCATCGCTGCCCGCGTTCGGGGGATCCTCATTACCACATCAAAGCGCACCCAGGCTCGCTCCTCCACGGCGCCTCGCCGAGCGGGGGAGTGCGCCGAGACTTCTCCTCGCCTGCCTCTGCGCCTGCTTCCCAAGTTTCATTTTGATTTCGGGGGCTGGATAAGCCCCAAAACACAAAGGAAAGTCGAGACAGAGTGGGTGACTGTCACGTCAGGAGTCTCAGAGCCTCAGCTCCCATTCAGGCGGGTACCAGCAAAGGCTGGAGGCGGATGAGCAATCTCAGGACCTGTTTCCAGCACTGGCTCTTACAACTCTGTTTTCTTCTAGTGAGGTGCTCTGTTTGTGGCTGACAAACAGGAAGAGACATCTCTCATTCCTGAGATCAAATTGCACAGCAAATTAAAGCGCTCCCTGGAGGCACTGCTGTTCCCTCTCTGCTCAAAGCCAAAGCCTGCCCTGACTGCAGAGCAGGTACCCCCTGTCACCGGGGCTCACCCTTTGGGTGACGAGTGCCAGGGCCAGTCTGGGCTCAACAGGGACCGTGACTCATTCATATCCCTTGAAACCTCAGGTAAATGCAGGTAAATCCCCATTTGGTCCCTGACAGCTCAAAAATGGGGCTGCCCTGCTGCATTCTACAGGAACCTTCAAAAATCCTAACTGTTCATTTCAGGCAAGCTTTTGATATAGGGCGCATCCTCAGAGAGCAATTTAGTTATACTGAAATGAGATTAGAGCTTATTCTTCCACATCTTGTTGCTCTGCTTGCAGTTCCAGGAGCAGAGCATTCCACAGTTGTCATAAATCCCCCCTGTAAACAGCCCTGGATGTCCTTTGAAACAGTGCAGCTGTTAGAGCTTGAGAGCACCCCCAAGAAAATCAAGATGTTGCACTGATGTGAAATCTGTACCTCTGAGCTCCTGAAATCGATTCATTCCTTGCATTCCAGTACAAGGGGCTAATTTGGCTGCCTCCTGCTGCTGCCTTTCTCTCTGCATCAGCTGGAAAGGAAGGAGCAGCTCTGTTCAGACTGGGATCTGAATGCCACTGCCTGAGGTGAATCCCATCCTGAACATAAAACCAATCCCTCTGCATTACCATGTTTCCATCCCAGCCCAAAAATACCCGAACCGTGCTGCCATTTGGTGTTAAATCAGCTCTTCTGCAGCCTGCTGATCCCTGCAGGTCTGGAACATATTTCAAACCTGTGAGGCCATTGACAACTTTTTCACCACCTCAGCAGGGGCACAGTGATGTCACTGGAGTTGCTTTGCAGCTGAAAAACTGCTCTTGGATCTGGCTGGTCTTTAATCAGTACAAATTGGGAGATGTCTGTTGAAATAACACACGAAACAAAGCAGAGTTTGCGGTGCAGGCATGAGGAAGCCAAAGCAGGGACTCACACGGACCAGGGTTTAGGTGCTTCCTGCCTGCTGATTAAAGACATGCTCCTAAAAGGCTTTCGGTTGCTGATTGAAGTAGTGCCTCTCCAGAGCCCTGTTTTGTGTGGCCTCTGCTGTGCTTGGTGACGCGTTTGGTGCATCAGTCCCTGTGCCAGCACAGAAAGGCTCTTCCAGCGTGTGCTGGGCGGATCTGGGCTCAGGCATCCCACGGTGCTCTGAGCTGACACCGGGCACAGGGCTGGGCACAGCGCTGTGCAATCCCACAGGGTGGGCAAGGGTCATGAGCCAACGTCCTTAGGGGAGATCCCCATCTGAAGAAAGCGTGGGATGTTTGGGACACTGGGAATTTTGCAGCCTCGGGAGGTGCGGCAGCTGTGAAATCCAGCCCCGTTTAACCTCTGGCTTCACCCCGCCTGTGCCGTGGTTTTGGGGCTGGTTTGGAGGGACGGCCACGGTGCCGGCAGATGGCAGTGCCTGTCAGAATTCCACTGTCGGGAGATCAGAATTCCACTGTCGGGAGCCCCGGGAATGTGCCCAAGCCGGGAAAGGTGTCAGTGACACGGCACGAGGCACAGAGCCGCTCCTCCCATGGGAGCAGGGCTGGGGACACCCCCAGGCAGCCCAGCGGGGCTCTCCTGAGCCCACCCTGCTCCCTGGGACCCCATCCCAGCGCAGATACACGGGATGGGATGGGATGGGATGGGATGGGATGGGATGGGATGGGATGGGATGGGATGGGATGGGATGGGATCCATGGGATGGGATCCATAGGATGGGATCCATGGGATGGGATGGGATGGGATGGGATGGGATGGGATGGGATGGGATGGGATGGGATCCATGGGATGGGATGGGATGGGATGGGATGGGATGGGATGTGGGACGGAAGGCTCCCCCCAGCCCCGGCCGTGACACACCAGCCTTGCAGAGACTCTGCTCCTCCAGGGCTGCTGGCTGGGCAGCACAAAGATTCCTTCCACATTTCCTAGCACAAAAATTCATTCCAAATCTTATTAACAGAGATGAGATGGAGGAGGAAGCATAGCTGATGCCATTCTGAAGGTGGCACTGTCCTTAGTGCTGGGGAAGCAGTATCCAGGGACCTGCTCTGAAAGCCAACACTGAGATTTAGGGGGGCTGACTCTCCCACTAGATGAATTTACTGCTTAGTGCTTTTAAAGTACATTTGAATGCTCATTAAAAATACCCAAACTGTGTCTGTACTCCCCAAACAGCACTTTTATAAGGTTATCACAGACATACCCCTAAAAGGTAAAACTAATTCTGCTGAAAAGACTTTCCTGGCAGTTATGAGCAGGCAGAAGATCTGATGGAATTTCCCAGGATTTGATCAACAGTTCATTTCCATGGCCTTTGCTTTCATTGCTGATTGGAATTCAGTCCTGAGCTGTTGCAGCCTTGCTGGGCCACCCTGTGCAAATCCTGCTGGAACAGGAGCCAGGCTGGCTGGGCTGAGCTCACTGCCCACACTGTGCTGCAGTGGCAAATATGAACCAGAAACTGGAAAAGCAAAACTACATCTGCAAAACTGATTTTTAAAGGCCAAAATCCTTGGTCTGGCTCCAGATTCCTGTCCCATCTGGACAGATCCGACATCCACATCCAGAGCAGAGAACAAGAGCGCTGATAAAAGGAGTGTGTGTATAGAGATGGGCTTTATTCTCCCCATCCCTGGGCAATATGACTATTAATAAAATTCAAACCTGTGGTTATTTCCCTTTCTTCAGCATGTCTGTCTTTGATTTTTTTTCAGCTTAGTCTCCATAATAAGGTGTTATGTAGCCTAGATTTAAGCTGGTTAAGGATCAAGTTTTCTGATGTACATGAAGTTCCATTAGTTCCATTTTTTCCCCGTTCCAAAAAAAAAAAAAAAAAA
>VZRL01000713.1:419637-440414 GCA_013397895.1 Origma solitaria
AAAAAGGAATGCAAATAATAGATTGCAAAATGTCCATATAGGAAAATAAACATATAATTCAAATGCTGATGTATTTCATTAGTGATAGTGTAAGGTTTAAAAAAGAAAAGACTGAAAATCATTCAAAGCAGAACAAAAAATAGCTTGCCGAATCCAGCAATACCTGCACATTGCTTTGGTTTGGGTAAGTTCTCTTTTCCTGACCAGACAAATCTTCTGTGAAAGCCTTTCTGATGGGCTGCAATGTGTGCTCTCCTGAACAGGGAATTAGGGAGGACAGGGGGACAGGACTGCGGGAACAGGGCAGCAGAGCCTGGGGGTAACCTGCAGTCACCAGGCAGATCTGTCTCAGATATGCTGCTGGCCTGACATTTGCTTTTCAGAAAAGGAAATATTTCACTAAGCTGGGGAGACAGTGTGGTATTATCAGTGACAAAGGGGAAAAAAAGAAAATAAAAAAAGAAGGAAAAAGAGAAAGACCAAAAAATAATATGGCAAAGCACTGAAGCGCTTTGGGAGCACTGGCTGGATCCCAGGCAAACCCCACAGCTCCGTCAGCAAACCCCAGGCAGGAGCTCCATGGGTGACAGGCACGGGAAACACGCCAGGGGAGCCGTGCTGTCCCCCCTGTCCCCACTGTCCCCACATCCCCTGGGCCAGCCTGGCAGAGTTTCCACGGCGCCGGTGACGATTTTCACACGTGTGAAACGCGCGGATCGGAGCTCTCCCTTCCCGCTGGCTTTTCGGAGCCGCTTTCTGTTTGTGTGATTTTGAACCAAAACCACAGCCCCCACCCCCCGGGGAACGGCAGCCCGGGAAAGAAAGGCAGAGAGGAGCGCTCAGCGCTGGGGAAGCTGCCCGGGAGCCCCGGCGAGCTCGGAGGTCTTTCCCGAGCTCCCGAGGCAGGGATTCGCCTCTCCCCCTGCCCTGCCCAGCCCTNCAGCTCCGCTCCCTCCCTCTGCCCCAGCCCTTCAAAAGCTCGGGACCACCGCGGGTCCCTCGGAACGGAGCGGGGAAAGGCAGGCGGGGGAGAGGCACAAGCGGCACGGAAGGCGGAGGGCGAGGTTCGGGAGCAGAGCAGATCGGGGATAGCCGGGGACAGGGGCGTGGGCATCGTCAGTGCCACCCCGATGCTCGCGGCGAACGGGCAGCGGGAGGGAGGCGGGCAGCAGCCCGGGGATCCGAGCAGCAGCCCGGCTCCCTGCTGAGGGCATGGCCCGGCCGCCGGTCCCGCAGCAGCTCCCGGGCCCTGTCCTGCCCCCGGCCAGCCGCCCCCCGGAGCCGAGGCGCGACCCTGATGCGGAGCCGCTCGTAGCAAGTAAGTTACCGATTCCTTTGTTATTCCAGGTCGCTCCTGATCTGCTCCGGCTGCAAAGGATCAGGAGCCCAGCAAGGCAGCAGGACAACGCGGAGCTGTGGGGCCAGCGGGATGCCAGGCTCCTGTGCCCAAACCTGCGGGCTGGCAGCTGTGAACGTGCTCCTGCCGAAATCACAGCTGCCAGGGAACTCTTTGGGAAGCCGGGGATTGGATGCTGATCTTGGGTAAAAGCACTGTCAGGTGTGATGCAGGAAAAGATATTAAAAAATAGGAACTGCTCAGATCCAGGATTAGTGGTGATCCCTGGAATGCAAAGGGCACCAGGAGATTGATCGGTGAGCAGCCCTGAATTGTGTGGAGTGACTCCCTAATCCTTATCTAGAGTCCAAGATGAAATTCTTTCATAATTAGGATACTTGCCAGTCAGCTTGGAGTTACAGAGCCCTGGCAGGGCAGTCTCCAGATGAGGAAGTGGCATGTTCAGCCCTCGGAAGGGACAGGGAATGCAGTGCTCTGGGAATCCCTCGGGGGTACGGCCCTGGGAGGAAAAAGCATGACTGATTTTTTTACCAGTGTCCTGTTGCATCACTCAGAAAGGCGCCCGGGGTTCTCTCAGTGTCAGCACATGGTGCTCGGGAGCACCAGGTTAACTTTTACACAGCATCTCTCCCTCGGGTTTGAACAGGGAGTTTCAGGAACCAGCTGAGAACTGGCACAAACTGGCCCTGCCCCAAAAAACTTACCTCTGGCTTTTGGAGATTCTCTTGTCAAGCAGGTCCTTCCTCCTGCACCCTTTTACCTTTAGCTAGACCTTGGATTTGTGGAAGAGGAGCTCAGGGGGAAACCAAACTGGCTTTTCTCCCTGGCTCTCTGAGCAGTCCAAGCAACCAGGATCTCCCAGAGAAGGTGGGGAGTGTGGGGGGCAGTGTTTGGGCTGGGGGGTTATTTCATTTCTGAGATTCAGTTCTTTGCCCCACCGTTCCTACTCAGTTGGAGATAAAGGATCAGGATCATTTCTGATTTCCACGGCAGAATATTCTCCCTCTCTGGAAAGTTCCAGCCCAATTATTTGCAAAAAAGAAGGCACGGAGTCATATTCCAAGGCAAATCTCCAGACCCCTCTATTTAAGTCACCCACTTTTTATTGAGTTTGAGGTCGGGAGAGGCACTTGGACACTTGGGGTGAGCACTGGCCCTTGCCCAACAGCTTGGTATGAGGTTGGTTTGTCCCTCTATCACTCCTGTCCCCTTCTGCCGTGGGCTCAAGCACTGCTGAAAGCCTTGGGGCAAAAAGAGCCTGTGTTTGGTCAGTCCATCTGGGGATTCTTTGGATGTAAAGTATCGCAGAAGTGTGAAGTGGTTCAACGATTTTATTGTATTTTTTTAAAGCAGCCGCAGATTACCGAGTGATTCTCCATTGCTGTGATGGCGAATTCCTAAACAATGGAGAATGGGAACATTGGTGCTCCCGGGGCAGGATTTTCTCCAAGAACTGAGATTCTGCTTTCCCAACATTCAGTGTTTGCTGTTCAGTGTAAACAGCCAAAAGCAGGAGGAACAAGAGAAACAGGAGGAACAGGAGTGTCTGATCAAGACAAAGGTGTCCCTGTCTTGGTCATGCTGTGTTGGCTGAAAGACAGTGGTCAGATTTTCAATGACACCATAAGGTGTCCCTAAAAATAGAGTTGGGGTGAGAGGCCAGGGACAGAGAGGCTGCAGAGTGCCTCAGGCAGTCACTTCCCGGGAGGCTGAAGGATCAAATTGATTTATTTCCAGGCTTTATTTGTTGTTGGTACAGAAATTATCATTTGACTGTTCCAAATCAAGGAAAACACAATATTGTGATTGCATCCTTTGCACAGGGGCTTGTCACGCTCAAGGTCTTTAATGCAATGGAGTACAAGAGAGTTGCCTGAGAGTTACATGGATTAAATCCTCCCATCCACCCTGTGCAGTGGAACTGTGCAAGTGAGAGAGACTCCTTATCTCGTGGGAACTCCATACTCTCCAGTCCTTGTGCTCCAACAAATTGTCGAAGCCTGTATGATGCCTCAAAAGGCGTTTTCTAGTTTTCATCTTCTTCTTTTTTTTCTGCAAGAAAACCGCACCCAGCCTCTCTCCTTATCACAGTTTAGTTTCTCCACTCTTATCTGTATAGGTCTGAAGTCATTATATTTAATGCAGCTGTGAATTTGTGTTACGTGTGGGGATTTTATCCTTCAATCCACAGCTGAGGGAAAAAAATGTATTTGAAACCTGTAGCTATTTGAGAGAACAGAAACTGCCTTGGCTGGCTTTGGAAATAATCTTGCTGGGTTATTCATCTGATGGATCAGGCTGTGGAGGCTTTGCAGAGCGATCTTCAGACACACCTGAAGCACACAGGGACTGCATTCCCTCTGCTGGAGTGGGGGAAGGAAGAAAGAGTTCTGCAGTGATTCCAGATGCTCATTTAGGATTTTGGAACTGCTAAATTTAATTCCTGCCCTGCCACAGACTCCCAATTGAGTGTAGAAGAACTACACTCTTTGTGAGTGACTTCCCCATCCCGAAACATGGGAAATAGAGCACTTGGTCCAGGGATCTTGAAAAATACATAAATAAAATTTCACAGCATGTGATACCTGTGCTGAGTGCTGTGAAACACATGGATGGTGTGGGAGTGAGAGGGTCACGTTCCTCCCTCACAACTGACAATGGAAGGGCCCCGGGATATTAGAGAAGGATGGTGAGAGGTAACTCGCAGGTAAAAGGAAAGCGCAAATCCCATAAACCCTTCCTTGGGGTCACACTGGCTCCCTGGCCAGGGAGATTTTCTTTGGAAAGGCTGAGCACCTTCTGTTGGGTATTTCTGAGCCAGGTGGACTCTGGGCCCGCAGGAGCTGTCACAGCCCAGCTCTGTGACAAGCAGAGCCACCCTGCCCAGCAGCCCCCCGTCTCTGTGACCTGGTGGCAGCGTGAGGTCTCCTCCAGCCCCAGAGCAATCTGCTGTCACATCCTGAGTGGCAGCGAAGGGGTGCTGAGACTTAATCAAAAATTCACAGAGATGAGAGGCACCTTCCCACCTCAGTGAGGTGACACTTGGAGAGGCAATTTCTGGGATCAGGGAGCTTTTGAACCACCTTTGTTCCCGAAGTGCCACAGGTCTCCCTTCCTGTGCAGTGTCTTTGAATCTTTTTCCCTGGCTGTCAAGGGCACAACTCTTCTGCAGCCTTCCCCTGACCTGTGAATCCCCAAGCACTTCCCAAAGAGGCGGCCACCAAATTCCCAAACCTCTATTTATATAAAGTTAGAGAGATGGAGTATTCAGTGGTTTGCCCCAAATCCACCTGCCTTTTCTCACCTTGCAGGCACAGGTATGTCTGGGTTTGACTGTTCAGTCCCACTCACACACAGGCAGTGAGTAAAAGGGTAGAGGAAAAATGCCTTTCCAGGAAAATCAAAGCCCCACCTAAGTCAGAGCCTATCTAAAGTCGTTTGTCGTCAGATTGTCAAAGACCATCTTCTCCTAAAATTTCTCCCTCCTCCATCTTTCCATTAGCACTCAGTGTTAGCAGTCAATGCTTTTATTCTCTTTGGGTGCTGCTGCTTTAATTTCCTTTATTCCTCCACCAACTTGCCCATGGTGCTCCTGTCTGACAATTAAGAATTTCATTCCCTTGCAGCACTGTAACCTAAAGCAGAATTATGTGGCCCAGAGGAAGCCGGGCACAGTAACGTGCTTTATGTGGTGTGGGCCAACAGGCAGCAAAAGAGTCAGGTCAGGTTTTTAGTAACCTCTGCTTAGTATTATTGGATGCTTGTTGAGTAGTACAGAACTCATGGTCTGGAAAAAAAGATGACAGGGTTAAGTAAAAAAATACTCTTTTGGGAAGGTGTGGGAGGTTTGCTAAAGAACAGTTGCTCAAGTATTCTCCTAATATGAGACAACACAGGCATCAGGTTTAAAAGAAACAAAAAGAAGTCTTCTTTTACACAAACTTGATGACAAATTCATGTCTTCAAACTCCACCTTGCCTGCCAGTTTAGTGCTTTCCAGCATCAAGTCCCATCCCCATGGAAATCCCTGTGTTCACTGCAGCCAGATCAGCAATCGTTTAAATGGAAAAAGCCTCCTGGTCAGCAGGGAAAGAAGTTCCTTCAAGTCTTTCATAGTTTTACCTTCTGTGATGTCTCTGGCAAATTGCTGGAGCTGCCAGGAGCACATCAGCTCTGTCAGGAGGGGCTGGGAGCTGCTCTGTCAAACGCTGCCTCCTGCAGATTCTCACCTAACCCCAGCCTGACTCCTGTGCAGCAAATCACAGCCCCTAAATGTCACCGCCTGCCCCGAGTGTGTCATCTGGGCAGAGCTGAACAGCAGCAGGGCTGATAAAAACCTCTCTGCAAGGCTGATAATGCACTGACTCACAGATCCTCGTGCAGTAGCCTGTCCTAAAGGAAGGCAGCTTTGTACAGAAGTGACATTTTTATTATCCTGGCCTCGTTTAACCAAAGATGGTAAATGCCAAAGAAACAGGACAGTGACTGTGACTATAAGAGGCAATTTCACCTCATGGCTCTCCATGCTGGAGGGAGCAGGGATTTACAGACTGGGGCTGAAATCTCTGGGAGATGCACGAGCATATTTGCCGTGATGGGGCAGGGATGTTCATGCCTGGCCGCAGCGGCTGTGCTTTGCACAGTGAGGAGTCTACCAAGTCCTATCACAGTCACACTGCTCCTGTCAGGGTATCTTGTCATTTGGGCTGAAGTTTCCCAGGTAGTTAAAATCACAAAGGAATGACAGCAAATTTCCTAGAAGATTCTCGTGACTGGGATCTCACAGACCATTCATACCCAGCTCACAAATTTTACTGTTGGGGAATTAAAGCAGAAGGAAAAGCAGTGATTTGCTCAGAATTAGAAAACCCTGGAATCATTTGGAGCAGAAATCTGCCTGGTGTGCAGCCATCCAAAGCAGTGCTCAAACTGCTAACCAAGTGCATTCTGTTCAAAGACTCTGAAGCAAATATTCACCTACTTAATTATTTTCAATAACCACAGACTGAGGTTATGCTCACACTACAATGGAAGAGTTAAAGATGAAATGTTAGGAGGAATTGTAATGCCACTGAAGCTGTCAGTAAAGTTCTTATCCAGCAGGAATTTTTCTGCTTTACTGGATCACTTGTGAGGTGTTCCTGAAGGTTTGCAGAGATGCTTCAGCTGAGCTCTTGTTGGAGATCAGTAGCTGGAGGTGTTGCCAGTCCTGAGAGTGTTTTAGTTAAAATGTTCCCCTGTATGTTCATTAATGGGCAGTTCTTGAAACCTGCTCCACCAGAGCGCTGTTTCCAGGTATTTGGGATTTTTGGTTGATTTTACTCTATTCTGTTCTTTGTAATAAGTTTTAAGATCCTTTTGGTCTCTTTGGTGTGAATCTAGAACATGAAATCTTCCACTCTGATGTCTGGAAATTGATTGTTCTCTCTCCCATAGTGCCAATGAAAGCTTCAAATTTACTTTTATAACAAAATTATCCTTAAAACAAGTCTTTTAAAATTGAAAACATGCAACACTTGGCTGGTTTTACATTTAGATTGATGACAAGCTTTTTAGTCCAAATGGAGTAATTTTAGACTAATCAATCAATGCAAACATACGTCAAGAATATTATTTATAAGAAGGAAGCGAGGAGGTTCTTCACCACCTGATTCCTGCTGGATGGGAGGCTTCTTCCTCTATGAAAGAGGGGAAAAGGTGTGTGATTGTTCTGCCATGTGCTTTCACAGGTTGGCAAGTGAGAGTCAAGCTGTGCCCCTGTCATTTTTCAGCATCTTGCAGCATTTGCACACGTTTAAAAGGACAAAGGCCACAGTGCAGAGAGCAGAGCAGTGGCTCAGGAGGTTTCCATTGCCCCAGACAGTGAGCAGTGGCTGAGATGTGTGAGTACAGCCGCGCCAGCTCTCAGGAGGGACACAAACAGAGCAGGGGTGACCATCCTGTTAAAATCCAGCACGTTTCCACCGGAGGAAGGGAACACACAGCCCTGGGATTATCTACCCCACATCCAGAGCGGGTGGCAACCCTGATCCCTCCCCATTTCCCATGCCAGCCCCACGAATCCCCGCCGCGTGCCCCTGGCTGTGGCTGCACGGCTCAGCCTGGCGAGCAGGCGGCCGTGGCAGCAGGCACAGCGCGGGGCTGCGCTGGGCACAGATGGTGCTTGGGCTCCCTGCGGAGCAGAGCCAGCGGGGCTGGTTCCAGCAACAGGCTCCGGCTGCTTCGTTGGAGCACTGATTGATGGCGGCTTAGGCAAGGGCCACGAGGAATTCTCTGCCGCTAACCAGACTTGGCTGCAGCCGAATGGAAGTGGAAATTTGTTGCTTCATTTATTCATCCTGCCTCTGCTTCCTTCCCGCCCACCCCTTGTGCTTTTTAATACCGAAAAGATGAAGCTACTTTGCTCAGTCTTAAAAATTGTCTCTCCCAGGATACTCTTAATTGTATCTCTACACCTTTTCTCATTCACAGGCGCATAAGAAGATTAAAGATAGAGGGAGCAGTAATAGATTTAGTTAGGTTTTAATAGGATTTGCAGAGGACAATGCGGGGAATGAACGCCATAGAAAATATTGCTGCTCTATCTTTGATATTCCTAAGGCTCCTTAGGTAGTCTTTGACAGAGATTTTGTCTGTGCCCTGCATCCAGAGTCAAGACTGTCATTTTTTAAAGGAGTATCTAATCATCTCAGTAAACAGGATGTTACATTATAACTGGCAGAAAGCATTGCAGCCTTCATCTTGTGTTATTTATCTGTATCCTGGTAAGCATAACTCTGAATGTTGGCAGTGGGGTTTTTAATGGCTCTCTGATGCATTCCTAAAAGTGCCCAGTGATTCTGTCTAATGTCAGGTGGAGCAAAGAGGTGAGCTCTGGTAGATCTCATTAACGGCAGGCCTGGATTCATCACATCTTCACACATGGGACTCAAGATGCTCAATTAAATGTTTATTTTGCATTTGAAGCCCAGGCTCACGAATGAACTTCCAGAAGGTGATTCAGCACTCCTGAAATCTGAATTATCCCTGGAGATGCCTTTCTCTGCTGACTGCAAGGGAAGCCTTCATGCATAATTTAGACTCATGTGAGATTTAGGTAGACAGTGGTGCTCAGTGTTTTCTCTTAATTTCTAAGGTTTCTCTTGAAATGCACCCAAAACCTGAGGCATCAAAAAGCTCCAGTCCCTCCTGAAAAGATGTTGATGTATCTTTACTTTTTTCTGAGTTGTGATCTCAAGCAACTTTGGTGTATTAAAAAATCTAAGGACAAAAAGAAGCCCAAAATGTTCCAAGGCTTAACTATTCCACACTCCCACAGTGCGCCCACCCCCCCAGCAGTGGCTGACGTTGGAAGGGCCTGTGTGTTATAGATCAGTCCTTAATTCCAGTCTTTAATTCTGCAGGGCTGTGTTTGACAAGTGGGTGCTGTGGGAGAAGGGCTGAACCCCCCAAAAACAACGTCCTAATGATCCAGACAGTGAAACAAAATGGCTTTTGTCTCTTTCCTTCTGTCTGAAACTGTCTTTCCTCGTTGTGCAGCCCGGCCATGGCTGGAGATTCCCGGATCTTCATGAACCAGGACATGGACATCGGGGTCACATCCCGGGAGCCCAAGAAGATCCCCAAGCAGGCTCGGGATGATGTCCCCATTGCCACGGACAGGACCCGGCTCATCTCCGCCGAGGGCAAGAAGCCACGGCAGAGGTACATGGAGAAGAGCGGCAAGTGCAACGTGCACCACGGCAACGTCCAGGAGACCTATCGGTACCTCAGCGACCTCTTCACCACCCTGGTGGACCTCAAGTGGCGCTTCAACCTGCTCGTCTTCACCATGGTCTACACCATCACGTGGCTGTTCTTTGGCTTCATCTGGTGGCTCATCGCCTACATCCGGGGAGACCTGGACCACCTGGAAGATGAGAACTGGATCCCCTGTGTTGAAAACCTCAGCGGGTTTGTGTCGGCGTTCCTGTTTTCCATCGAGACCGAGACCACCATCGGGTACGGCCACAGGGTCATCACGGAGAAGTGCCCCGAGGGCATCGTGCTGCTGCTGGTGCAGGCCATCCTGGGCTCCATCGTCAACGCCTTCATGGTGGGATGCATGTTCGTCAAGATCAGCCAACCAAAGAAGAGGGCAGAGACCCTCATGTTCTCCAACAACGCCGTCATTTCCATGAGGGATGAGAAGCTCTGCCTCATGTTCCGGGTCGGGGACCTCCGCAATTCCCACATTGTCGAGGCTTCCATTCGAGCCAAACTGATTAAATCCAAACAGACCAAAGAAGGAGAGTTTATTCCCCTGAACCAAACGGACATCAACGTGGGATTTGACACCGGAGATGACAGGTTGTTCCTGGTGTCCCCTCTCATCATCTCACACGAGATCAATGAGAAAAGTCCCTTCTGGGAGATGTCCCGCACCCAGCTGGAGAAGGAGGAGTTCGAGATAGTGGTCATCCTGGAAGGAATGGTGGAAGCCACAGGTAAGGATCTGCCAACAACCAGTCACAGTTTTGAGGAGGAAAGGGGTACAGTGAAGGGCAGTTTGGCATTAGGATTTCACTGTCCATGTCACCTGGACTGGGAACACGGTGGGGTTTGTCCCTGGGTAGTGCCAGACTCAGGTGGGATGTCTGAGATAACCAGCAGTGAAAGGTGGGGCCTTTAGCTCATGTTGTAGGGTTCCACACTCTTCTTTGTAGCGTTTTTTGTAGTATTTCAACCTCTTTTGGTTCAGCCTCTGGGATTCGGGTGAACGGATTAGTCCTGGAGCTGCCCATAATCACTTAGAACTGATTCAGGGGAGAAAAAAAGCAAGGAAGTCATGGGGTCTCTAGTGGTCCTGTTTCCTGTGATCAAAATTCGTGGTGCAAATCTTTTCCCATTTCTACTCTGTATTAAAGACTGGCTGTAACTGTGCTATTTTAGGTACTGCTGTAGTGTTGATTTTAATGGGGACTATGAAGTGCCCAAGTCTCACTGTATCCCATAAAGCAGCACGTGCTGCAGCTCAATGACTTGCACGTGGTGCAGGACACACGTTCCCATAAAGCTCAAAGAGGAAAAATACAGAAACTGCTTTTGTGACTCTTGCAGCCCTGCAGCTGCTTAAGAGCTCAGACAAAGCTGGGTAATGGGAGATTAGGAGATATCCTCAGCCCATTCCCAGTTTCCTCCTAAGGGTGTATTTGTGGCAGGCGATGAAAGAACTCTGTGTCCATGTAGAGTGAATCGGGAAAAGCGGTGAGCCTCAGCTTCCCAAGGAGTGGAGAGGCAGCCGAGCGCAGGGATGGGCACAAGGTGTCCCAGCTCCTTCCACAGGGATCTGCACAGGAGCTGTGCCTGGGGAGGAGGCTGCGCCTGGGGCACCGGGGGACAGTCACCACTTGCAGGAATTCCTTTGTTCCAGGGCTGGGGAAGAGCTGGAAGCTCTTCCTGCTGCACCTGTGGCACAGCGAACATGTCCAAGCTCCTGAGATGCTCAGGTCCCTCCCAGGAAGCGTTTCCCAGCCTGGGCTGGGCAGAATGCCTTGACGGGGTCAGGGTCTGCAGGGGGAAAGGGCAACAGGCAGCTCTGAGGAGACAACTTCTGGCTAAAGACAGACAAACAAAGCCAGAGATGCAAAAAAAAGAAAGCTTTTATAAGCATTTTTCCCATTTGGCGTTTCAGGATTTTAGTTCTGAACCTAGGGTTTTCCTGTGGGTGGTGGTTGGATTTTTTTTTTCTGTCTCAATGAGATTCTCTCTGAACCATTAGCAGGAGTTTTCAGCGTGTTACAAGTACTCAGTGGTGTCAGCACTGGGTCTCACAGATTCTGCCCCTCGCTGACTGTTAATGTTATCCGCTCCTGGAGATTTGCTCGTTAGTCTCCCAACAGCCAAAGGAAGAAAAATCTCTGAAATTCCTGCATCCCAAACCTTTGCTCCTAAAGGCAGCTGTCTAGAGAGGTAATTCAGTATCCCAGAGTCTCCCTTGAGGTGATCAGCAGTAGCTGACTTTCCCAAACAGAGCTGATGGATAAATTACATTCCAGTGAGGCCGGGATATGTGCTCTGGAAGTGGAATCCACCTGGCATTTCCAGGGAAAGGTTCTTCTCCAGCACAGCATTGGAGAGACAGTGGCAGAAGAAGCGGTGGGTGGAAAAGACTATCAAAGGCAAGGATTTGTAGCAGTGACTTATTCTGCAGCCTAAACATTTGTTAGAGGCTGGAACCTCCTGATCTGAGCATGGAATGCAGCTCCTTGTTTGTCCTAAGCCTCTCTCCTCGTCTCACAGTAACACTATAAACGCTTTGAGCCCCTGCTGCTCTGCCTTCCTCCCAGGAAGGCTCAGCCTCTGCTGGAGATGTGTGAGAGGAAGTCATTATCAATAACAACCTCAGAATTAAAAGCATGGCATAGGAATAATATTGCCTTACAAATGGGCTCCTGTCCCAGAGGGATTGCACGGGCTGGGGTGTAATGATATTATGGAACATACATCTGTGGAAATGAATTATCCTGGGCTCAGAAGGCAGCCTGGGAAATCCCACACTGGAGCTGGAGGAGGCATTTTGCACTGAGCTCGGAGCTGAGAGGACCTTGGGTGATTCCAGGATCCGATCTGGAGGCTGCGATGGGTCCTGAGGGACGTATGGCAACCAGGGGAGATGGGATGTTTTCTCACAGGAGAATGGCTTACAGAGACATTGTGCTTTCCTGCTTCGTCCTCAGGCTTGGGAATATTGATAAAGCAGTTGGGGGTTATTAATCCCTCCCTCCACACCTTAAAATCTGCTCCAAGCAAATTCTTTAGGTCCTTCCCAGCCCAAGGCGCTGCTCAAGCCCCATCTGCTCACAGGAGTGGTGTGATATTTACTCCCAGCAGGACTTCTGTTAAATCCTGACACTGTCACAGCCTGGTCGGGTTCAGGGCAGTGCAAAATACCACAGACCATTTGTTCCCTTAGCAACCCCTATGGAAAATTAGGAATCCAGCCCCCCAGAGTTCAGAGGTGCAATGGTCAGAACACACAGCTCTGTTTTCCATGAGCTGTTTGGAAAGCAGGTCAAAATGCTGACTGGCAACCTATCGATGACTACAGAAATTTAAGCATGACTAAAAGTGGGGCTGTTTTTCACTGATAATTTGGGACAGCAGTTTTATAGCTATTTTCAGTGGATTTAACCAGGCACACACATATTACAAATGTAATGCATTGTCTCCTCTCAAACAAGCAGCTCTATTTACTGACATTTAAGTTTAATTCTGACCCAGTGCAAGGCAAAGATGGTAAATAGCTTCAAATGGAAAGTGTAGGGTAAATTCTGAGGAGTTCACACCCTTCAAGTCACTGGGCTTTTTACAAAGTGAAACGCTGTGGTTTAAGATGAGGATTTTGTGTTCAAGTTGCCTTGACTTTTTAAAAGCCTGAGTTGCAGCACACTGAAGAACAGCAGCTCACCAGCCAGCCTAGAACGCAGTGGGTTTATTTTGCTGAAAACAGAATAAATACGGTATTACTCCAGTGAGAGCTCTGGGGGCACCCAGGGCTGCTCCAGTGACTTACCCAGAGCCAGCCGTGGCACGAAGCTGTGTATATGGCTTTTCCCATCAATATTTGGGATGGGTGAGGCCCTGTGGCTCCACGAGCGGATGGAGAAGGCCAAAGGCAGAGTGAGTTTCTGTGCAGATCTGCTGTGGTCACTGCTGGGTGAAGCAGCCCCCGTGAAGACAAAATCAATATTGCTGACAAGTGTTCAGACTCCCAGGGCTGCTTCGTGGGCATCTCAGGGGCAGCAGCATCGCTCCCAGTGCTCCTGAGGGACTGGGCAGGGATTGCTGCAGGGAATTCAGTATCTTGGCCTTATCAGAAAGGGACTCCTGTCAAGATCAGCTGCCCCACGCCTGACCTGCAATAAAAGGGAACAAAGCAAAGGTGGAAAACCTATTTGCACAGTGAACATACTTTTGCTTTCCCTGCCTCTCTGCATCCCAAAACCTCAGGGGGTGACAGGACAGCTCCTGGCTGCTCCAAAGCTGCTCCAGAGCTCCTGCCCTTCCCCTCCAGGTCCCAAACTGAACACAGTGCCCGAAGCTGCTGGGACAGGGAAGGGCAGGGGAGATCCAGCGTGGTGCAGAGCCAGCTGGGCTGTGATGAAGGATTTGGCTGATCCAATTAGGGAACATTAGCAAGTCCCATTTTTTTAAATACTGTTTTTCTCCGTAAGCCACCACTCAGTGTGCTGACACACTCTGCATATCCTACAAGACTTCCTGGCAGGTAATTTGATGGGACTCTCTTCTCTTGCAGCTTTACCCTTCCTCTGCTGTTTGCTGACAATCATCCAAATCCTGCTTTTTCCTCATTCTCGGGCAGTGTCCAGCACTGCTGCTGTCTGGGCACGGAGGCAGCAGAGCTTGTTTCTCCATTCCTGGTCCTCCCTGCTTTTCACTGCCTCTTTTTCCCAGCACAATTAAATAAGGCACAAGAGACACTCCAGAAGCCTGATTAGTCCAGTCACTAAATGAAGTTTTAATGAACTCTTATGTAAGTACAGGTATATATTTTTCTGGCTTAGAGTCAGTGTGATAAAAAGGGATTTAATGATTAGAAGTAATTAACCCATCCTGTCCCTGTGGGAGTGTAGGCAAACAGCAGAGTTTTCACACCTCAATTTATCCACCTTTCCAGAGGACAGAGTACATTTTCCTGGATATAAATGTAGGGCCAAATGGAGTAGCCACAAAAAAAGATATCCTGAAATTAATCATGATTTTCATGGGAGAACAAAGGAAGAGTGAAATTACTGAATAGAGTTTCTGGACATTCATCATCTGGTTTGGGTTGTCTTGTGTTGTTTTGCATTTTGCATATAAATAAGTCTTCCACAAGGAGGACCTTGCAGAAGTGTTACAGAAACTGCCCAAAAAATTATAGGGAAGAGATGTCTCAGGTCATGGTGTTCATGGGCTGGACTGTCCTCCAGAGGCAGAGGGTGGCAGTGGTGTCTGAGGTGCCTCTGCAGTCACCCTGACCCCCTTGGGAGGGGCCTGAGTTCCCTGCTGTGAGCTCAGCTGTGCCTGGTAGAGACATGACAATTGAATCCAAGGTCTTTACATCATAAAGTCCTTTCATTATATTTTTCCCAGTGCCTAGGAGCTTTTGCATGCCTGGAGAGCATTCAGATAAATTAAAATCTTATTACTCTCCTCTGGCATAAATATCAAAGTGAATCAAGCCCAGCCATGTCCTCTAAAGGAGACAAGCACAAATAATTGGAGGACCATACTCCTACCTTCTAATATTCCTTTTCAAGTTGGAGGAATATTGACTTTTGGAGGTTACAGTGTTCTTTGGTCTAATTAACACAGAGGGACTAATAACTTTTATAACTTACCATATGCTAATGCAAATTGAAAGACACATATTGCTTAATTACAGCAATAGAACTTAAAATTTTTATACCTTCTCCTTGCCACCCCTAAACTTCCATCACTGCCACTGCATCTCTGAGGCCATCAGCTCCTGGAGTGTGAGTGTTTCACAGCTTCGGAGCGTGCAGGAGAAGGGGAAAAGTCACCCTGGACACAGCAGAGCAAGGGCAGAGAAGGGAGATCAGTCCCAGCAATGTCCATGTTGGACGAGCTGAGCAGATCCAGCCCAGCCACATGACATTTCCCAGCAGATAATCGCTGAGCTCCCTGGCATTTCAATGAGCACAGTTAATTTTAGCCTGATGAAAAATGTTGTCTTGACAGCCCCAGGGGCTGGGATATCTCTGCCCACTGAGGAGGTTCAGGCCATGGAGCAGCACTGGAAGATTCACCTCTGCTCGGGATGGGATCCCATCAGAGCCTGGGGAGGTTTTGGGATTGGCAGAGCACCCTCTCTGTCCCCCTGTGCTCTCCCCTTAACCCTCCAGTGAGGTCACCTGGCTGGGATGGGATGTGTGCCGAAAATCAGCATCCTCCAGCAGCTGGAGAGAGCCTTTGGTGGTAACCAAAGAGGTGCAGGTGGAGATTTGGGCTAAGGAGGCTCGGTTTGACCTGGGACCAGGAGCAGCGTCCCTGTCCCAGCACGGGGCAGCCTAGAGCTAGCTCCAGAGCAGATCAGCAGGATCCTGCCCGTGCAGCCCCGAGCAGCCCTGGCCCCGTGCTGAGCCAGCTCCTGCTGCTCCTTGTCAGCACGGTCAGACATCCCCAGCACGGTCAGACATCCCCAGCACGGTCAGACATCCCCAGCTCCATCAGACATCCCCAGCTCCATCAGACATCCCCAGCACGGTCAGACATCCCCAGCATGGTCACACATCCCCAGCACGGTCAGACATCCCCAGCACGGTCAGACATCCCCAGCATGGTCAGACATCCCCAGCTCCATCAGACATCCCCAGCACGGTCAGACATCCCCAGCTCTTTGATAGTGCGGGAGCTGCTTGATCGTGCTGATTGTGATGACAGCAGAGAGCTGTACTGCAGAATTCCCTGGCACTTGTGTTACACCCCAGTGTTCTCAGATGTGATGAGACACCTGCTTTAATACACATCACAATCTATTCTGGATCTTTTCATCTGCTGGGAAAAGAATGGAGCTGTTTAGGGAGGATCCCTGGTTGCCTTAAACAGGAATAGGCACAGCTCAGTTATTGGTCTGTGGCTCCAACCCACAGATGAAAAATCCACTTCTTCAGATTCTGCTATAATGAAATTGTCATTAAAACTCTGTGAAATGTTTATTGCACAACTTGGGACCAGTGTCCTGGTCTCCATCTTCTAAAAAACCTGGAACTGGTTCTGGCTTCATTGAAAATTTGATGCATCTGCTTCTAACTTTGCAAAACTTTTTCTCTGGTTTCAATTAAAATTGAGTTTTGTTTGCAACCCAAAGCTGAGCTGCTGAATGAAGAGACGAGAAAGCTGCAACTAAAACTTGACAGCTGAAGATTTCTCACATCATTCCATGTTTTCCACAACTGTCAGACTGCACACATTTATATTAAACGTACTTTTTAATTTTGAAACCACATTGTTTAGGAGAAAATGCAACTTCTAATGGTCTTACAACCTGGAAAATATGATAGAGTTGAAAAATATATATCTGTGATTTCCAGTACATCTACTTGGACTGAGCAAAGGAAAATGAGGATATAGGCCCAGGAAGATGATGGGATGGCGCAGCTCTCCTATGAGGCAAGGCTGAGACAACTGGGATTGTTCAGGAAAGAAGGCTCCAGGGAGAGCTCAGAGCCCCTGCCAGTGCCTAAAGGGCTCCAGGAGAGCTGGAGAGGGACTGGGGACAAAGGACAGAGGGACAGGACACAGGGAATGGCTTCCACTGCCAGAGGGCAGGGACAGATGGGATATTGGGAAGGAATTGTTCCCTGGGAGGGTGGGCAGGCCCTGGCACAGGTGCCCAGAGCAGCTGTGGCTGACCCTGGATCCCTGGAAGTGTCCCAGGCCAGGCTGGACAGGGCTTGGAGCACCCTGGGATAGTGGGAGGTGTCAATGTTTACTATCCTTTAATGTCCCTTCTGTATTCTATTGACATGAAATTTATTTAAATGAACCCCCCAAATACCGCTGCTCTATATCTGCACCATTTAAATCCAAAATGTGCAGTTATAGCTTAAGAAAAGGATTAACAGACTTTATCAGGGCCATATATACCATGGTTAATTCTGCAAGAAATTCAGAGAGTTGGAAATCTCTCTTGAGCTCTTGTGCTCCCCAAAGTGTCAGCGCTTCAGAGCTGCACAAGTGATATCAAACAGCAGTGATGTCACAGTGGTGTGGTACCCAGATCTGGGTCTGTCTGCAGCCTGGAGTTGGACTTGGTGATCTTTGTGGCTCCCTTCCAGTTCAGGATATTCTGAATTCTGATTCTACTTGATGGATGGGAGCATATGGCAAATGATTCCCTATACCCAAGACATCCCACAGACTCAGAGAAACAAGAATTCTGCAATTAAAGAGGTGATTTTTTCAGGGATACACAGAGGTCTGAGTCTGGGGGATTGCTGTGCCCCACTGCAAGGTGAAATTGGGATATTCTGAGCACCGAGGGCGCACACTGTGTTCCAGTGGCAAGTGGCTGCTCCATGTGCTCTTAATAAAAATAAGGTTTATTGTTTCCACACCTCTTCTGTCATCTTTTTGCAGTCACAGAGGCAATAATTAGCTAGGGACATTACAGATGCATTAATTAACCAGGCTGGAGAGCACAGGGCAGCCTGCAAAGCAGGCACTTAATGGAATTTGAAGCAGAGACAATGGTGTTGTTTACTGGGTGATGTGGGAGTTGCCAAGCAGTGTGTCCCCATGCAATTAAACACCACTGCACATGTGCTAAAAAGGAATATTTGAATGGGATTATGGAGCAATTACAAGTTGTCTTATTGTGCTGGCTCAGTGTCCCCCTGGGGTTACAGAAAGCAGCTCCTGCAGGAAAGCTGGCAGCAGCAGTGTTTGGTTGCTGAAAGCTTTCCGTTGTTCCTGCCCTAATTGAATACTTGGAGCAGCACTGGGATGGTGTCCTGGCAGCTCAGGTTCACTCAGGTGTTCCCCAGGGAAGGAGCTCTTTCAGGCCTGGATTAGAAAGCAGGAGATTGTCGTAGTTGAGACAGTCAAGACAAGTAAAAAATTCCCCACAACAGCTTCTTGGTCAGAGAAAAGGAACAAACTCTTTATTTTCCAAAGCCTTTTTATACTATTTCTAACTTTCATGTCACACATCCATTGGCTCTCAATTCACCACCCCACAACGTCATTGGCTGCCTACAGTTAGAACAACAGCTTCCAATAACACCACCTGCAAATCTCTTATTGTCGTTGTTGATGGATTCCTGCTAGTTCTGAGCTCGAGAGGAATTGTGCGAACTGGACAAACAGGCCTCTCTTATGGCAAAATAGTTCTCTCTACATGCCTGCAGTTCCCACAGGAGTTCCCTTAGGGAGCCCCAGGCCCCACATTTCCCAAGGACACCCCGTCTTGGCCCTGGGGACTCCTGCACGATCCCTCGATGCAGCCTCGGAAAACCAGGGCAAGAATGAGCCATTTCATCCACAGCGCTGATCCCGGAGCCTGCGGGGTAATAACGGCAGGACACAGCTTGTTCCGAATGAGGTTTTATTAACCTAAGCAAAAAACAACAACTGAGAACGATGTACCAGGATAAGCCAATCTCTCACAGCAAATCAGAGAATACAAAACTGGCCCACGAAAGCCATCTCATCCATAACATGTGGGATCTCCTCTCCTGCTCTCCTTGCTGGCTCTGGAGGAGGCACTTGGAGGCCTTTGGGATTGCTGGTGCCAAACTAGCTGTGTTTAAAGGAAAAGGACTGGTTTATTTTAACCAGCTGCTGGGTTCCAGCCTCCTGGCATGAAGGAGTACCTCGAAATGGGATTAGCCCTGCTGCCCTGACCCCCCAAAGAGCAGGAATAAAAGCTCTTACCCAGGGGTGTGTGTGTGATCAGTGCCAGTGACACAGCTCCCCGGGAAAAGCTGTCCTGTAGGATTGCCGTCTGTGGTGTTTGGTTCGGTTTGTTTCAGATGGTCAGGATGGAGACGAGAGATCTCTGGAATTTGGTCTTAGAGCATGAGGTTTATTGTGAAAGGTGTGGGTGTAGGGGAGCTGCTGGGAGCTGCCAGACACAGCTCAGAGCAGGGAGAGAGGGGAGAGAGAGAGAGAGAGAGAGAGAAGTACAGAATAGAATACAGAATAGAATAGAGAGAATGCCGTGGTTGCCGTTTACAGTACAATAAATCATCTTCTGTGCTGAATATTCTAATTTTCACTAACCAATCTAGAACAAGCTACAAATCCTACAACATTTACATACAGCCTATGAGAGTCATTGCATTACCATACGGCGTTATATTTTAAACCCTAAAAACTGCTTTTTGGACCCTCTGCCAAGTTGGTAGGGTCTGCTCTGACCCTTGGAGCTGTCTGCAAACAGAGGGCATTGTTTAATCCAAAGGGGATTACCTTCAGTGGCCATACCATTGTTTTCCAGTTATTTAGTAACTGGGATTTGGTATCTCAAAGCTTGTCTTCATTTCAATCTCGCTTCTAGTTTCCATATTCTCAGCATCTTTTGCCAGGTAATCATATTGATAAGGCTTTCCTATTTCATCCTCCCCAACACTGTCCCAGGACTGGGAAATCAGCAGGACTGGGAAGTCAGCAGGGCTCTTCCCGGGAGCGTGGGGCTGGCCCAGGGCCGAGGGCTGACCCTCTTCCCCCCCCAGCTGGCACTGCTGCCCATTGTGGAGCCACCAGAGGCAGAGTGGCCTCACCCTGGTCTTCAGTTCTAAAGCAAAAACTGAGAGTTTCCTGAAAAGACACCAAACTTCCACAGAGCTTGTCCTTAAAGCAGCAACACTTGGGGTGATTTTTAATTCCCTGGCTGTGTTTTTCATGGCAGCCTCTGCACGTCTCGGCTCCTTCCAGCCCAGGAAGCAGGCACGCTGGAACACTGTGACTAACGCTGTACTTGTTGTTCCTGCCCAGAAGCAAACACTCCTGCAGATCTTCTTGAAGGGAAAAATTAGGTTTTCAGTCTGTGCTTCAGAACTGCAGATGTCTCAGCATTGTGTGTGTCACCATCCTTCTTTTCCCCTTTCAAGGAACAAAATACTCCTGTCCTGGTAGCTTTAAACCAAGGAAAGCAGTAAGAGACTTTCAGCTTTGCAGAGCTCTTGCCTGTGTGGGTGTCTTTTAATGGTCTGCAGCAATTATGAGAACAAAATATTCCTCTTTATACAAAGGTGGGGGTTTTTTTAAAGGGAAGGATTTTCTGATTACTCTGAGAATTCAGTCACTTATGAGCTCACATAGCGGAATATATGATCTGTTCTTCCCTGAAGCGTCTGACACTGAGATTTTTCCCCCTATGCATTACTTTAGATTTCTGTCCATGGGCTCTGGGCTGCAGGAATTAGACTTGGAAGTATTGGCTAGAGGCTGTATCAAGTGCATGTTTTGAATGTATTCCAGTCAGGCCTGTCTCTCACCATCCACAAGAGAACAGTGGGAGGACTTTGTGAGGTCAGGTTTTCACTGGAAATTAATTCCAAAATCAGAACATAATTAGGACAAACAGAAGATAAGTGTTTGGAAGAGAAGTCAGCCTTGACATAGCCAGGTGATGCAAAGAGGATTTGCTCGCAGGTGTGCTTACCCCTGCTCTGCAAAGCTTCTCTTTAAACTTTCTCAAAGTAAATAAACTCTGATCCTTGGGGCTGAGGAGCAGCTTGACAAGCGTCAGTGCCCTGTTGGTCACTGCTCAATCCCCAATCCGTCAATATAAGGCAACCCTCCAATGGAATTTAAAAACTAATTTGGTTGGGAAACTCTCAGCTTTTGGTCAGTGCATCTGGATGTGTGCAGGTGTGTACTGAGAAAATTGTGGCTGTGCTGCACAGGA
>VZRL01000714.1:0-39607 GCA_013397895.1 Origma solitaria
TTCAGGCCATTCCCTTTGGTCCTCTCCTGGATCACCAGAGAGAAGAGAGCAGTGTCTGCCCCTCCTCTTTCCCTCATAAGTAAGCTCTAGACCACGACAAGGCCTTCCCTCAATCTCCTATCTAGGCTGAACAGACCAAGTTACCTCAGACGCTCCTCATATGGCTTCCCCTGCAGACATTTTGGTATCTTCATTGCCCTCCTTTGGATGATCCCTAATAGCTTTTTATCTTATATTGCAGTGACCAAAACTGCACACAATATTCAAGGTGAGGCCACCCCAGTGCAGAGCAGAGCAGGACAATCCCCTCCCTTGCGCAGCTGGCGATGCTTTGCCTGATGCCCCCTAGGACACACTTGGCCCTCCAGGCTGCCAGGGCACTGCTGACTCATATTCAACTTGCCGTCAACCAGGACCCCAGGTCCCTTTCCATGGCACTGCTCTCCAGGCTCTTTTTTCCCCCATCCATACATCCAGGGTTGCCCTGTGCCCTGGTGCAGAATTGGACACTTGTTAAACTTCATATGATTGGTGTAAATGGCATTGATTGTACATTCACAGCACAGCAATCAAGACCAGTACAAGGCCAAAGTTTCAACTCCCATATCCAAAGAATATCAGCACAGTTTTGCAAACAAATAGGACTATTTTACTTGCAATCGCAAAAGTGACTTAAAAAATAGCATTCTAGTCTGTCTAGGAGTGAGTTCAGTTTTACATCTCTAATAGCACAATGTGTGCCAGACCTTACCCTGATGACTATAGGGCCAGAACCTGCAGAGATAAGCCAGTATTTGTTAGTTCTAAACCAGGATATCTTGGTGGGGGCGGAGGAGTCAGGGAATATGCTATGGCATAAAATGGGTATTGTCAAGTCTGGGGTCTCAGAGTACTTGAAAAGGTAACTTTTATGCTTAGATTTCCTGAAGTCATGAGCAGGAATAGCCACACAGTTACAGACGTCAGGGCTGCTAAACCCAGTCTCCTCCTGAATCAGTAAACATTCACTTCGTAACAGTTTTTTCAACATTCAATGTCCTCATGAAATACAGAGATAAAATATTATGATAGATATCCATGTCTCTCAAAATTCTATAAACATTTAGTCTAAAAAGGAACATTTCAATTGAGTGAAGAACTATTCCTGAATAAAGCCTGTAGCATCAGGATTGCACAAAGTGATATGCATTAGTGTAAAAGCAGTACAAAAGGAGCAAAAGAATATTCAGCTGGAATTATTAGTTTAAAAATGTGAAGTATAAACTAAATTAAATTAAGTACCCTCAGAAAAATCTTGAAATCAAGATTTCTCAAGGCTGACTTATTAAAACCCAATTTTAACAGTTAAATGTAGTACATTTAATGGGTAACTTAATTAGGAACCTCTACAGATCATGTTTCAATTTAAGTTCTTAATGCTGAAAAAGTAGGAAGGAGTGTATTTTAATGTTTATTCAGTGCTAGTTTCCACCTCTATCTCAGTACAAGCAATATGAAAAAGGAAGGTATACAGGTGAATTTCTTAAAAGTTCTACTAATTCACATATTCTTTCATGCATTTAATCATTTGAACCTGTGGTTTGGGAAGTCTCCTTATTTAAACATTCACAGGATTTCTCTAGGTGTTGCCATTTTGGTCTTCCAGCAAGTTATCTTCTCTTTTCAATGTCCTTTTGTTCACCACTTTTCAGTCAGAGTTTTTAGAAAAGCATTTATGTCTCTTGTCCCTCTAGCTTCTAATAAGCAAACCTAAAATGTAATGCAGTTTGGACTTTTAAAGTGCAGCATTGGACTTTTTTCCCCTGACTAAGGTGCAACAATTTTTAAAGGCAAAACCAATAAAAGCTAATTGTAATATTTTTACTATATACTCAACCACTGAAATGGAAACATTATTACACACTGCGTTAATTCACCTGTTAATGAAGTGAAGAAGAAATGCAAAAAATGTATCAGCACTCTCTCTTGCTCTCACACCTGCTGCTATACTACTTAAAGACCATATGTTCCATTTATTACTCATTAACTTTACCTTGAGCAGCTTTCCCACAAAAGGCAGGTTGAACAGGTATACTTCAGGGAATTGGTTCCACTGGGATGAGAGCAAGGAACCAAGTTAGCTTTTAAACAAAGAGAGGAAGCAGAAAAAATCCCCAGAAAACCACTGTGCATAAACATAATAATAAAACTGAATTTCTTATTAATGTGATTGTGGAATCTGATAGAAATCTGGTACTAAACAAATACGTATCAATCAGCATGGTTATTACCAATGTCTAACACTTTGCATTGACTTATGACTGTTCATGAAGGGATACATTTAAGGTAAAAATAATTGCTAGCAATCGATTAACAGATCACTTTGAACCTACAAAATCTGTGAAAATCATTTTCTTTCTCCTGTTAATCAGGTGATTTGTGAAGTACTTCTCAAAAAATGTGCTAGGTGCATGTGGTGTGCTGTATGAAGTGTTTATTTGGGCTCTAACCAGGTTTAAAGCAAAGTGTAAAATGACCAAAGGGAACACATTTTATGTATGAAGCTAGGAATGTATTGTTAGCCAGATAAAAATCTTAATCTGATCAAAATCCAACAAACATCTTTCTTTAGTCCTGTTAGAATGATACATGTGGTCCAAATGTGGAAAAACTTCATTGGTAATATGCTTGTAAAGTGTTACTCATGACAGCATACTCCAAGCTACCCTGTTACTCTGGTGCTGTACTTGCACTCCCAATATCCCTTTGCTCAATGGCACCAGCCTTCTTCAAGCAGACAGACAATGAGGAGTAAAAGTGAGTCAGCATCCCCAGCTCTGTGCTGGGTGGGGAGCGGTGTTCAAGGTGGGAATGGGGACATTTCTTTCTCTTTATGATCAGCACTATTTTTCCAATGTTCTCATACCTGCTTGCCTCTCACCGGTCTCCATCCCCACCTGGATGCTGCACCACAACTTCCCCCAGTGAATACCTGCTTTGTCCAGCTTCATCCATCTCCAGCCATCACAGAGGTTTGACTCAGGTCGAGCAAAGCTCTTGTGGCCACCAGATCATTGTTAGAGCAATCTGGCACCAGGTCAGTGTCGGGCAAGCCCTCCCAAGTACTAAGCACTGCCCAGCTAGACACTCGTTGGCAATTAATTATAATGTGACAGAAATTCTTTTAGCTGGGCTACATTTGACTAAAGTAGGTAAAATTAATAAATTTTAGTAGATAAAGTAAATAAAGTAGATCATTAAAACTTACACTTTTCACAGTCCGTACCTGGTAACTACCTCCCACAAGAAGAATAAGAGTTCTACTGTTCAATGGGATTGCCAGTTGTAGGAGGTTTGTACTAATGCAATCTATTCACATCATCCGCACAGTCAATATTCTCCTTCTTCAATTAGTTTTAGTTGAACATTGATGCAATTCCCATAACATACAATCAAAGAAGCATCACAGGCGCAATTATCAGCTTGGCAGACATGTAGCTGGAACTCTAATTACACAAGGGGGGCTGCACTTACTGATGAATATTGAGAGCAGAAATTAAGATTCCTGCCATTAAAAAAAGATGTCATAAGTTTTGAACGTTACAACCTTTCTTAAATGTTTATATGACAAAATCCTTCAGGAGGAAAGACAGCAGATGAAAGTGAGTCTATTATTTGTAAATGATCATCAGCATTTTATATTAATTCAACAATCTTTAGGTTGTTGTCTTTTTCAAAATTCAACCCCTAAGGGTTTTTTATTTCTCTGTGCTGTTGTGGACTGACTATATTTACCAAAAAAAGCACAAAAAATTTTCTTCTTGTTTTTAACATACAAAAAATGCCTTCTCTTCCATTTGTCTGTATGATTTACCATTTTTATTCTACCTTTATATTTCTAAAACATTAATAATTAAAAAATTGCAACAACTACCAAAAATAAAGGAGTTTTGACAACTTTCTAAAAAAGAAAATCATTATAAAAATCTGTTGCAAAATTTGTGGATCCCAGACTCTAAGAATGGACAACACATTAGTTTACTCTCTTTTACAAATTAAATTCTAAGACTTATTTATTATAAATATCAATAGAAATTAAAATTCAGCACAGTATTAAGCAGTATTAGATTATATTTATGCCAAGGTGTTTTGTCTTTATCATGTTCACTTTAAAATGTACAAAGCCCAAAACAAAGAGGGACCAGAGAAATTTAGACTTAATGTGGCTTTCAAAAAAAAAAAAAAAGTAACAGCAAATTGCTTAACTGATTTTACTGTATAAATCCCTGTAAATATTCACCTTTTACATGAAAGAAAAAAAGTCACATAATGCAATGATTTTCAGTGCTCCCTACAGCTACACCAAAGCCAACAGATTTTCAAAGAGAGAACAGGGAAGTGAGAATCACTCCCATGAGTAATGGACAGCTAAAGGGAAGAACTGTAAACACTTTCTGCCTGCCACTATGTACAGATCTTGAAAGAAATAATCGAGCCTCAAACTATCTTTCAGATGTCTGCAAAGTCTGCCTTGCAGTCAATTCCATTTTTCCCAAGAGCAAAAATCTTTCTTTAGAAGTGAAATGTCTACACTGCCACAAGCAGACTGAGCAAGCAGTAAATTATTTTAGAAGTGAAGCTGAATAACATAGGCATTTACGTATTATGCCTCTTAAGAACCTTATCTCTCATCACAGGAGTGCTGCAGATCCATGTGGTGTTGTAGCCCTGCTGTTTGGCAGGCACAAAACATCAGACACCGTTCCTTGGCACTTCACGGCCTCAAATGTACCAACTGTCTGGGTGACAGTATGTGATATTGTGATATCACACAGATGTGATATTTATTGATAGATTAATACCTAATGCACATTTGAAAGAGGTTTGTTTTACTGCGTGCAGTTCTATCAGACTACTAGGTGTATTAGAATTTTTGGTGAAAGTAATCCCTTGAATAGCAAGGTTCTGTCAAGGGCTGAAGGTGATATAAAGAACAACAATCGTTGTAGCAGATCAGTGTGATCCTTATTTCCCGCCCCCCAGTTTCTGAAGAGGAGAGAATCAGTCTAGTCAGAACTTCAGTGGAGGCATATAGCCCAAATAAAAACCTTCTGCAATCTCCTAATGATTTTGGTGAACTCTAGATCACCATAATGGACCTTCTGTGGGTGTAAATGCTTTTCTCTCAATGTTCGTATAATTTCTTTAAAGACAAGTGTCAATGAGGGGGTAAAGATGCTCATTTGCTTAGGACCATCAGGCCATTTAGAGTCACAATCATTGACTTAACAGAAATATATGGATGTACTTAGTGGCAAAAGCTCTTAAGAGAAACCATGTTACTTCACAAGCTGGAAACATTTTTAAGATATGATATTCATGCTCTCAAAGGCTTGTGATCAATTACAATTTAAAACTTTTTAAATCCACTGATATTTTAGGCCTTGCATGGTTAACCATAGGTTTGCGAGAGAAATTTTTATGAAAGCTTACTGGGGAGAATTTATCAACTACTATACCAATATAGTATACCAGTATAGACACATTAAATGTGTCTTTTATGTTTATGTAATATTCATGCTTGAGTAAAATACTTTTAAAATTTAATACATAATAAAAATGTCAGGTTGAGGATTCTGTAGACTGAAGAGTTTTGTATTTAAACAATTGGGAAGAAAATGAAGGTTGTTCCATGTCCTAGGTTACATGGAAGGTGTAACCAAAAGTATGTATTCTATTACCATCTCCATAAGCAGTTAAAACAGGAGGGGAAGTTTTCTTTGTGTTCAGCATGACCCAGCTCTGATAACACCATCGGGAGGCTATCTCTGCTAATGGGCCATCAAGGTCTGTGGAAGTGACCCAGCCCTGATAACACCATCGGGGGCTGTCTCTGCTAATGGGCCATCAAGGTCTCCAGGAGTGACTCATAGGATTCCATCAGCCCATTGTGAGATGCCCCACCCAGAGGGGAGGAACTGAACATTCCCATCTGCATATAAGAGAGAGAGTCTGGAACATTGGTCTACCTTTTCCACTGAATTCCCAGAGGAGAAGAGCTCAAGAGCCACCGCTGGACCTCCAGAGACTGACAAGATCTTTCTACAGGATCATCACTTCAACAAGACTACATCCATCACACCAACGGAACTGCAGCCACCATCTTTAACTGGACTGCTAGCACCACTCTAACAGGGTGGGAGGTTGTATTTTAACTTTATCTATCTAAACCGTTGTTTCTGTATTATTGCCTTGCTCTAAATATTAGTGTAAAACTGTTATTCCTTCTCCCATATCTTTGTCTAAAAGCCCCCTTAGTTCCAAAGTTATAATAATTCGGAGGGGAAGGGGGTCACATTATCCATTCTAAGGGAGGCTCCCACCTTCCTTAGCAAGACACCTGTCTTTCAAACCAAGACATTCCATAAAATCTTTGATTTTTTAGTTCTGTTTAGAGCAAAGATCTCTTCTGGTAGAGTAGATCAGCTATTTCCAATTACATTGTTTGAAACTTTGATAATGGAAAGAAACATAAAATAATAGGATCTTTCAGTTTTTTGAAAATATCACGTCTTGGACTTCTTTTTGTTGAAAGATGATAAATGGAAACCAGAATAATAGACCTATTAAAAGTCTTTGATGTATTGTTTACATTAGTAGCACTATTGATTACATGTTTCCTTTCTTTGATACTTTCTGGAACATACCTACTAAAATCAACAAGTTGATGTAAAGGGATCATCCCATCAGACTGAATTATTTAGTGACATGATTAGTGACAGATATTGATATATTTTTCTACATGAGAGAGTGCCTTTTATGATAAACCTCATAGAAAATGGGACAAAAACTGCTGGACAAATATATGAGCTGTATTTAAATTACAGCCTCATTTGCAAAGTAAGAAAGGGTAAACTGTGATAATGACAAGTACACGAGGACCAAACGGAGAAAGAGTTCCAAGACATCCAAATACACTTTTAAGGCCTTACTTTCTTTATCTAATATGTTTTTTCTAAATGTTCCTAAATATGTGTGATTTATATTTTATGGCAATCCCTACAGAGACACAAATAGATATCAAATTTCATTATTGTTTATCGTACAATAATAATGCTTATACCAGTATTACAGACTCATTTCTTACTTTCTAACCACGGCTTCTTCTCATGTCATTCAACAAAAATATGATGAGGTTTTTGGGAAGTAATATCACATAGTTTAAAATGTCCTGAATTACTGTTCTACTTCTCTTAAAGTAATCTTTCCAGATTCTTGTTTTTCCTGGTTTTTTCCTCAGGAAACTAAAGATCTGTTTATGAAAAACTGTACTAGGTGTATGTTCTAGCTCAGTGCACAATCAGATTTTGTGGATTCTTCTATTTTTCTGTCTCTATACAACAACCAAGAAGTAATTCTAACTCAGAATATTCTGTGATTTTGAGAAGCCAACAGTCTCTAATGGCTACTGCATAGTTTTGTCTAAACACTACATGTTATTTTCTCTGTGTCTGTGAAGCAAAAAATTCAATCTACAATGGTTTTTTTTATGTAGAGCTGAATTGCTATGGCCAACTTACAAACCAATACTCTGCAGTGGTGCTTCTCCACAAGTGTAAAGAACACACTCCCTTTTTGACACTACTCCTAGGCACTAGTAATGAAAACGTTTTGCAGAAAACAAAGCTTCATTTAGCCTGAAGAAATTCAGAAAACAATGCTTCATTTAAAAGGTTGTAAACATCTTTCTCCAAATCAAATCTATTGTGTTCTTAAAAATATTTTTAATGAAATCACACCCATCATGATAGAATACACTTGAAAACTGATTTCAGTAAGCCAGAAAATTAATATGATGATCTAAACCTACAGTTACTTTACCCTTAAGTCTTTCACTAATATATTTTTACAATCTGCCATTTAAATGCATCATGAAAAGGCAAGTAAAAAAATCACTTTTAAAGTTCATGGGACCTGAAAGGCTCTCGAAAACAGCCATTTCAGTTGCTAACAATGTTTTCTGGCTTATTAGAAGCAGTCTATTTATTCTCAAATGTCTAACCATATACTAAATAACAATAATGAGGGAATAATATGTTATATTTAAAGTAAAAAGGACAGAATATATACTGTAATTACAACAAGGAATCATTTGTTTAAGTGAATTGTACTGATCAGTAAATTAACATTGCCAGAAGTGATCAGCTTTTATAGAGAAAAAGCCAAAATTACGAAAAAGGTCTGACATACTAATGAAAGACTTCATCCTCATAGTAAATGCTGAACACCTGAATACCTGCATACAGGCTCAATTTTTATGATCCTGAGTTTTATAAAAGATAAGTTGTATTCTACATAGAGCTGACATCCGTAAGAAGGAATATGTTATTTTGTCATAATTTAAAATTTCAGATATTTCTGCAGACAAGACAATATAAAATAAAGAAAACATTCAGCTTGATGTTATTCTTGGAACAAAGGAAAAACACTGAACTGAAATATACACTATGAGTAAATAGAAAAAGTGTCATAATTCTTCAAGAAAATGCATGGGAAATCTGCCCTTTAACTCAACAAAAAATGTCATGATATTTGCAGGTTGGAGAATATAACCCCTTTGATGAAAGTTATTTGACACATTGCTAAAACATATAGTTTTAATGTTTCTTGCAGTTCCATTTTGATCTCACACCATTTTTCAGCTGTGGACTGTGCAAGATAAAGGGCTGACTTTCTGGGAACAATGATTCCATGATGACAATGATGACACAAACACAACATGCCTTCAGACCAGCAGTCACCTGGTACTAGCCTTTAAAGGATTTGTCCATCTTCCAAATCTTCAGTGAAGACTTTTTTCCTTATGTGTGTCCTGGGGTGACGTTATGAAGCTACATTATTCCTTACCTGCCTGCTTAATGCCCACAGATACTGTGCCTTTAAAATAAACCCAGTGGGGTGGGGTCAGAGCCAGGGTCAGTTAAATGGCCGACTGAACCATTGGTTCAACCGAACCCGCACCTGGCGGGCAGCTAAATGGCCAGCCGAATGGTCAGTTCAACTGAGCCCACACCTGTGGGTCAGTTAAACAGCCACTGAACAGTCAGTTCAACTGAGCCCACACCTGTGGGTCAGTTAAACAGCCGACCGAACGGTCAGTTCAACTGAGCCCACACCTGGCAGCTCAGTCCAATGGCCGAGAGATCCAGGGGGCGGAACCGGAGCCAGGGCTGGTTCAACCGAACTGGCACTGCAGGCATTGGCTAAACAGCTTGGTCCAATGGCCCTGGCTATAAAAGCGGCTGGGTCTAACGGCCCGGAGAGAGATGGGGAGGCAGAGTGAGAGGTGGAGGGTGCGATGGCTCTCGGAAGAGACCGCAGCAGTGCTCTCTACACTGCTTTTACCTGCTAGCTTAGGAAAAACGTTTTGTTAGTTTGTTCATTTCCTCCCCCTGGCCTCCCTATGTTCCTTCTCTCGGGCCAGGGTAGCCCACGGCGTGGCCCCAGCAGGCCTGCAGGGTGGCCCCGGTGCCGTCCGAACTCTAAGGGAGGCCATGCCAGTGAGTGAAGGAGCGAAGCCACCGGATTCCACCAGCTTCACCTGCTGTGAGGAGGAGGATTGGCGTTCAAGAGTCAGCAAGGTTTCTTTTTGCCATCTGCCCTCCTTTAGTCTACTGAGTGGACTCCCCTTTCTGGGACTGGGGGAGCCTGTTGTCGGCTCCTTGCGGGTGCCCTTTTCCCTTTTTTTCCCCCCTCTTTGTTTTTTCCCAATTTCATTTTGTGTTAATAAATAGTTCAGTTTTTTCCTGTGTTAATAAATAGTTCAGGGTTTGTTTTTTTTTCCACTTTCACTTGCTGTAGTTAATTTGTTTCATTGGTGGAGGGAAGAGGGAAAGCCCTTTTCCCTGGAGAGGAGGCACTCATCCTGGAGTGCTTCTTCCTGACACTTTGTCTCCTAAACCGAGACAATGTGACATAAAATAAATCCTTAGGAAAAACTTGTTGGCCTGAAATAAGAAGGTTTCATGAGAAAACTGTCAATGTTTTGAGAAGACTACCATGAAAAAAACAGATAGTCTATAACTCCTCTGACAGTTAAAACCACAGATGAACTATACCCACCAATAGCTCTTTTATACTTTTGTCAAATTTTCACCTCTCCTTTATTTCAATCCAAAGTTATTTACATCTGGCCAGATACCATTCTCTCACACTTACACTGCCCTTATATGATGCAAGGCTCACCAGATTCTACTTGTCTGAAAAGGAGCTGTTTTCAAGAGTTGCAAAATACTTGGTCTATTCATACTTCATGTAAAGTATTAGAATTTATGAAAAAACAAGAAGAAAAAAAATATAATGTCTTACTCTCAGGACAGAATTGCATTTGTACCACTCATGAAAGATATTTAACCAATTTGATTCCAAAGAACGCCACATCTGGAGGCTCCACAACCTCTCTCTGCATTTGTTCACTCCCTTCACTGTCAAAAGTTCTCCCATCTCTACAGTATTTTTCCATTACATCCTATTATAGTCACCAGGAATATGCACAGTATTTCCTGTAAATAAGAAACTTTTTATGGACATGATGACCATATTATCTCCTTTTCTCTCTCTCTCACACACTCATATATGTATGTATATCTATATACAATGCATTCTATCTTTCCTTACGAACCTCATTTTTGCCACCTTTGGGCATTCTTGTACATTTGGCTTTTTCTGACTGGTTTATATCATTCTTTAACTGGAATGCCCAGAATTACACAGATTGGTCTTGCTGGAATCTTACAGCTCCTAAGCATCACTGAAGCATTATTCACATAATTTTTTGGCATTTACTCCTGCTTACACAATGCAACAGTGGAGCCACAACATTGAGTCCTGCTTCATTTCATGATCCATTTCAACACTTTTCTGCAGGTCTACTTATATGGTAAATTATTTCTCTGCATTGGTGTAACTGAATATTCTAACTACGCTTTGTGTGCAATCATGTTTATTGGCTAATATCTTTTTCATCTTTGGGACATTTATTCCAGATTGTTTAAAATCTTAAGCTTTTTTTTTTTTTTTTTGCTTCCTTCCTGTAACTGTAGACCTTCCCAATTTTTTTTTAAGTAAATTTTCATTGGCACATTTATGTGGTGTCCTGTAACTGAATACTGAATGGGACTAGACTCAAGCCAGTCACTTACAGAACTCTGTTCAACTTATCCTTCTCTCCTGAAGCTGTGAAGATAGGAGTCCCATGGATGTAAACAGGAATAAAGAGATTTTTAAAAGGGAATATATACTTATCATCTGAGTAATCTGCCTCACAGCATCTAGAATCTGACATACTGAAAGAGTGAGGGCAATTTGAATTAGGACACACTTTGTTCCCGAAGAGACATGGTAAATTGCAGGATTTAACAGGGCTACATCATGTCTACCTACAGGCGTCACTGAAATGCCAGATATGGTTAATACAGCGTGTCATAAACACACTGAATGCTATTCTCCTTCAAACAAATAAATCATAAATCATTCCTTTGTCATTGCGTATTCTTGCTGCCTATAAGCTGCAAAAGCAAAACTCTGTACATGTCAAATCTGTTTTTTGGTTGGCAGTCAGGGGACAAGAACTGCAGTGCATGTGTCTGGCTGAAGTCAGATCAGATCATGGTGTCATACCCACAGGAGTAGTAGAGACATGGTCTGACCACTTGAAAAGGAAAGAGTGTGACTCAGATTTAGTGGCCTGGAATAAGGTGTCAGAGAGACATTCATTCCAGACAAACTATTGCCTGAGTGTGCAGCAGGTGTAAAATGACTTTGAATCAAAACGACAGGGTTCTTCTTTTACTGATTCCCATGTATGTCAGTTCTGCTCTGGTAATATGCTAAGAATAATAAAATAATATAAAGAGAAGAAGGAACAACTGTGGAGTATAAAAGAGAAAACACATTCATTTAGCAGTCAGCAATAAAAAAGATGAGATGAAAGGAGAAGAGGTGGGTGGCTCTAAACAGATTTATGCCAGGTGTAAGAAGTGCAGCCAAGGGTCAAATATTTACATGCAGGACAGAAAAGTGAAAACAACAAGGGTTAGTATTGTATTACTCCTATCAAGGTATTCTTGCTGAATGTTGCAAAGAATCAGTCATATTTTTGCAATTTTTCTGTAATAACCCCCACTGATATTAGTAAAAGCCAAAACATTTCATTTTTGAGATTAGATACCTTCACTGCAGCAATTTGTCATAAACAAGAAACCAAAATTTGGGAGCACCCTCACAGTTCCAGGTACAGAGGAAAGCAATGAACATAACAGCAACTCCTGAATATGTCAGAAGGAATGACCTCGTGTTTTGCTATCTGAATATTATTAACACATTTGGATCTTCTTATTAACACACCTTGACTGGAGCAAAGCAATATATGCAGCAATTTTCATGGGAGTGGAGAAGCAATTGCAAACCATCAATTTCATCGCCTTGGGTTTATCAATAGAAGAATGTGTCTACATATTTTGTGACTGCCCAGAAATTCCAGGATTTGGTTTAAAAGCAGCTCCTAACTGAGAATTTAGTGGTAACTTATATTATGATAATTAAAAAACAGCATGCTACCTTTGATGGTCACAAGGGTTCAGTAACTCAGACCTCATTTGAAGTCCCAGCATGAGCCTGAAACTTGTCTGATACAGCCTCATGGAAATTAGTGCTACACTTCTGCTTCTCAATACCAACATTTTATGGACCCTACTTTACTCCCCTGGAGGTGATAGTGTACCTTTATATATCCTGTTAAGAATATTCGAACTTATGAACTTAGTGAATTTAATATTTACTATGCTAATATAAAAATTATCATGTTGAAAGAAACTTCTTGATGTCTTCTGCTGTTCTCTCCACCAATGGCTCAAAAGGCATGTCGTGGTTTAGGAATGATACTCCCTAATTTAGTGCTCCCACTGAGACTCACCAAACCACGCCGCCACTCACTTTCTCCCCCTCTCCCTCCCCGCTGGGGCAAGTTGGATAGGACAGCTGGAGGCACAAAAGGTAAGGACCAACGGCTGAGAAAAGAACAATTTACTGGAAATAGCAATTAAATAAGAAAACAATCAGTAACAGCAAAAATATTAATAACAAAAATATACAAGAGAGAGGCAAGTGATTCCCATGCAAAAGGCTCAGCACTGGTGTTACGCTACCACCCCCTCTGTCACACTTCCTCAAATGGAAGGGACCACCCTCTGCCCAGAAGTGACTCCCTTCCCTCTGTCCCCAGCAATGATTTGAGGAGGTGCAGAATAACATCCAGGGCCTGGCCGTGCCCAAAATTAGCATGCCTGCTATCCCAACTTGATTAAAAATGAGTAGCAGACTAGTGTAGCTGAAAACCTCTAGCATTTCTAAGACTAAGTTCTATACTAGGATCACTTTATTACCAAATTTTCCCAACTGAGATACAGTGTAAATTTAACCACATTTCCTTAGCTTATGAAAGAGAAGAGAAAAAGAGAAAAGAAAAGAAAGGAAATGAAAAGGAAAGGAAAAGAAAAGAAAAGAAGAAAAGAAAAGAAAAGAAAAGAAAAGAAAAGAAAAGAAAAGAAAAGAANAGAAAAGAAAAGAAAAGAAAAGGAGAAAAGAAAAGAAAAGAAAAGAAAAGAAAAGAAAAGAAAAGAAAAGAAAAGAAAAGAAAAGTAAAAGAGTCATATTTTCTTTAATTAATCAAATTGAGGTTTATGTTATCCAGAGTTATTTTCTTTCTCTCTTTATTTTTATTTTTAAAACATATTCCTGAATAATCTGAACACAGATAGCTTGTGACTTGCTTACCCACCACATCTGTCATTGCTTCTCTCAAGGCTAATTTTTGGTCTACACTACCCTTTTTTGGTGGAAAAAAAAAGAGGGAAAAAGAGAGAGAGAGGGAGGGAGGGAGGGAGGGAGGAAGGAAGGAAGGAAGGAAGGAAGGAAGGAAGGAAGGAAGGAAAAATATATGCCTAAGCAATACAGAGAACATGTAAATGAAAAAAACCAAACCAGAAAACCAAGAACCAAGTAACAAAATAGTGAATGTAGGGATTTCATTGACAAGAGAAATGTAGTTTTCTAGAACTGGTAAAAGTGTCAGATCCTGATATACAACTGCATGCTACTTCCTTAAAGAAATTTTCCTATTTTGGTATCTTTTTCTTAATTTACCCTCTTAAAAGAACAAAGCTGCTGTTTTCTGATGAGTTGGTAAGAGGAAGTATAAAGAAAAAATATCAGAGTAGTAAACATAATTCTCAGATTTTCACATCAAAACCCTGTGTTTTTCCATAAACCCAAGGAAGCTCACTTCTAAGACCTAATAATGAATTTAACATGCTTCTGTTTTAACACAAAGTACTGAAAACTATACAAAAGCAAGTAGGGATAAAGGCAACACCATACAAACTTCTTAGAAAGAAGGTTAATATATTCCAAATCTCCCAAAACCCTAAAATAATTTTCATTTTCCCTTGCCAGCTAAATGGCAGAAGTGCTCAACCATTTGTAATTGAACTGTCAGCATCACTGAATTGATCATCTTTTAAAAAGGTATTCAGTGTGCTAAGAAAAGTTTTTTCAAGGTTTGAGATTCAAAAATTATATTTTTTTAGAATGTCTCATCTACACAAAAATAAGGAATAGAAGCTCCATTCATGTGAAACATTCTTCAATATGCAGAATTAGTGACCCAAAAAAGTCAGTGGAGTTGAATTCCTATCAATATTTCTTTGCAATTTTGATGTCACAAAAATTAAATTAGCTCATTAGAGTAGCTTTCCACAGGTACATTAATACCTCAGGGGATCATACCACTATCCTTCTGTGTGACAGACCTTAACTTGCACACCTAAAAATATTTTGTACTGTAACAGAGCACCACAGGACAATCACAACCCTCAATCACATCGAGCAGCAGTCACATACCATGGAGTGAACTTCTTTCAGTCAAAAGTTCACATCTGTTACTCCTTTGAAATTTTTGTTCCTCTGTCATTCTCTCCCTAGGGATTTAGAAAGATACTAGGGCAATAGCCAGGAGGCACTTTTGCGTACTTTTGTATATCTCCTTCAAAGGAAAAATAAACTCTGTTATGCAAAATAAGTATCAAGTCTGTCCTCCAAATTGTCAATACCTGAAAACTCCTTTGCTCCTCTTGGGCAATCTCACTCCAACCCTCTCATCTCTCTCTCCTGCCTGCAGGTTCCTTCAAAGGAAGAGAGCAGTGGGGCCAAGCTACCAATCAGCTACTGTCCTACTGAACCAGCACTGGCTTGTTGAACAGCAAGAAAACACAATCTATTCCAACCAGAAATGTCTCTCTTTAGATTTTTGTCTTGAAGTGTATATTACATATAGGAATTGTGTGGGAAATGGCCAAGACCTGCAATTTCTTTTTGAAAACATATAGCAAGCTATTTATGCTTTTGAATCTAAATGTTTTTCTATACCATACTGCATTTCTACTATGTGATGTACTCAAGCTACTTTTAAAACAGCTCTTCAGAAGGGTATATGCACATAAACTGCTGAGAGCAGACAGTAGTCAAAGAGCAGCACACAGTACTCACATTTTGTGAAACACATCCTTCCAAAAACTACTGTTTTTCGCAAACACATGTATGTGTCTAGATTGCTTTGAAACCCACAGCGAGCAGAAACTGTTTACTCCATGTGATCCAAATTTGGAGCAGTTTTAGACACAATTACACTTTGTAGAAAGATAAGTCCCTACAAAGAACAGCAAACCCCTGTATTTCACCGATCTCTAGTCATCTTATCTAAAACCTGCAATTTATATGGCTTACCAAATAATCAGTTCATTTGGTTTCGGGAGCTATTGTTGACTATGTTGGCTACTGCCACTTTTGAGAAATCACTGCTTAAGACATTGTTAAAATAAGATTTTAAATCAATAGAGTATGAAGTGCGAGTTACACATCAAAGAGAATCAAGAAAACCTTAACTGAGTATAAGACCACAGCAGGCACTGTGAGCCTGCACTGCAAGCCTAGGCTGTAGATACAGCATTTTCAAAAATGCCCATTCTGGCCTGGGCCCCATTCCAAATATTTCAGATTTAGTCTACCTACTTAGACTGACTTTATCCCATGCCTTCCTATCCATGCAGAAAATAATGGGTTTCCATCCAAAAATCAAACATTTGACCTGAGTAGAGCATTTTGTGCCTGAAAGTTAATGTATTCTACTGAATGTTTCAACTCAAGCAAATAGTAATTTAAGAACTTTAAAAGCTTTGGTTCTAACTCTCTTAGGAAAAATTCCTGATAATAGAAGATAAAATTATTAGCTTTTAATGTAATTTCTAATCTATGATTCCTATAGACATGGCAACAATATTTTCATAGAGGTTCACTAGATTGTTTCATCCCAATTAATATCCAAGCATTTTTTGCCTTGTCTCCCATGCGATTGTCCTGCTAAACAGTGCAAGGCAGAAAGTAAAGGCTCACCACCTGCTTGAATGAAAAATTTCATCAAATGTCAAATTAACTCAAATGGATAAACTCTGAAGAAATACACACATCTAAGCAGAAACAAGTGACTTTTACAGCTGAACAAAAAGCTTCCACATTAGACCTGAAATCTCATTATGCCAAGAAAAAATACACCTTACATTGAGCCAAGTGTTTGATCAATTAAGTTCTTCACAGAAGAGTTCCAATGCAAAGATTAGTCATAATTTATCCAGTGCTAATTGTTGTAGCACAGATCAAATGTTGTAATTATTTTAAAAAATAATAAACCCATCCTGAATTAATAATGTAGTTGACTAGTGGACTGCTTAATATTGTTAGATCTTTATCATATATGGTTAAACAATATGTTACAGAACCTATGTCAGAGTCATTGGAAAATTAGAGCTGAGTTATTTTTGAACTCCAGGTATTTTTACAGTTATAGCTGTTTCACTTTTAACTTGTTTTCAGTTATAACATTTATCTGAAAGATTTTTCAAATTCAGCAATTTTGGATTAAGGAAAAGATAGAGGAGGAATAATGGAGCAATTCTGCTTAGTAAATGGCTATGGTAGTCCTATAGAGAATAAATTTTTTTTACCTCTATTCCACATCCTGAATAACAACAGTCTGAACCTGAGTCTACATTTCCTTAACCAATGCCACAAGACCTGAACAACTAGAGAACAACATCTCTCCATGTCTTCCCATAAAATATTAGGACAAGGTCTTTTTTTTTTTAAATTTCAATTTTGATTCAAATTTGATTAGTGACAGAACTAATTACATGAAAACTACAACAACAGAAGAACAAAATACATCATTGTGAATGAAACATTAAAATCTTCCCTCATTTATTTGCAAAAGTCAATGTATCAAACCAAGAGGTGAGACTCCCAACAGGGACAGAAGTCTTCTAAAGTGAGTAGTTTTTTCTAACAACATTGCAAGTGTACAGTACCTAAGCAACTATAGAATTCTAGGAGTGATGGAGCTTAGGAAATTTATCACAGCACAAATAATCAAGTTCCAAATTATATTCCCATACTGCTCAGTTCCCTGAACTGGGCTTCCGTTGCCACAATGAAATATTTCTAGTTGTGTTTTACAATGAAATTACTAACATTGATCACCCTGATATAAAAGTAGAAGTGAAACCACTGTTTTAGTGATTAATATTACTGTCTTCCCTTTTTTAAATAAGTTTTAAAATAACTTTAACATATAGCTCATTTTCAGAGCGAGTTCAGAATTTTATTTCTTAATATTTCCTTTATGTCATTTTCATCTCTGGAGGAATAAGGTATTTCAAAGTCTGTAAGAACACTGTTCCAACTCCGAGTATTAAAAAATAATAGTGTAGTAGTAAATTCTGAAATTATATTAAAGAAAATATCATTTTTTACTGTAGGTAACTATATCATGTTAAAATTACTGTATTTTACCAATGGTCTAGAATTACTTTGTAAAGAGTGCTGATTATTGTAATAATGAATTAGCATTTAGTAACTTTATCAAACTATAAGACTATAATCCAATGATAAAATTAAACAATATTTTCTTTCGTATTTACATGTAAGATGGAGCAACTTTTCTATATCTCAAAATACGCAGGTACTCAAAAAAAATCTGATTTAATTTTGATTACAGAAACTTGGGAGTTTAAAATCAGCTTACCTTGACAGATATGTGAGTCTTGGAAAGCTATGGAAATTACCTATTCCTGTATGCCCAGGTTATGTCTCTTTCAATACACAGGTCTGTACACTAAGAAAAGATTAATTTAAGTAGTTGTAAATCCCATACAGTCTCACACTAATTTCCAATGAGAAGTGGGAAGAAAAAAGTGTTCATTATATAATACCTCTTTCTATTAGGAAAGTAAATGCCACTTTGCTATCTCTTTCCATTGCAAATGTGTTTTTAAAACAGGAAAGTTTCTTAAATACTATACTTTTTTTTTTCTTCTGACCTCCTACCCACAAATGAATAGTACAGACTTAATATTTTATATTCACAGTACACTTTCCACACGATTAGGGCAGGAAACATAATTCTACAGACATATTTTAATATTTAATTTCAGCTGAAAGTAAACATAAGAATATAATGAAGTTACCTGGAAAAAAGTCATGCCCCAGCACCCTATTTGTTGGCTCGGAGACACACGGCATTACCTTGCCACACAGAAACTGCATAGGCTTCTGTGTCTTGATCCAGACCAGCCCAACAAAGACTCAGTGGAACTAATCCAGAACATAAAGAAGGTGCAAACCCCCAAAGACTGTAATGTGCAAACATGTTGGGTAAAGCCCTCAGTAACTAAGTTAGCAGCTTCTCAGACAATGATTGCTGAGAGCTTTCTGCTAAACTTGAGTCTTACAACTACCATACTTCATCTTTTTCCTTCTGCTGGTAGGAGACAACATATTTTCTGACTCTTAGGGTAGTTTAGAAGGTGCACTCCAACAGCTGATACACATCCTTCATCAGTTCAGAAAATGAACTGTTGTTACAAATTACTCTGATTCTTTCCTTACCCAGAAGCTTTGATCAGAAATTTGCTGAAATAGACCGAATTTAAGGTAGAAGAGGTTTCACTAGCCAGTTCTGCCTGTTTTCATAATACCATGACACATCAGTAGAGTGGAAGGACAGAATGTCACACAACAATCCTTAACACTGTGAAACAAGTGAATATCTCAAGAAGCAAAGAGATATGAGTAGGAGGAAGGAAACATAAGTTAACAGTAAGCATGACTCAGATGCGCAATGATCTGTATTTGACCGTAAAGAGAGAGCAGAATTTCAGGTTTTACTATTCCTCAAGTAAGATTAAAAATCTGCTTTTTTTTCTGTATCTTTCTATTGTACCTGATCATATATGATGCAGCTGGCTCACACCATGTTCTCCACACAATTCGAAAGTGCAACCACACTTCTGTATTCTGCACTTGATAATAAGTTTCACTACTAGCAGCTATATCTTTCAGAAGACTAGAAAAGATGTTAAACTTTTCCCAAAATGGATACTGGCCATTAACATACTTACCACAAAATCTTTTTATTCTGTACACTGTCGTTCCAAATATCCCTAGTGAGTTACTTTCAAATAGGATGCTTCTAAAAGATCAACACAGAATCATTACAGTAACGGAAAATGTACAGTCCCAAAATGATTAGTAATCTTATTTGGTTTTGTAGATGATTAACATGGGACTTCTGGGTTATGGAGCAAAAAATAGCAGAAAACAATTATATGATAAAGAAAAGGAATAGATTACATTAAATAAATAAATAAATATAAATATCCTTACTAAGAATATTCTCTCTTCTGTAAAGAGAAATTTAATAACATATAATCCTACCTAACTCTTGAACAAGGAATATTGTCTTTCTCCAAAATAAAGAAGACAGAGATAAAACCTTCTCTCCAGCTACCTCACCATTTCAGAATGGAAAAGAGGAAAATAAGTAATTGTTAAGTCTTATGCCACCAGTTTTAATTTAAACACAAATTCTTTGGTTTATTTCATGATAAGAAAGGATAATACAAACTGATCAGAACATCATCAGAAATATATCCTTAGCACATACTATACCTCATCACTTTGAAATTAGTTGCTTTTAGAATTTAAATGGCAAATTAAAGAATACTGAATATGATTACTCAGGGCTTACAGAGCTTTACAGACACCTTGCTTCCCAGTTAGTAATAAGATTTACCAAGGCTGCACATGCCGCAGGCATGGTAGACACACAAGCATGGTAGATATGCACATAGCATGATAGACTAGTTGAGTGCCTTCCTAAGGAATTACTGGAACAGACCTGGGATTTTGCTGAATCACTGGTTGTACATAAGATTCCAGATAGGGTTCAAACTTGGGTATTTTTGAAAAGAGAAGTGGTTGAATACAAAGACTTCATTTCTCTCAGAATTACAGGTTTTGCAACTACAAACGAAGACTACTATAAAGAAACTTCTGGAAATGCAATAATATTTTTGGACACATAGCATTAGTATGCTATTAGTATTAATATCACTTTCCTCATAATGAAAATCAAAGTCTTCTGCACAAATAAACTTCTTTTGGAGAAAGAAATTAACTTCATTTTAATCCTATGCATGCCACATATTCTGGTTACAGGACTGGGAATGTTTTTCAGATCTACAGGTAGCGTGGTGGTGCAAAAAATTTTCTAGTTTTGATTAGCAACTAGCAGACCTTAAAAGCACCATTATGGTCAGTCCACAGTATCTTATCACAGTAAGAGCACATGAAACAAATTTGGAAGTATGCATAAGGAAATTCGTTTAAAAAAGCAAAGGAAGTATTAATAATTGTAGTACTTCTAAAATTGTGTTTGCTTTTAGAAAATAAAGAAGAAAATTGAACATTTCAGTTTCTTTTTCTTTTTACTGTTTCACCTAATGTTAATGTGAATAGTGGAGGTGTTAATGCAAATAGTATTAATGTAATGTGGATCTTAACAGTGTTATTATTCAGCAGTGCTAGAGGTTTATTGAAGGGTTATGGGGCACTAAGAAAGCCATCCATGAAGTCCCCAATCCCTCAGAATAGCATGTGAAAAAAAAGAAAATTTTAAGAATCCTTATAATTTTCCAAAGTTTATGCTTTAGAATAAGACCACAGAGGCATTAGGTTTTGACTATTTTAATGAATAACACATGCTTTATAAGTGGCCACTTCATATTCTGGAGTTAAGAATTTCCAGGCAGAGATTCAACTGACAAATAATTTCAATATTAAAAAAATGTTTTAGACAAACTTTGTTTTTCAGACTGAAAAGTTTTTATAGTTCTCATAAAGAAAAGCTGCTATATGATGACACTGTTTTTTTCTAAGTCATGTTCTGCCTTGCAGCTGGATGTATACTGGCATTCCTGTTCCTCAGAGAAGGAGAGATGTGTATAAGAAATCTTTCTACAGGCAATATTTTATTTTATATTTTATTTTATTTTATGAAACAAAGAGCAAAGATTCAAATTTAATCTGGAAGCTAAATCACAGGAAAATTAAGAGGAATATTCTATCATAAATGCAGTTCTTACCTCTGCATATGGAAGATTAACATAATGCAAAACACCTAAAGTGAATCACATTTCTTTTACAAAAGAAGAATTATCCATATACATTTTAAGGCTAGTTACCTTCAAAATTTTCATACTGGAATAAATAGAGAACAGTTTTTAATGTTATTTGTTATATATTAGTTATTTTCCAGAATGTTTCTAGGTTGAGAAACTACATAAGTGATATAGCTAACTTTACCCTTGATATGAAGGATGAAATATTTTTACCCAGATATTTTTAAAAGCTACAATGAAAATTCAATTAAGGAATTACCCTTTTTGGGCTGGCACAACTACGTAATGCTAGGTTAGGAGTCCTTCTCAATAGACAATTATATTAGCAATATTATGAGCTGCATCACTAAAAGAAGCCCTGTTTGGAAAACCACATCACATCCATGCTTTTCTATGAACACAGCCCTAGAGTGCATCCTATATCATCATAATGGTGAAACTGAAGCCCTAGAGGTACAAATACATCACTGTGAATGTGTCAGTTTTGCTTCAGAGGCAGTTCTACCAAGTGTTCTTGCCCTTTACCTCATATACAGCTCACAGTTTCTCTTGTCTAGCTCCAATAATAGCAAAATTTAAATTCCCTTGGGGTGTTTCTCCTTTATGCATATGGACATGTAGTTATAACACTGATTAATCACTGGTATTGTAAACAATATTTATCAGAAGCGCACATTAAAAAAATTATGTGAAATATGTTCAACTTCACAGCTAAACATTACTTATGATAATAGATTTTGAGACCTTGGTAGGTCATTTGGACAAAAGTTATTAAATCTTTCCTAGCTTATCTTGGAGTTATCAAAAGAACGACATTAATTATTAACAAGATTTATTAAAGAAAATTGTGAAGAAGTGCATGTAATGATTAATACTGCTGCTTAGATGGCAATACTAATGTGCTCAGCTGAAATTTGACACAAAAAAAAAGCATTACAGTACCAAGTCAGCATGGTTTCCCATAAATGCTGGCCTACAAATTCTTGTAGGGCAATGGACTAGAGAAAGTATCGAAGGTCAACAGATAGAGACTCCTCTAGTTCCCGAATCAAACGTCATCTAACAAACTAAAGAAATTATTCAACATCTCACTTAACTGTAGAACTTACAAGAAGACCAAAGACAAACTTCTGAAGGTGAATTATATCAAGACTGAACAAAGGCAGTTTGTTAGACATCTACTGAAGTTGCCCATCTGAAGAGGAAGTCAAGTCCTTGTACTCATGAAGTCAGACGGAAGTGTAAGGAATATTCTAGAAGCCAAGAGAAGGGTGCCCTTCCTGTAATCAAAGCTGTGTGTACACCACCATAAAGCACAAGCCCCATACGCATCCATCAAGGGTGGCCTCTGGACAGTGACAACTCTGAAGGCAGTGACACATTTTATAATGATAGTGGGGTGGCTGCAGAAATTCAGCAGGTGGCGGTACAGGTATGGTTATACATGTATCTTGCTCCGGGGGCATTCACACAAGGAAACCATCTGTGTTCCACTAATAAGTATTCCTGAAAATGCTTCTTTACAGTTGAAATAATGCCTCAGCATATACTTAATTTCTACCACCTATGTCTCTTCCTAATAGTAAGTGGACCATAAGAGGCCAATTAAAGATGTTGCTTGCATGTTATCATCATTCTGATGTACTGCAGTCTATGTCACTCTGTTTACTTGTCTAAGTTTGTTAAAGTAGATTGTAAGCATGAAGAGTTCTAAAAGAGGGAAGTCAAGGTCCTCTCTTCTTGTCCACAGAGGAGTTTATCAGGTTCAAGAGCACTTATCTTGTTTCACTAGAGATTTCAGTCGTAGTAAGAAACATTTAAACTCTATCCTATCCACTTCTACTGAAAGCTTTCTCTTAAATAAATAAGTAGCACAGAGTACCTTATCTAGTTTCAACTTCAAGGACTTCAAAGACTTCAATTAAAAAAAAAAAAACGAAAGATAACTATTTTCCAAGTTTGGAATTTAAAATATGTAGCTAATTTTCTGTATTTTCTTTTTCAGAACTGGCCATTTTATATCTAAATATAATCCAAGTTTAAAAATAATTAATAATTAACAATTGCATTGTTACAGTAATTTGTATTGTATATCTAACCAAAAGAGATAGAACAAGTCACAACTGAGTAGAGATATTTTCAGACTTTTTATTGACTTGATTCCAATTCTGTTAAAGTACTTTGGAATTTCATTATCATATTTTTTGAAAAGAGAGTGAGTGCAACAGTGAGCACTCTGAAAGCACAATTTTTTAAAATAATGAAACAAATCTGTGTGCTTAAAACTAGGGAAATTAAAAATATTTTTCTATTAATCTTTTCCTCAACAACCGGACCTTTTTCTGAGAATAAAGTATATATCTAGCAAGGAAAAGGCTCTGTTGTCAGTAATAACTACATCCTTTACACATTTCTAGACATCCACAAAAACCAGGCATATTCTTATCCTAATGGAAAAAATCAGAAGTGATTACCCAGTTGAAGAAAGTGAAGCTGTTTGAAAATAAGCCTGATGTAACTGTCTTATATAATAAAAATGCTACACTTATTAAAAAATTGCATAATGCAAAGCAGTCATTCTTTGAGGAAAGAATCAGGCCAAATGGTTAGGTTTGTATTTGTCTATTAGCTTTTTGTTTATCTTCTTCGCGCATTATACCATCAAAGGGGTGACAATCCAAATTCCTTTAACCCTGATGATGGGAAATGATAGAAAGTATACTTAAGACAGAAATAGAAATGGACTGGTGAATGGATTAGCCGTGATTGAGAGTACTAGATTGCAAGTACATGTATACTCTCACTTGAGTCAGTAATTACAATAGGTAAACTAAGTATGTTTAAACATATTACTGAAATTATATTACATAAATTACTGAAATTCTCAATAATCAATAAAGGAGTCTGGTTTATTTACTTAAAAAATAATGATACTTAAAAACTTTATTTAAAAAATACTATGATATGCAGTCCTAGAATTTTTTGCAACAAGGACTGATAAATCTCATATGCCATGAGTGCACAAACCTAAATCACCACGAAAGAAGGAACTTGTATCAAGTTTCTACTTCTTTAGTAAGAATTATAGTAGATCCCCTTTAATTGCATGGTTTTTAAAATTGTGTTTGAAAGGTCAGTTTCAATCAGCTTAGATTAATATTAACTTTAATGGCTCTCTACCAATAGCGAGGGGAAAGCAAAATTTTCATTTTTCATTCCATTTAAGGTGAAGGTGAAATTTTACAGGACATGGCAAAGTTGACGTGTAGGTCACAGTGGCCAAAGTACTAGCAAAAGTAGTGAGTGCACACTTCACTGCTTCATTCACAAAAATCTTGCCTGAGAATTCACAGTGGCTAAGAAGGCTTGGCCAAGAAGAGAACTCATAGTGGCGTACAAGGCCTGGAAGCAGTGACAGGCTACAGAGTAGGGAGTTCAAGGCATTATCCTGATGCAGGTCTGCCCCTTATGTTGCCCCCGCCTCCCAGGCTGGTGTCAGCTCCTCAGAAGGAGGAGCCTTGACGTGGGAGACCCCTGGGGGTTGAGCTCCTGGTTCCGCCCCTGTCTGTGGGGTAAGGCGTGCCCAGGGCTCAGGATCCGCCCCCTCTTCCCGATCCTTCTATTCAGTTATGTATGTTATTGGAAGATTTGAATTGTATCTTTTCCTCTTACGTTATTATTGGTTTATGTATGTTATCCCCACCTACTGTCTTTCCCCTGACTGGTCACCCCTGTCCCCTCTTAAGCGGCTGTCATGGGGGCAGGGGTGGGGATTGTATCCTGTCACCAGTAGAGGCAGGAGGGAGATTTCTCCACCCCTGTCCCACAGAGGGCAGGGAGGGGATTCCTCTCCTGTTCCTCTGAGGGCAGGGCTGAGATTCCTTTACCCCTGTCCCTGCGGGGGCAGGGAGGGGAATACTCCAGACCCGGTTCCTCCCGGAACGGGATCCCTTGTCCTTCCCTTCTCTCCCTCCCAAACACCTTGACCCCAACCCTTAAATAAAGGAGAGCAAGGGAGGACAACCCCCTCATGCAAGCCCTTTGTCTAGTCGTTGTCCCCACTATTATTCGATTACAACATTATCCCAGCATGTAGCAATGGTGTCTAAGGCACACCAAGGGCAAGAGGAAAACCTTCTGCTACTGTACTAGTTGAGTGTAGGTTGAGCAGGAATCCAGAAGGGCTGCTTCCAGTGGTGCTTAGAGAGCTGGCTAATGGTTTCGCAAGATCATTCTCTCGTGTTTAGAAAGTTATGGATATAACAGTAAATTCCTAATTATTAGAAAGGAGTGACTGTTGCGCCCATCTTCATAAAAAGCCCAAGGTTGTTCCATGAAGCTACATGCTGGTAAGCCCCTTTTCATTCCCTAAGTTATTGAGCATAGTCTCTTGGCAGCCTTTTCTGAATGCGTAAATAAGAAGAGGATTTGGAACTGTGAGTGATGACTTACTGTGCATAAAACAGGTCTGGCCGACCTAATTGCTTTATATGATAAAACGTCTGAATTTGTAAACAAGTGAGAATAGTGGACAGCATTTTCTTTAACTTTGTGAAGGCTTTGGACAATGCCCCTGAAGTGTTTTTGTACTCAATTTGTAACATTGCAGTTTGGATTGTGAGGGTTACTAGATGGGTACAAGTCTGATCAGGTTGTATGTTAAGTGGAGGCTGGTAACAAGCAAAATAGTGCAGGGGTCTATCCTGGGATATGTCTTATTCAGCTTTGTCAATGACTATTCATGGAGTGCACTATTATCAATCTTTTGGATTTCGCAAAAATGGGAGGAACATTTGCTATGCTTGAAGGCAGCCCTGTCATCCAGAGGGACCTTGACAGGTTGGAAAAACAGGCCAACAGAAACCTTGTGAAACTTAACAAAAATAAATACTAAAATCTGCAAATGGGAAGAAAAAGCCCCTGCCCCTGTGGGAGTTCAAAAAGTCACCACTGAGGTGATGTTTTGTCTTTTGCTTAATGTTTTGTCTTGGAGACAGCAGGGAGGTGCCATCTAGCAAGAGTCTAGACAAAAGAAGAAGATGAGGCTATGGTTGCGCAATTAACGAGCACATCAGGACAAGGGAACCTTTAGAAATGCTAAAGGTAACCTTTAGAAATGCTAAACAGGTAGCCCTGGGCCCTTCCCACCTTTGTAACTGTTTTGACTACTTGGTTTTTGTAATGGTATATAAAGAAGTGTCTGATGCAATAAAATTCGGCTTTTGCTCGCACCCAGCAGAAGTCCGTGAATCAATCGCCGACATGCCCCCATTGGAGGCTGGGGTCTGACCGACTGACTGACACAAACAGCAGGTTGATAGATGGGCAATGCTTCCTCTATTAAGCAGTTTTTCAACCTCTTCTAGAATAGTTCATCCAGTTTCAGGCCCCTCAATGCCAGGAAGATATTGGTCAGCTGAAGCAAGTTCACCAGGGAGCTGCCAATAGGACTGAGGGCTGGAGCACTTACCCTGTGTAGAGAGAATAAAAAGAGAGGGTTTGTTTAGCCTGAAGAAGAAACAACTTTAGAGCCAACCAGTAGCATGTGCCACCATCTCTGGGGAGATTACTTAGAAGGTGGAAGCAGAATCTTCACAGCGGCAGGAAGAATGAAAACAGGTAAAAATTGAAACAAGAAAGGTTTAGACTGAGTGTAAGGAAAAGTTTTTTCAGTATGAGAACAGTCAAACATTGGAATAGGCTGCCCAGAGAAGCTGTGCAGTCTCCATCTTTGGAAGTCTTCAAGACAAAACTAGATAAAGGCTTGAGCAACCTGATCTGATCTCTCAGCTGACTCGCTGTGAGCAGGAATTTGGACACAGAACCTCCTGAAGTCCCTTCCACCTTCAGCTCCTATGACACTGTGATAGTAAACTTTCATTAAGAATCCAGAACCAGTAGAAAAGAGGTGAGAGAATATTTTTGTTGCACGTTTCTAAATATGCCTTATAAACATTCAGGATCCTAAGCAAAAATAAATAAGCAGACAAACAATGAAAGGAGATGGACTGATCACTTAATAGCTATTCCTAAAGACACAGTATATCTTGAGAAATATGTTAGGAAATCAATTACTTAGCTTTATATTTATGAAAATAAACTTAGAATCCACTAGAACAAATTGTTCCCCCACTGGAAAGCAAAAAAGCCCACATTGTTAAAACAAACATGGCTCTCCAGCAGTCACCATACATGCTCCTGCATAAAAAGGAGTGTTTGATAAGAAAGATTATGTGTTAAGTTTACTTAGCATGACAGACAGTACAGGACTATTATATCACTTTCTCTAAACTTCAGATTCCATGTACTTAGAAGATAATTCAGTATTCACATTTCTTAGCACAGACTAATCTCAAACAAACACAGCAGATTTCCAACTGACATTCAAATCCTGACAAATGGGAAAGGAAAAAATTAAGCAAGAAGAGGGAGAGGAAAAAAATCAAACTATGATGGTCTGAGTTGGAAAGAAAAAGATCTTCTCCATCTCACTTTCCCCATCTTAACCATATTTTCAAGATGTCTAAGAATCCCCAAAAGCGTCTGTGTTTCTCTCTCCTTGCTCATTTTTAACTTCTGGATACTGAAAAATATCAATTTTCTACACTGTATTAGGTGCCGTCTTTTTCAATTACCGTAAAAGGTTTGTAAATGCAGGCTTTAGAATTAGAACTGACTATAGTCCAGGAGTATATTAATTGTTTTATGACCCACAAATATAAATGAAAGCAATATTATTAATATGAGAATCCTCTTGGGAAGGCAATTCACAGGAAGTAAGAGAGACTTCAGGAAGTGAGAAATCTGAGCATTGATATAGATTATTACATCAACTTTCTGGTACTATTTTTTATCATTAATCTTCATAATAACTTCACACTATCAGAAAGAACCCTTTCTGCTATCACAAAACTGTTTTACCACGCAAACCTATTTGCACATACTCTTTGTGACATTACGGGAACTGCAAGACAGAAACCTTGAAGTTTATGACTTCAATACAATAAGAAAGCAATTATAAATACATGTTTCTTCCCCCAAACTCAATTTTTAGCAATATTTTTTCCTTGATTAACCAAAAAGTGTTCCAAATTTCAGTTCAGCAAACTCAACACAAATTGTCATATTTTATTCACATATGTACACATAAAAAACCCCTTAATTCTCACCATAGTTCTACATAATCCCCTGTATAAATTTTATTTTTGAGAAATTTGACACATAAAACCCATAAAAATTATAAATAATTTTTATAAATGTCAGTTGTAAAATATAACTGAAGATTTAAACAGAAAAGATATTACTTTTTTGTCATATAAAATAACAAGTACAAGAGAAAAATGAAGATTAAAAGAAGTAAAGCTTAGGTCATCAAAAGCATATCACAAGCAAAACAATTTATGGAAAAGAAGTTTCAAGGCTCAGAAATTCAAGTGCATTTGAGTTTTGAATTTGGTACATAATAAAATAATTCTTTAAAATACCATTTTTACAGGTAGCTTACAAAAAAGCCCATCTTTGAATCTACATGCTGTTCTACTCTTTACTAAAAATTTTCCTTTGATATAAGAGACAGTGGTGATTTTTCAGACTCAATAGGCAACATAAGGTCTAAAAGAATTTGTCACAGTTCTGGTTTCCCGTAACCAACATTAAAAAAATGGTGTCATGTAGGACAAATAAGACACAAACAGGCCTTTTTATATCTCTACACACATGCACATGACCCATTCGGTGTGCTTTCTCATGGTTCCTTTAGATTGGATTGACTGTTAGGTTCATTGTTCATGATGACTCATAAAATTTCTGACTTACTTTCCTCCTATAGTTCTTCAAAGAAATATGAAGCTCCTATTTAATTTTGTGGGTTTTTTTTTTTAGATATCCCATGAAAATTATGCATTTTGGATTATTAAGAAAAAGATAACCTTTCTTAAAATGGACCAAGAAATTTGGTCCCTTCAAAAATGTAACCTAGTAGCTTGACCCACAAAATGAGGAAATAGATTTGTTTCCTTAGTAGTTGTCTTTATAGACAGATAATCAAAACAAATGTTAAATACTTGTACATGTTTTAGAGCAAATTTTACTCTGTTACATAGTGAATGTACAATAGCTTCACTCGTATCAATACTCTTATACAATAAAAATGAAAATATCTCCAATCTATTAAAAACAAACAAACAAATCCAACACACAAACAAAAACACCCTCCACAAATCAAAAACAAAGCAAAACAATCTATTTGGGGTCAAAGACTGGAATAAATAGTGACCTCTCCTCTTAAGCTACCTAAAAAAGACCCACACAATTTTATTTTATTTTACTTTATTTTATTTTATATTTTATTTTATTTTCCTGAGCAAATTTCACCATAAAATTTCTATAACTAATTTCAGTCCAAAAAAATTCAGGGATGAGAAAGAAATGGGTTATAACCCTTTGAAATCTATCAATGAATGTTTAGCAGAAACGCTTGACAATTTATTTTTGCTAGTTCAGGAGAGCTGTTAGACTAAAATAACAATAAAAGTCTTAACAAGCTACTCCTGACATTGTCCATATATTTTCTATGTCAATATGCAGCTGAAAATCAAAGGCCTTTTGGAGTTCAAGACTGTGTGGCAACCACATTGCAAGGAAGACAAGGCCATAAGAAACATGTATGTTAGGGAACTCTGCCAGACAGAGTGGTAAAACTCTTCTAAAATTTGTAGTTAAGTCCCTCTGACTCTCACAACAGAACCACAACTCTCCTTACGTATCAAAACTGTTTCATAAATTTCAATCAAAATAAATGTTTCCTATTGATCTAATATTAAGACAATACAAGGCTACCTGATATTTTGAAAATTTTATTAATTTGCCAATTTCTGGAATACAGGAAGCTAAATATAAGAAGCATAGACATTTTTCTATCTTCAAGATCTAAAATTATGATGATAATATCACAGAAGAATGCACAGAAAGGCCCAAAGTCTCTCATGCATGACTTAGCCGACTCAGGAACAGCTGGAAAGATGCAGGAGAAAAAAGTTGGTGTCTGCTAAAACTTCTGACTTTTCGGTTTAGCTCAGCATCTTTAGATGTGCAGTCTGAAGTAGAACAGCCTCACAGATGGTGTTACTGTGTCCCTCCAATGCAGCTTCTTACTGCACAACTGAGTTCACACTGATATTGACTGTCTGCACACCTGCTTAGACACCTGGTAATATATATTTAAAGCATACTTTAGAACTAGCATTTGACTTCAATGGTAAATTAACTTTTTTCAATGAGACATTACCAACTGGAAAAATGCAATTTTGGATAAACCAAGTATGATTTGGATTGATGAGTAGGTTTTACTGAAATGAAAATGGTAACATTATGAAAAGTGTTCAAATTATTTTCATTACAGATAGTGATAATGAAGAGTTAGATTTATGAAATCTAGAAAGAAACAGTGAAAAATTAAATGAAATTAAAAAATAAATTATGTGTTTTCTTCATTGAATAGAAATATCTTGTCCTGGAGGGGTGATTTTTTTATCTAATTTGTGCAATGCAGAACATGGTCAATGTAAAAAATTACCTGGTGCAAGAGTTCCCTCAAGGCACAGGTACTCCAGGTTCTCACTCTTTCAGCAAACAAGTCTCAAAAAAGGTTTCCTTACCTGGCAAGAGTGACACAAACTTAGAAGTATTGAATTGAGTTGCCATCCAGCCTCATTTGCAAATTCACAGATATGTCTCTGAACCCTTTTTTTTTCCTTTTCTTTTTTTTCTGGCTATATTTCAATTTAAAAAATACTATGAAAAATAACACAAAATAGCAAAGTAACTTAACGCTGTGGTTCAGCTTCCTATATATTTTATGAGTCACACAATGAAATTACAATTGTTAGTATTTATATATAATTCCCTATCTTTACTAAACTCTGCTTATAATAGTGTCTTAAATGTTTGTTTTCCATTACTGTGGAACTACAGGCTGTCATAGTGAGAGCTGAGCCTTAATCAAATTTAATTTTGTGAGATGTTAAATAGAATTAACAGCATTTTCAATTGAAACTTTTTGATATCTCTCAGTTGAAACATTTCATTTGTTGTGGTGGAAGTGAGGTACTTAGTTTTGACTTAACATGAAAGACTGTCAGGAAACTGTCACCCTGAGCCAGTAGTTCAGCAGGTCAGGGTACAGAACAGCTAAAATTTTAGCTTCTCTTAGGCCAGGAACCACCACTGCTGATCATCACTCTTGAAGGACTGGAGTCATGGGTTCACTTGGATGTAATCTGTCTATAAACTATCCCCTGGACAGGAATGATAAAATAAAGTTCCTTGGCTGTAACTCTTAATTCCTAAATTAATAAAAATTTAGGATTATAAAGTTTGGAGTTTGATTAATAGTTTTCCTCTTTAATGCAGTCACTTTTTAGTAACTGCAACAATAATAATTCCCTCTGAAGTTCATAAATTTTCTCTTAGGGAAGTTTAGAATTACAAAATGAAATAGGAAAATTACGATACTAAGTGGAAAACAGTACCAAAAAAAAAAAAAAAAGGGAGAGAATAAAAATCTAACAAAATGAGTCATTTATATTTAAAAATATTATAAGAATCTGGGAAGAGTTATTCTAAGATATTTGTCTGTATCACATAGGCCTTACTTTACATATTGCAGAATGGCCCTCTTCCCCAGTGGAAAAGCCTAGTCAGGACACCTTCTGACAGGAACCACAGAACCCACAACCATATAATGTGATTGGAAACTTTCCTCACACCAAAATATCACCTGGACCTAAATATTACCCTCTAGACCTGAAACTCTTGTTATCCTAGAGAAAAAATTATCTTGAGACACACAAGATAACTAAAGGTTACTTGGCAAACTTTGTATAAGAAAAGGAAATATTAAAGACCTGTAGCTTTCTTCATTGTAGGTTACAGCGAATGGGGGTTGCTATCATCCAAGCAGTCCCCAAGCAAATCGAAGCTGTTTGCATTACAAGAGTAAGGATGCTAAAACTTTTAAGCTTAATGCATTTACAAGGTTAGTATTGTCTAGCACAGATATATTCTGCAACTGTACAAAAAAGTTTCAATCATGAACTACTTATCCTACCAAAGTAATAAAATGGGCTTCACTAGGAGATGCCCTTTAGGCAAAGGGGTGAAGAAATTCATCATCCTTTAAACTCTATGGTCTCTCTCTCCTATTTCTTGATGAGCTGTCAGCAGTAAATTATCTCAGGATTGACTGTGGAAAGTAAGATTTCTTGTACACTGTAGGAGCTGCATGCTGATGATCCTCACTGATTTCAGCAAAAAAATTAATAAACTATTTTGCTCTACTGTGGTGAATTCATGTTCTATAAAAAACACTACAATAAGATATTCCAGTGAACACTCCTAGGTTGATTCCTGCTCTTAGGGCTTCAGTTGGTAAAAGAACTCCCATTACATGTTCCCTGATGATTGCAAACTTTGATATATAGTCCTGCAATGCCTTCATTTTCTAATGCCTAGCATTATTCCAGAATATTTTATTGATTAATACTGGTTCTTGCCACACAGTTCTATGTGTTCCTGATTAACTCAGTCTCCTGATTAATTTAATATAAGCTTGCTTCCCTCTTCTATCATTACTAATTAGTGGGCAAAGCAAAAGTTGCCCTCCCCCAATACGTTCTCCCAGCTATTACACACACTCCACAGCGGGCTTTATCTTGTTAATACACTTTAGTCAATCATTCATTGAATATCAGATAAGATGTTTTAACTGTTCTAATTACAAGTTATTTTTCCTTTCCAGTGTGTCATGCACTGTTTTTCAGTTAACAGCAACATTTATGCATTTTCATATCTTATATCACAATCTTTGCTTTTGTTGTGGGCTTTAGCCATCCTGCAAAATCTCAGAAATGTTGACAGCAAATCAGACATTTTAATAGAAACAGTGGGCATACTTAAATACATTAATTAAGTTTCCAAGCATGGATTAGGTAGCACTGAGGTCCTTAAATGAATTTCTTCAATATCAAAAGCTCCTGCTTAACTGCATTGTATAATACAGGATGTGTCTAAGTAGATGGATACCTCCCTGTTTGAAATCATTGCTCTCTGGAGTTTTAACTGTGGACTGCCTCAGAATTTCTTCAGCCTGAGCAGCCTGGTGATTATCACCTCTCTAAATTTCACTGGTTCCAGAGTAGCCCAGGTGTTTCTCAGAACATCCTCAAAACTCACATGCACTCACATACAAATGTAGAAAATTAAATCTCTCACAAAATATAGGTATGACCACTGTTTGTTCTGAAATTGCTAGAGGCAGAGAGCTGTCACTCATCTTTCTGAAGTGGTAACTTACTGATTATTAGCCTTTCCCATGAAATGCCACAGTCATTTCCAAACCCTTCCACATTTATATTTCCAAAACACACATTTTCCAAACTGGGAGTGAGGAAACAGATTGAAGGAAAAGCGCCCTGCAGGAGAGGGAGATGAGAATGACAACCTGCTTCTCTGCGCTATTTCTGCATGTCTTCCTGATAACATTCAACACAACTAGAGAATTAAGCCTATGAGCTGTGAACATTCAGTGTCTAAAACACAAGACTAAAGAGTCAATCGATATAGCAACCTATCCTTGCCCTATAAACCTTGACTTGTTTTCTGCAAAACTCCAGCAAATAAGCAGACTGCAATCCCAGCATAATTTAAAACTTTTGAGATCAGGGCTTGCATCTTGCTGGAAATATATGTGGATTTTAACTCCCTCATGCTGAATGAAACTCCTCTCTGCTGAGGATTTGTTCCAGTATGCCATTATCTAAAAAGTAATAACTTTACTGCCTGTTTTAAAAGAAAATATTCCTGCTTTGAAATACATGTCTCAGGAGAGGCTCCTGGGGTCTCATTGTCAAAGATATATAGCTGTGCAGCACATGACCATGCTCAGGAGAGAGGTGGCATTTCAACACAGTACAGCCGACAGTAATTTTTGTTTGTGGGAACATGGTGGAAATACAGTGCACCATGTCCCTCCTAGAAAGTGCTATCTTATTAAAAAAAAACCCAAACAAACAAATGGTAGATTCTGATCAACAATATGAAAGAAAACTACTAGAGGAAAGGAAAGCATGGCAGGTTTTTTTTGCATCCAGTACTTAAACTGCATTGGGAATACTTATATTTGCATTAAAACTAATGGTACAGTAATATTTAATATACCTTGTGTACAAGATCATGAGGTTTGCACTGTTAGGCTATAAACACATTATTTGATGACTGCCCAGGTTCTGTCTGGGGTTATGATATTCTGCAAGATATAGAAGACAACTGGACATGGCAGGTATCACTCACAGACAGCACCACAAAAGACATCTGGATCTCTCTGTCAGTTGGGGTCTGCTGTCTTGGCTGTGTCTCCTCACAACTTGTTGTGCATCCCCAGCCTCCTCACTGTACAGTGGAATGAGAAGCAGAAAAAACCTTGACACTGTGCAAGCACTGCTCAGCAATGACAAAAACATCACTGTATTATCAATACTGCTTCCAGCACAAATCCAAAGCATAGCCCCATATCAGCAACTATAAAGAAAATTAACTCTATCCCAGCTGAAATCAACAGCCTGTGTCAGAAAAATCATTTTGAGTACAGGTGTAACAAAGCTAGGATCAAAGGGAAAAGGAGTAAATGAGAGCATGTTTGTTGCATGCTTGTGGGAGAGAAAGGGACAGATTCCAGTGTGGGAGAGAAGGCATTAAGGATCTAGAAAGGGGATAGTGAGGCAGACAGTGATGACATAATTTGCTGGATGTTGAGGATAACTGATCTGCTTGATCTCTCAGCCTAAGCAGAACAAGAACCCAAAACCTGATCACACCACACAGGTTAAACCCACCTTCATTCAAGGGGATGGTGCAGGGGAGATGCAAAGGTGACAGGATAAACATCCAGGCACCATCAGACTTGTAATTGTCCCAGGTCTGATGGCATCATCACCTTAACATTGTACCAAAGCAGCTGGCAAAGCTGCATCCTGGCCATATAATGAGCTCATCACTCATAATGAGTCTCAGGAGGATACTCCAACCCTCCAAGATCATGTGCTATCAGCCTGTCAAGCAGCACCCTGCAGCTATTTTGATCAGTATCAATTGAATTAACCTTGTGTAAGCATGGAAGCAAAAAGGCACGAACTAAATCTATGATAGGATTTAATTTAGCCATCATGAGTAGTTAGGTGGTTTTTGACTTAGTCTTTCACAGCTACAACTAATATCGATTTTGTAAGCACCACTGGAACAATATCAAAACTTTCACATAATAGAAAGGTAAAACATTTCTGATGGAAGTGAAGCCAAATACTGTGTATATTATGATCAAATAGAAATCTAAGTAATTGAATTATATCCTGTGCAAAGCTAACTTTTCACAGTCCTGAAACTTTTCAGAGATAATACGTGAAAAATATTGGATTCTGCAGGTATTGTGTTCAAATTGATCTTTCTCCTACTTTTGAAAAGCACCCTACAAGATATGTACCCTTTCTCCAACAGAAGTTCTAATTTCATTGTTGCAGAAAATGTTATAGTCCACTGACATCAGAACACACTTATTGAGAGTTATCTGTAAAACCATTACATGGTGTGATTACAGCTGGTCCCACAAGTGGAATTTCACATTACAGAAAACAAATAAAACAAAACTCCAATGCAAACAGAAATTACTTGCTGGAATATCCCAGGAATAATTTTGTGTGAACATACTGTTATAATTTCATAAGGATAAAATACACATTTTTTCAAGTTCTTTTTAGTTTTTTTGCTTTAATTTTAAAAAATGTAATCACTGTCTCTCTTCTGAAAAAGTTTTCTTGATGGTTAGATTAAGCATCTTATACACTGCTCAACTATTTTAACAATGATGTTTAGCACTTTTTCATTATTCAGATTTTTTTCAGTTCTATTTATATTTTAATTACTTTTTGGAATTTCTATGTTGTAGTCTGTTGGTTCAAGAAGTAAACCCCATGTGGAAGTCGGTGAAATCAGAGACCCAAAACCCTCAGAGAGGTCTGGCTTCTACTCATGTTTTGTAGGTGCCTTTTTGCTCGTAAACCTTTACAGACAAATTTATTCTGACCAGATTTTATGAACACCAATAACATATAGCATTTTCCAGTTTCAATGCGTTTGCTTAAAATTGGTTTTTGCATGTGTCACCACATTCATTTTATTACCCATTAGAGAATACAGGAGTAAATTAAGGTATACATACTTAAAATGAGCATAATTTAAGTGAATTTAGGTATCTAAATATTTTGCAGAACAGTTGTTTAAGTTTTTCTTCAGATGATTTTAAAATACGTATTTTTTGTTATAAGCTTGGGTTGGATATTGCGTTTATCTTGCTAAATGTAATACAAATTGGAAAAAAGAGACCCTAGCAGTTGTAATTCAACAATACATATGTCCAAATTTTCTTTAGCAGAGCCTTTTATTGCAAGGAGAAACAATTCACTGAATGTATAAAAATATATGTATTACTAAAAGACCATTTCTGTTGTTGCCACAGTGACATTGCACAAAATATGTAAATATGTAAAGGTCCAAATACCTTAGGAGTGGTATTTGCAAGCAGGCTTATGTGGTCACTCAATCTTACATTTGTGATGGATTAAAAACATATATATGTAACATTAAAAGGGTGGCATCTATATATTCATCTGCTTTTTTCAAAATAGAAGCTATTAGGAAAAGAACCTAGTTGTGGATAGGTTTGTGGTATATTACTGTTTTAAATCATATTACAACACAGTATGTAGAATATGCAGTGTATGTTTAGTAAAGAGAAAGCTATCTCCAGGAATTATAAGCCAAAAATCACTCTCAATATGTGAAATTTATCTCATGAAACATCTCAGAATAGGAATTAATTTAGCTGTTGCCTTGCCCAAAAACTCATACTGATAGCTCTTTAAGTCTTCCTTTGCTGAGCTTAAATCTGCCAGATGGGTGACTGAGAAGTTTTTAGTGAAAATTTGCTTAAATTTGATTTTACTTCATACATGTGAAAAGAGCCTTGGTGGATGTGGCTCATTATGAAATGCTGGAAAGAGAATTCCATGATTATGCAAGGCTTGTTATGTAATGCTTGAAGGAGAAATTAAAGATTTGGAAAGGGAAGGGTTATAAGTGCTTTGAGGAGGAGCAAGCATGGTAAAACAGAGGGAATACGAGGCAATCTGTCTTGCCTTCTTATAAAATTCATTTTCTAACTGGCTGAGTGCTGTCTCTTCTCTGCACATGTGTTTAGTCGAGGCCTGAGTGCAGCTACTGCAGTCAGACCATGGGTCAGAGCCCACGTTTCCATGGTGCAGCAGCTGGAGAGACCAGAATGTGCATGTAGTGTGTGTGTGCCTTTGCGCAGGTGCTTTAGCAGTGAGCATCACACCAGACTAGCCAGAGAGGAGAATAAAAGGTTTGGGATCCAGGTATCAGAGAAGTCATAGGCTCCTGAAGAGACCAAAGAATGTAAGAGTTGGCTTCTGCAGGAGCAAGCAGTTTACTGGAGCAGCCAAGTTTCTGCCAGTCAGCTCTGGGTGTGTCTGTGTCTCTGTGTCACCTACTAAAGGTGCATTTGCTTGTTATTGCATGGGACAGCTGGGGACGCCTGGTGAATCCGGGGGCCAGCTGCTGGAGAAAACCATCTTTTCTCTACTTATGTATTTTCATTATTGATTTTTGTCTTGATCAGCCAGAGAGGAGAGCAGGATCAAGATATTTTTCTGCATTTATTTTAGCCTATGTTTCTCAGTGTGGCCATCCATGTGCATACTTTCATGTGCACTGTGTTTGTTCCTGTGTACCTACTGCGAGCACATGCTTGTCCTGCCACCAGCTGGACTTGAAGGCACTGAGCTGCAGCAGTCTGACCTCTGATGAACCATCAGATTTGGCAGCTCCTAACAGTTCCTACTCACAACACTGCCACACTTTCCCCCTTCATACATTTAAAGATAAGACTTACAGTACTTACTTAACATTTATTTGGAGGAAAAAAAGAAACATTTTGAAGAGCTAGAAGTAGATACTACCAATTTTTTCAGGGGACAGACAACTGCTGTTTCGACAGCTCAGGACAAAGCCTAGACACAAAGGACAGTTCAATGTAAAATGAAAAAAAGTACAGGTCGAACTTAGCAGTAAACATTGAATTGCAGTGGAAAAAGCAAGAGAGATGTTTTACTAATCAGTAAAACATTTAAAAAATTTAACTTAAGGATAGCCTTAATTACAAAGCGAAGATGATAAGTCAAGGATAAAGGTAACAGAAAAGAGCTGGGAAATGCCTGTGACACGGAAGGGAGCCAAAATGGAGCAAGGCATGGCTATAAAGTAATATATTGCCAGAAATTTTATATTTTTATGGAATACCACTAATTATCTAGAGAAAGACAAACTTATGACAGTACTAGTTTACGCATCTGAAATTCTAAGTAATGAAACAAAAACATAATCTAAAGCAGTGGCATTTCACAGAGGTAGATTTCTTTCCTAACTCTTAAATCAAGAAGCAAAGTGTCGTGGGTTTGACCCTGGCTAAATGCCAGGCACCTACAACGTTTGCTTTCTATGCTCTCTCCTGCTGCAGCTATGCAGAGGAGAGGAAAAACTAACACAAAACACTGGACTCATGAGTTGAGATAAGATCACTGATAAGGGCCGCACGAGATTCAGGGCAAGAGCAGGCGGGAGACTTAAAGTTGCAAAAAAAGTGATTTATTAATCTAACAGAGTCAGAGGATAAATTGGAGATAAAAATAAGCTCTTAAGACACCATTTCTTCACTCACCCCTCTTTTCCCTCTTAAGGCACCACTTCTCAGCTCACCCCCTCCCTCCTTTCTAACTAACTAACAACTCCCAGGCAGGGGCAGGGTGTGGGGTTTTTCTTAGGTCAGTCCATCGCAATTCTTCTACTGCAGACACTGTTTCTCTATTTGCCCTCTC
>VZRL01000714.1:40208-150675 GCA_013397895.1 Origma solitaria
TTCTCTGGCTAAAAAGAAGTGCGTGCTCACATTGTTTTGATTTCTTCTTAAATATGTTTTCACAGAGGCGTAACTAACATCTCTAATTGGCCCAGGTTTTACCAGCAGCATGTCCATCATTTTACAGCCATCAGAGACTGGCTCTGCTGGACATGGTGGAAAATTTCCAGAATCTTTACTCAGGACATGCAGGAGCCATCTTTGTACCCCACCCTGTTCACTGGCAAAAACTGGGCCAGGCAAAACTACCACACAAAGACAAACTATTCATGATCACTCCAGGGGAAAAAAATAGGAAAACAAACAAACAAACAAACAAAACCCCGAAAATAACCAAAATCCTTCCAAAAATGTCTGTTAAAATAGTAACTTATTTCAATATCAAAAGAATTCTTTCCTTTAAATACCCAGTAAACTAGTGCATCAGAATGGCTAAAGAGTATTTATATTCTATAATTTCCGTCTGAATTCTTCAAACACTCAGTTAAATTCTGCCAATTAGAATGAGTAAAGAGTTGATCAATAGTCTGGACTACAAAACAATTAATGAGAAGAACCTGGAAAATCACAAGCTATTTTTAAGGAGATGTTAAAGATATTTCTTTATTTCAATAAAATAATGAGGCCTAAGAAAATCTTATATTTGATGACCAAGGCATTTCAATAAAAGTTATTGTTTGGGTTCCACACTCTGGCAATATGAAAAGATCCAGAGACTACTGGGGCTTTTAAAGATGTATAATAAATTTTTTGTGAAAAATGGAGAACATTTTTGTTGAGGCTGTAACTTGCAAAGTTGTACTAGCAGATACTTAAGCTCAAAATTCATTCTCCTGTGTTTTGCATAGTCTGCTCTATTCCTACAATATCACTGGTGTCTGTTAATCACACATCTAGAAAGGGACAGCAATTGCCAGTGATGGATGATGACTGAAAATATCTCACGACATCCCAAAGGAAAGATGCAGCAGCAAGAAACAGCCTGTAATATATTATTCTTATGGTGGAAAACTTGGGGCCAATTATTGTTCCTTTGACAGATACTGCATCCAGCCTTTTTATACTGGGGACCTTGGCATGAGACAGGACAGCCAAGAGCTTTGGTGATGTAATGCTAATAATTGCACACTAATAGGCTTCCTCACTATTCATGTATAACTCAGTGCTGTATTTCTCTTCAAGAAAAATGTTTGGTATAAGTAGATGTATAATTTCTGGAGAAATTTTAAAATAAAACCAGAACAGTAACGTATTTAAGATACCAATCTCCACCTAAGTCCCTGTTTACCTAAGGTCAGGAAGTCTTTCAGGTTAAACACAAAAATATACATTGTAAAATGTAAATGTCAAATTATATAGCATTGATTGCTGAAATAAGAAGAATCCTGTTGTCTCATTTTTATATTTATAAATATTTAATCTTTCCTAAAATACAAAGTAAAGCTGTTCATCAAGTAAATAAAAATATCAACAAAGCCCCATAAAGTACTAGTCATAATTCTTCAGTCCCTCAAACTACTACGCACAGAGATAATATCTATTTTTTGTCCTTAAAATGGAGGAAGAACAAATGAAATTCTATACACTCTAGGAAGACAAATTAATTGGGAGGTCATACAACTTTTATGTCTTGAAATGAGTTCTATTTTTCTGTTTCTAGCACTCAGCAGAATGCAAAAATACTTCTGTCTCTCTTATTATCCTTTTAGTATAGCATCTTCAGAGCAGTAGCAATAATTCACACAGAGAAAATTTTTGTACACATACTGAGAAATTGAAACAGTACTTGACAGACGGCTAGATTTAATAAAATTTCTGTCCTTCCTAATACTGAAGATCACCACATAAGTTATCCAATTTAAAGAAAAGCACTGAACAAGTGAAAGTTCATATACACTGTGTGTCCTACTGCAATGGCAGACTAAAATGTCCGTAAAAAAGTGAATATAAGGTAACAATCACACATTTCATTGTAAATGTCAAGTACTGCTATTCTGAAAAATGCCACAGCAATAATTACATGGAAATGGTTCCAGATAGTATGTACTATGTGGTCACATTCGGTGCATAAATCAAGGGAAATTAATATTATCACTAGCTGGTCTAAGAGCATCTAACTATCTTCTAGAGTAACAGCTCTTCTAAAGAAATGCATACAGTCATAAAATAGCCGAATATTAAAATTTGATTTATAGAACTTGGACTAAAATGCAATTTCTTTTATATTAACTTCAAAATTAAAAAAATACGTTTGCACTTGGGAACTCAAGGCTAGAAGATTTCTGGGTCAGTGTCTTGAACTCTTGTTATTGAAGGCAGATATAGTGTATAAGCCTTCTTGTACATTTCTTAATCTTCATCTTAGAAGGTTTTCGAATTTTTTTTTGTCCTTCACTGCTCTGAATAAAATGTTGTTCCAATACTTAACTGTTCTCATGGTCTGAAATCACTAATTAGCAACATAAATTTATTCATGCTCACATTATATTTTTTTCTTCTTTTGACAACTTTATCCTTTAGCTTTAATAGGTCTCCTCTTGCCTGATTTTTCAGTGTCTAAACAAAGAGTATTGATATTCTCTCTCCTCTTCCTTCTACTTAAGTAAGCCAAAGCCTTTTTTTTTTTTTTTAATAGGACAAGTTCTACAATTTATTTTCCTTTGAGCTGTCCTTCCCTATATCTGCTGGCAGATTTTATCAGTGCAATATCCCAACAAGATTTCAGCTCAGTCCTGTGCAATAATGTTCTCAGCTCTGCTGGAAATAATTCATGTGTTAAAATCAGACCTCGTTTACTTTTCCCATTCTGCCATCATATGCTGGAGAGGTTTATAGGCATCTTATGGTGAGTAACACAACCGTATTTTAATGGGCTGCCTGCAGCTCATCAGATGAAAACTTGTCAGTACTCAGGGTAACTCTGCTTCTCCCAATTTACGAGGTTAACCAAGATTCTCGGTGTCACTGTCTGGCTCCTTTATATTGGCTGTATTTTCTATGATTTCTAATCCATCATTCTTCTGGGTTACCATACGGATACCTTCAATCTTATGTCACTATTAGGAAGGAAGTAATAAAAAGCAATCAAGCAGAAATCTTCTTAAAGTCAGGCACAGCTTCCTAAAAAAAATTGATTACATGTAGAAGCTCTTTTGTATTTCCCTGTCTTGTCACCCTGTGCCACAAAATAATTATTGTCCCTCTAAACCAATGAATAAGTTCTTAAAAAGGGATTAGTACAAGTAAAAGCCTTTTTAAAAGTCTGTCTGACCTATCACAGGTTACCATAGTAGAAATATTTTTTTTTTAAATTAGAAAATGAAAAGGAGACAGGGAGAGAGTAAGGAAGGAAGGAAGGGAGGAGTATGAAGACCAACAAAATAAGTAAGTATATACATTTTTCATGTGATATGGGCTGATGAAGCTGCAGAAAATTGAAATATAAAAGTAGAAAAACAAGGACTCAAATATCCATAGTCAAATTTAAAGACACTGGAACATTATATTGAAAATACATGCAGCCAAAAACTAGAACTTGATCTTTGGTGGAGTAATTCTATATTTCACTGGGAGGAATATACAGGTAATTTTAACTTTTTTAAAAAGAAGTGAGCCCAAGAACAACTTTATCAGTAGTGCTTGCAGTTGAATGAAATGTAACAATGCAGGCAGGATTTAAAACTGGGTCCAGGACTGAACTGAGCATTTTAAGAGTTAGTCAAAGCATCAGCTTAGCCATAGTGCCATATGGAATACAATTTTATGCTCCAAAACCTCTCTGCAGTGCAGGGGAGCAGTAGCACCTTGCAGTAAGATATTCAAGACAGCAATGCAGTTACAGGCAGTTGATAAAACACACTGAGAATAGCGACTGGCCTTTGAGGAGAAGAGAACTTTCCAAGGTTAAATATAGTACTTCAAGTCTAAAACTATCTTGAAAGAAAGATTTTAAAGCTCTATTTTCTCAGTATCTGATAAAAACTAATTTCTTCACTTTGAAATACATGATAGATAATAAAACTATGGATTTTGTTTTCAGTTTCCATACAAATACTAGGTATCCTGTTAAAAAAGGTTAAGGTAGGTTTACGAAAGGAGTTTTTTGCAACAGCTGAGCATGCTCAGTGGAGGAAGTTTGTCATCTACAGGCTCTATGAAGACTAAGAGAGAATTCATTGTGAAGTCTAGACACAGGACGAAAAAAGAAATAGATTGAAGGGATTGTATGGAATTTGTTTTGGGTTGTTCCAGTAAATCTTCACCAGAAGGAAGGACTGAATATTTAGGGACGAAGAAAGTAGAACTGTTTTCTGGTTCTGCTTGCAGATTCTTTTCTCCATTTAAATATTTGCGCACTTCTATTTTAAAGTGAAATCTTAGGATTTGGAGACATTTTTGAAATCATTTCCTTTCAAGAATGGGGCTGACAATTCCACCAGTTGATTGGGTGATTGAAGCCATCATGGTGTTACGTCCCACCTCTGAGGCCAGGCAACTGAGGTTCTTGAGAGGATTAGGTTAGAGTGAAATGACACTGAATGAGTGTGGCATGTACAAGCAATTTATAGAAATTAAACCATGTAAAAGTATAAAAATATGATATAAGAAAATATATAAGAAATAAAAAGAAAGAAAGGATAAGAGTCGACAGTGAAGATGAAAGGTATCGACACCTGTGGATTCATCAAAGGGAAAAGTAGATGCCTGTTGGTGAAAGTGATGGTCACATGCCTTGATCCATTTGGGGTGGGGGAAACCCACAAAACAAAGAGTTCAGCAGGTTCATAAATGTTTGCGTTCAGGCGGGAACGCCCAGGTACCTCCACTGGCAGGAGAATTTTAATGCTGTGGATCATGCTTCCTCTGATGAAAGGCCCCAGAAATAAAGCATCTGGGGATGATTCAGTTGTCATTGCAGATGCTATTTCTTCCATAAATTGGGGCAATAAAAGTATGAGAGGTGGCTTCCTTTTCCACAGTTTACCACAGGGGGAATTTATGCGCAGATGCATTAACCAGGATGTGTTAACCAGATCTCACGTCTGCCAGGCCTTCAATTAGTGGCAAATTCATCCCTTCTGTGCATATCTCAGGCCCGTTGTGGTGACCTATCCTATGGCAAGTCCATTCTGTGTCCTTGAGACTATCAACTCTGCTCTTTAATTCCTTACATATGGGGAATGTGTAAGGAATTAAAAATGCAAAATCCCAGAATCCTAGAATGGTTAAGGTTGGAAGAGACCACAGTGGCTCATCTGGTCCAACCTCCCTTCTCACGCAGGATCATCCCATGGCACAGGATTGCATCCAGAAAGATCTTGAATATCTTCAGTAAGGGATACTCCGCTACCTCTCTGGACAATCTGTTCCAGTTCATGCTCATCCGCACAGTGAAGTTCTTTCTCATGTACAGGTGGAACTTCTTGTGCATCAGTTTCTGCCCACTGCCTCTTGTTTTGTTGGTTGGCATCACTAAGAAGAGCCTGGCTCCATCCTCTTGACACCCTCCCTTCAAATACTTGTATATATTCATCAGATCCCCTCCTAGTTTTCCCTTCTCCAGGCTAAACAGGTCCAGATCCCTCAGCCTCTCCTCATAAGGGAATAACTTCAGGCCCCTAACTGTATTTATGGCCCACTGCTGGACTCACTCCAGGAGCTCCATGCCTCTCGCGTACTGTGGAGCCCAGACCTGGACAACAGTCTGGAGCCCTGCCACAGCACTGTGAAATGGCGCACTGGTCCGTCAGCAGCTCCATCTAGATGCTCTGGGTGACTTAGTCTCTCATTTGACACTTGGACCGCTTCTTTCTGCAGCTCCATCTCTAGGGTCCTTCACAGCTCTTGAGAAGATGAGCTCCCTGTGCTGCAAGGATTCAAGCCCCAGCTCTTACATGAGTAAGTTTTGCAATGTTAGTGAAGACTTCTGAGAAAACTGTGAGGAAGTTAAATGTACAGTCAGTGTTAGGAATTAGAAGATGGGGGTCACTAGTAGATAAATAAGTACAGGTCCTTAAAGGAAGAAAATAAGGAAGCTCATCAGGTTAATTCTGGTATATTTATATGAGAATATTATACTGTTAAAGTTAACTCCACATTTTCAAAATATTGTGAGAAATCCAACTTTTTATTAAAGTGTGGTTTAAGATGCTTATTAGTTCAAGCTGCACAAGGAGGAATTAGGAATTTAATTAGCTGAAGTGCTAATTAACCACCAGACCTGTCAAAGCTTGGATGTCTCTAATGATGTGCTGAGGCACCTAATAATATTTTAAGATTAAAATAAAGAAATAAATTAGAATTGAGGCATCTATAGGGTTGTATGACCATGTAAAAGGGAATATTTTGGATTAGAATTTGTAGAATATTAATTCCAGATCAAGATAGGCTAACAGAAATGCTTAACCACCTTCTCAAATGCAGATGAAAGTTCTCAGAGTAGACTAAGCTAATAAATGAAGTTGTCATACCAAGTAATAAAGAGGAACTTGGCATTGCTTGTACTTCAGTGTTGATTCTGTTTGCAGAATTGAGCTTTTAGGGGTAGGTTTCCTGATAGTTTAAACCAATCTCTGTCTGGGTTTATGCAATTTTATTTCACCATATCTAATTTGTGCTAGCACACATGAGAATGTGGAATTATCCAGTTCAGGAAGATAATCTAGCTAAAAACTTTTCATTGTATCTAGGGAGGGGGATGAGAAGAGACAAGGAGTTAGTTTCCTGTTGAATTTATTAGTGGAAGGAGGAAGAAGAGGCTGACCGTGGAACTATACCCCTGTAATAAATTAAAATATAATCAGTGTAACAAAACCCTATTCATAGATTGTTGATAATTAATCTCTTAATTAATATGGTTTTAATAAAATAATTTAACGTGCTCATGAACACTATGAAATGGCTTACCTAATTTGAGACTTCTTATTTTTCACACTAAAATATCATAGAGGATTTCTTTAAATAACTCTTACTACTTCTTTTCCATTCTGCACTCACAGGTAAGTTTCCAGGGTCATAAAAACAAAAGTCTACTGCAACACTGTTCTTGCCAGCCAGAATTATACTAATAAATTACAGAGTATAAGAAGTAAACTAAAACCAATCAAACATATTCTGCAATTTTGTTAAACAAATATCCCTGTTGTGATTACTGCTAGCGCCTAATAATGATTACTATCAGTGACAAAAATCTGCAGATTTATGTTTCCTTACTATGATTGCTATAGTTACTGTGATACTATAGTTTCTCTATTGTAATCTTTTTTCTCTTCTATGTTTTCCTATAAAGCTAGGGAACTTGAGTATCCTATTTTTAGAATTCTGTCTTTGTCTAGAGTAAGAACACTTTATTTATTTATTTAATTATTTATTTATCAAAGGAAACAAGTTGTGTGACTGTCTGCATATGATTTGTTTTGTTTATTCGGTATGTTATTTACATAAATTCTTTCTTACCTCTTGTTTCCCTGTCTGATTTAGTAACTTCCATTACTATTTTGTTGTCAGATAGATATGATTTCCTGAGTACTTGGAGCAGTAGCAACATCCATGCATTTGTTGGTTTACTTACATTTTTTTCCTAATTTTTATGTTTTTTATTTTGATTTTCTTATAATCATTCCTCTGTTTCTCTCTTTTGTTCTGTTAAATATTAATGTAGACCATGTATTGACAAAAAAGATAAGTCAGAAAACTCTGTTAAAGATTTTTACCAATATGAATGTACATCAGAAAACAAGATCCTTCATCTGGGGTCTTATATGGCATTGCTCTGCATCCAGGCTTTTTGGTGTTGCTGTTACATATTGAAATGCACATAAAAGCACAAACACTTACAAGTAATATGTTTCTTCTGTGCAATGTATGTGACAACACTGCCATATGGAATGTGCAGGGATTCTCTCCTTTCCCCATAAACCAGTGGGTGTCAGCTGATTGCCATCATGCCTCATAGTCCCACCAAACATCACGTTCACCATGTGAGCTCCTTGGTAGGACTGAACTTGCTTTGAGCAGAAGATTGGAATCGGTGACTTGAAGGTGCCTTCCAATCTAAAGTATTCTGTGATTGTGCAATTCGAATTCAAGCAGTGTTCTGGTAGTCAATGAATAATTAACGGAGATAGCTTTCAAGCAGGTATAAGACCACCTCATCACAAAAGCAAACAAATAGATTTACTTTCCCTTGTGTATGTCAAGTAAAAATTCTGTGAAAACATATTTTGTTTTCAATCTGTTGCATTTCCAAACATTACATGCAAAAGGGAAAATACTAGATAGGAGACAAAAAGGTGTTAGCCTGTTTAAAACTAGTTTCATCATTAGTTGTGCTGCTTCTGAAGGGAGAACGAGGGTGAATAGAACAGCATAAACTTTAGAGAGGTGTTCCAAAATCTGGGAGAAAAACAGCTTGCAGGGAAAAGCTTTAATCATTGGATACGCCAAGTAAACATTCAGTAGGCTGAGCTATTCAATAAATGTGTTTGACTCAAGTATCTAGATCCTGATTCAGTTATTTCTGTACTGCATCTTTCATTCCTTTGACACCGCATAATAAAACAAAGCTTTAATATGATTGATTTTTTAAAAAAACTGAAACAGAGCTTATCCCCTATTTGTTTTTTATTATATAGAGACAAGGATAAAATAAACCTGTGTACAATTACATCTCCAAATAGTTCCTGTACACTCCTGTTTAAGCATTATTTGGGAATGTAAGTCCCATATCAATGCCCATGTGTTTTGTTTTATTTTATTAGGCAATATGGGACAATAGCAATTATTCTCATGACAATCTTATGCATCACAAGATGGGAAAAAGTTGTCTTTAGTCAGTTTCTGATCTTATTTCTTTTCTATAGCAGTTAAGGCTGTCCTACTGACTCTGACTTTGTATTTATTAATTACTAAGAATTGTAATTCTTAGTAGGTCTCTACTGCCTTTATTTTTGCTGGCTTTTGCCAACTAAATGCAAGCTTATATTCTCTAATGGCTGTATTGAAAGGATGTATTTCTTCTAAGTTATCCAAACAAAAACCCACAAAATAATAGGGTTGATTTACCCATTAAAAATCAATTCACTTCATATCATGGGTAATAAATTTCCAGTAATTTGAACATTTGACTATTCCTTGGTGTAACATGGCGCTTGTGGTCAACAGACCATAAATCTCTTTACAAAGGGGAGGAACAACATTATTGCCCTTTTTAATGGTCCCAACTGGCAAATTTAGTATGTGGTAGAAAACCTTCCTTTTTCATGATTATTTAAACACGCCATCATGCAAAAGCAGCCTTTAGTTCAAAAATGGCCTGTTGTGCTGTGTTGTCTCATATATACAATGCATTTTGGAAAAAACAAGCATATAGGTGCTCACTAAAATGCCAGCAACTTTCATACACTTTATCAGTCTTGCTATACAATTACATTTCCTTTTGGTTATTTGATTTTTATTTGATTTTTGTAGTCTCAGACCTAGCTGCTTCTTTGCATACCAGTCTAGTTCTTTCTGAATATCTTCTGTCTGAGACAACCAACACTAATTTTATATTGATGCTTCTTTTTTCTACATTCTCAGGCTATTTTTCCTGTCATTTACCATCAATAAAGCTTCTACACTAACAGAATACCACAGCATCCTCTGTAGCCCACTATGCTCAAAAGCCCATCATGTCCTGTGAAGCCAATCCTCATAAAAAATTTTATGTGAAGACTTTATGTGAAGGTGAAATTACATTATCTCTCTCTGTTTCATAAAATTATTTCAGGTGCAGAGTAAGATCACATTAGAGGTAAAATTTCATTCCCTGGTTTTGAGATACGTTTCACTGCAGTTCTATGTAGCACCTAAAACCCACATTTTGGTATTTGAGATAACATAAATTTTAAAAAATTTTTGCAGCTAAATCCAAATATCCAAATTTGCACCTTATATCAGATTTTTCTAGACTGCATTGCTTTCTATAGATAGTGATATGACCTTACTACAGTTTCTCAATTTACATCCCTTTTGCAATGGACAACATAGTAATTACTTCTCAATCTGTGCACAATTCATTAGAAATTGCCTTGCATATGAGATGACAACTGTTTTCAGATAAGCTCTAAAACTTTCTCTGAGTGCATACACTTAAATGGTGATTGCCATGTTGGTGTCAGTCTAAGCACGGATGCTTTACAGAGTAGTGCTTCAGTGCCATGTCATGAGCATTCCTAAGTTATGCTCTTAAGTAGCTGTTTTCCCAATAGGCTGGTAAAAGGTGTTTCAAAAAATACATGCTGTGCAAAAAACTAAGTTAATTTTATCCATAACTCTCCATAATGTTTCTTGTCCTGTGGTGCCTACACTGATGACAAAGACTTCTGTCATCTGGCTTGAATCCATGAAACAGCATATATATCCTTCATACTATTTTTCTTCATGACTCCGATTTGCATCTGAACTGATTTTGATAATTTGCACTCCAGTAATGATAACACTTTCTTTAGTGAGCAATCACATTCTCTCTGAACTGCTGGTCTTACTGGTCTTCAAATATTATAATAGTATACATTCAGTTCCATAGAGTCCACTCTCAGGCTGCAATTTTTCCTTTTCTGACCTTGTGTGAAAATGGAGACAGATCATTAGGCTTTTAATTTGCCACACAGTGTCTTGAAAATTCCTGTTCAAATGGGTTCTCATCAACCCTGGTTTCCCAAAATTGTTCTTTTTTATCTAGAATAATGTAGAAAATAATTGCTGCTGTACTAACAATCTACCGAACTCTCTATGAATCAGAGAAACCTAAATTTCACTTCCAGCTCTGCTAATCCACAGGGAAGACAAATCCATTTTAGATTAATCCTTTTTTTTTTATCTGGGTAAGACTGTGAATCTCTCACTGAAGACAACATACTACATTCATTATGATCTCATTCTTCTGTGGAGCTGTCACCTCTCACTCTTGCAGAAGGGAGTACCCAAAATTCAAAAGGGAACACCCAAAATTCATAGATCCTCATGAGTGAAAAAGAATGGCAAAAGTCAAAAGGGTCCAAAAAACCTCACAAAATTTTATTGGCATACAACATACTCAGCATGGAAATTGGTATATGCTTTGCCCCTCTCTTCTAACAGTATGAGGAATAAAAGAATAAAAGAAAAGAGGGAAGAAAGTGAATGAGAAATCAGATAGAAAAGGGATCACTAGTCCTGGGTCCAACATCCACACACTGGAGTTGTTAATGAAATACTGCAGCCCACGGGAAGGACTCACTTTGGAAACGTTTATAGAGAGCTGTCTCCTGTGGGAGGGATCCCACACTGGAGTAGGGGACAACAGTGAGGAGCAAGGAGAGGCAGAGACCACAGCCTCTATTCCCCAACCCTATGTGCCACTGAGGGAAGGAGGTAGAGAACTGGAAATCAAGTTACACCAGGAAGAAGGGAAGGGTGGGGAAAGGTATTCCTAAGATTTGGGTTTACTTTTCATTACTGTGCTCTGATTTGTTTGGTAATAAAATCAATAATTTCCACAAGTGAAGTCTGTTTGGCCCACGACAGTACTTGGAGAGGGATCTCTCCCTGCCCTTACTCAACCCATGAGTCTTTCTCTATATTTTCTCCCCCCTGCCCACTTGAACGTGGGGAGTGATACAGTGGCTTTGGTCAGCACCTCATGTCCAAGCAGGAGTAGCCCTCCACAATATGTAATACTAAGATTCTACTAGACTGCAGATTATAGTTTATTTTACTTTCTGATACTGCCTGTGGGTGTACTGAGTTGGTCCTATTCATGTTCAGGGAGAAATCTTTGACATTGTCCTCAGGAAACCTCTCTTGGGACACGGAAAATTGGAAAACTAATTTCTGCATTTGTGATGATTTATCTCAAAGGATGGGGGATCAAGGACTGACATGTTTCTACACGTGTGCAATTTCTCTGGTTGAATTCTTGGTTTAACTATTTTATTCTGACTCTGAAGTGAGCTGACAGGTCCTCCAAATTTAGCTTTGTTTACTGTCTTGTGTAAGAGCTTATGCCGCCTTGCTGGTATTTGATTTGGACATGATTAATTTTTCTTTGTCCTGTTACAATTTAGGAGGCTTTGTAGAGCATCAATTGTTAGTAAACTTCACTTTACACCTTGAAGATATTACTCCATGCAGTATTTTTCTTCTTTTCTCCTCTTCTTACTTCTTTTAATGTATGGATGTGCCCTTTAAAGTACTTACCATATTCCTGGACTGATGGGCCAAAATCAACCCTCAGACCTTATTGACTACTGACATACTCTATATTAAAATTTAAAGTTTAGTCTTTAGTTTCAATGATTTACTGCTTCCTACACCACTTGAGAAGTGTTGTCAACCCTGAGATCATGCAAGATCCTAAAGATTCTAATAATCCTAAGATTCTAATTCCTAAAGATTTCTAATAGGCTGTAAAAGGAGAAAGCAGCTCAGTGTCTTGGTGTATGCCAATCAAGAGGTCTATAAAGACATATGGACAACCTGCATGCATATAGCGGTTCTTTAGCCACAAAAACACCTGTACTCGTCTCACTATTTCCCCACTTCAGATTTCCACATTAGATTCTCCAGACTTTAAATTTCAGTGCAGTTTGAAAATCCACTGGACATCTACAGCTGGTTCTACTTTTGAATAGAGCCCACTCAAAATCCCTGCACTTCCCATAATACAGAGTTAAAATCTACCACTGCTAAGACTGGCAAGTGGAAGCATGAACAGACTTGTAGATTCTTATGGAGAATATAAACTTCAATTTACTACATCTTCCATCTCTCTGAAGTCTTAGTTACACCCAGTTCAGTAAAAATTTTTACAATGTCTTCAGTGACTTTAATTTACAGTTGCTGACAGCAGCAAGCAAGAATCATAAAATGGAGCACCCCAACATCCTCTATAGGATGTCTCTAGACATCTCAGTGTCCCAGTCTGTTGAAAGGGCAAATGCATTTAAATGACAACTTGCAAACCATTTTTTCATTTTATTCTATTCTTGTTCTATGTGGTTTTCTATTCAAACATGTCATCTCTACTTTTTCACATGTAATATGGCTTATTTTCATTAAGTGAACAGTTTTGCATATACTGATTGCTTGGACAGACCATATTTACTATGCTTTTGGTGTTAATAGAAGTTTTCTTCTGTGTTTCAGGCACTTGGGATAAGACTGGAATCCTATAAAAGGCGCTCTTGTGGCTTATGTATGACTCTTTGCATTGGCAGTTCAACACACTTCCCTGGGAGCTGCTCATCACATAGAACAGAACAATTAGAGAACTTTTGAATACTTACATCACAGTACTGCCCAGAGCCCAAGGCAGGAAAATAAGAATCAACACCAAAGAAATATTCCTGTTAATGTAGGTCAATTTTTTTTTTTTTTCCAAATATACCTGTTCCTCTGAAATAGAATATTTTCAGATCAGGAGCTTTTAATAGAAAGGTATTGCAATGGCAGACTTTCAGCAGCTTCTACTTCACAACTTTTAGATGCTTAATGACAGGGTGGTCGAGACATCACCTCTTTTGCACAGATGGCAGCCTCAGAGGTTGTTCTGGGACTTGTGAAGGGAGTAGCAGTTGATTAGTTATTTTCCTTGCTCCTAGCAGCTGAAAAAGTTTCCAACAGTAAGAGCAAAGATCTGGCAGCTTCTTTGACCTCATCCAGTCCTCTGTTCTTCTCTAATGCTCCCTACCGCTTCACATGCTCCTCCTCTGACCTTGTAAATTAATGAGTTGCAGAGTTCAAAATCTTTTCTCCTGCTATAACAGCTGTTCCAAGAGGACTTTGCTTGTGCACCCTCAATCATTTCCTGAGCAAAAGTGTTTACATCTGGATGAACAACTTTAAAGACAAAAAAACCCCTGACTAATATTGTCAGATCATTAATTGGGATCATCTGATGTTGTCATGCTGTTATATGAAGAATTTCTTAGTCCAGCATTTATATAGGTCAAGGGCAAAAAATATCAAAATATTTCCAAGTCCTTGTAGTTTTGGTAGCTAAAAAACTAAGTCAGACTGTCTTGTTTCAACTTTGTTGGATTTTTTAAATCTGTTTGGGGGTTTTTAATCTGGTTTTTTTGTTGGGGTTTTTTTTAATTTTTGTTTGTTTGTTTGTTTTACAGCTTGTCTGCAATTTTTAGAGGGGCTACAGATCATTGTCTGAAACACAGCATTTTTTTCTATTATTGATCTGCATTCTTCCAGGATGACCTCTTCATTTCTCTGTTGAGTTGATGAGAGGCAATGGCTTACATAAAATCTTTTAACCTCAATCTCTGTTTCTGGAAAGAGCAGTATGTTTAAAAGATAGTCATGCTTAGTAAAGAATTATGTTCTAGGTGCCTCCAAGATGAATTTCAGTTTCCTTTTGACTGTTAGCCCAGGAAGATGTAATGTCATTTCTAAATTCCTGTCTTAAGGGTTAACTTAAGTGTGAAAAATCATTGCTACTTCCAGGAAATACTGAAATAGATTTTTTTAAAATTTTAATGATGGTATTCATATTTCAGGTAAAGGTTATGATTTTCAACTGAAAACTTGGATTAGGCAGGCCAAACATGTCTACAAAGTGGTATGGCCATGCTGTAAATTTTGGAGTGAGATAATAAGTCCGGATTTGTGATCAAGAGCTGTCTCTAAGAACAGTTCTTAAGAGATAAATTGATAGATCTGTGGCCCTTAGGAAAAGAGTTATGACATCTCCCCTCAGGTGAATACATTTTTGCTTTAACTCATCACATGCTAGGACTGGATCAAAAATTTGATGTCATGCATAGGAGGATACAGAGCAGTATCTTTCCACCCCATAATAAAAAAAAAAATTGTAAAACTTCTTTTCAATGTAATGACCATCATTCATGCCAATGCTATTTAGACGATACACATGTGCCATCTACTCATAAAAAAAGTTCCTGGAAGGCAAAAGTCTTCTCAAAATTATCATTTCATAGCAAAGAAATTCTCAGAAAGTGAATGAAATTGAGAAAGTGAAGTGAGAAAGTGAGTGCTCTCTTTCCAGAATACAGCATTAAAATATACACAAAAGAGGTGAAAAACCCAAGCTTTAAAAGCTACCTAATGTTATCAGCCCTCTTATTTCTAGCTGAGCTGTGAACTTAGTTTTAGTGTGCTATTCAATCACCTGAAAAGTTTCAATTACTCTAATTCTTTATATAGTGTGGTTCAGGTTTACAAATAATCTCTTGTGCTTTGGTTTACTTTTCATTCCATTTCAGTACCATACTCTACACATTAACAATATGCTCCTTCTTTTTCTCTGAACTTGTAAAAATCTCTCTTGGTGTTCGTTGATGCTCCTGAGAGTTTTTTCCTGTAGCTTTTAGTTCACCACGAGGAGGCATTTGTGATAGGAAAATATACTGGTATTAATTGCAGAAGTGGCTGGTTATTCTTAGTAAATTTTCCATTATGGTCTATTATGATCTTTTTGATTGGCAAGCAGATTCACAATGAGTGTTATCATGAACAGGAAAAAAACTGCATCAATTAACACAAATTAGCATCCCTGATGGAAGTTTGGAAAAACACAGGCATGAATGGGAAGGAACACAGCACATTTTTCCCTGTTCAAACTGAATCCCCAAACTTCATTTCAATTTGTTCTGGTAGAATTAAAGCTTTACATAGCTGAGAAATTTACACCAAGCTCAGCTGCTGCACGGACTTGGTCTTTGATTTAGCAACAGATAAACAAGAAATAGCTAGAATTTTCTAAACTAAGGATGCACTGATCTATGTCTCACCTGTACAAAGTACTGCATGGTCCTTTGGTTTTACATATTTTTCAGAGTTCTGGGAGCATATCACAGAGAAGAGGAGCAGAAAATTAATTATTAAAAGATGAATTCAAATTATTTTCTCCAGCAGATGAGTTTGTCCAGAAGAACATCCCGATAGGTTTTTCTGGCACCTTTTTCTGTACAGCTCTCTATTTTCCCTTATAACTCTCGCTGTAAATTGTCTCCAATACTAATTTCCTCTATTTATTCTTTAAAAATTGGCCACATTAAAAATCCACTTTATGGGTCAGAGTTATATTTACTGATGCCACTGCTACATGTTGGTTAAAGAACTATTTTGTGCTAAACTCTACTATCCAGGATTACTACTCTCCTCCTGACACTGGATGTCAAAAGAAACAGCCATAGCTAAGAGTCTGTCACATGAAGAGAGGAGGATGAAGTTTCGCTATTTTTTTCCAAATGTGGTTCAGGGAAAAAAAACACCTGTGTTTAGAATTTGGAGCCTAGAAGGAGAAGAAGGAAAGCAGATACTTTAAGAGAAGAAGCTGGGAAGACTCAGCCTAAGCCCAATATTGAGGGAGTATTTCAATATATGGAATTGATCTCCTCGGCTGTTTAATTGATGAAATAGATGGATAATAAACACAGTCTGAGATCCTTTAATTGCTAGACTGAAGAGCCAAGCCAAGGCACACCAGGAATAGCCTTGCATTTAGCTCCCTCTATAGATACCATAGAGGGTCACACAGAAATTTAAACCTTGGATGAAGAATGGAAACAATAAAGCAACAATGCATTCATCAGAGGCTATAATTTGTCAAATAAGAAATTAAGAAAAAGCTTCTCTTTCTGCAAAGTTATACTTCTTTCCAATTTTAGTCATTCAAGTATGTATAAGTAGTTGCTGAACCCATCTGTTCATCACTGTATAAAGTAACATGCAACATTAATTTTACCCTGTGTCTTAAAAGGTCTTTTACTTATTTATTAATATTGATATGTGAATTCTTTACATGTTCACTAAGATCTGTCAAAAAATGCATCAGCTTTTTCTCTGATCTCATATTCTGCTCTTCCAGGGTTGATATCCTTTGTATAGTACACAGATTTGCATATTTTCTTGTTCTTAGTAATGCAGACTCCACTAAAATTGTCATATCTATTTCTTAAGCTGTTCACCAGTTTCTATATTGTTTATTTTCTGTACAAGAAGGATTCTTACAGAAAATATGGAAGCAGTTAGTTTCACAAATTGTTTTAATTATGGATAATAAAATCATGAAGACCAGTAGGACATGATGAAAATCAGTCCATTTCTTGAATACTGTCTCCTCATATAACCCTCTTATCACAAAAAAAAATTAATTAAATTAGAAAAATAGAATGCCAGACAGGATGATCAAATATCCAGCTTTTTCTCAGAAACAGCTGAGCAGACTATGATTCTTCAGCATTGCAAAGTGACATACGGAGAAAGTGATGCCAATATGTATAAAACACTGTGTGACATGGAGACACAAAACAATTAGTGAGCAATCAAATATCACTAAGAGATGACAAGCTCGAAAAAAGAAAAAAGAAATTTTTTTTGCATACTGGGAATTATGCCACAGAAGTCTCTGAATCTTCCAAGATTTTCAGCAATTTAAAAACAATCAGAAAAATTCATGGAAGAAAAATCCATCAAGGCCTATTTATCTCAAAGCTACAATACCTGGATGAAGATGCTAATCTGGGGAACTTAAAATTTCCTTCCTTGAATGCTGTGAATTTATGGAAAGTGGAAAATACCCAAAATATCTGAAAACAGGTACACAGTTAGGAGACAATAATAAAACTCTTAGGATTTTTCTATTATTTCTGCCTTGCATTCTCTAGATTGTGCTAAACAGCTATACTCATCAAAGCCATTTTCTTTAGGCGGTTGCCTGAAATGTAGGAAAACATCTGATTTCCTAAAGGACTGAAAGGCAGATGTGCTTCCCAACCAGCTGAGCACAGTGGATGTTGGTAAGGGATGAACTTCACTGCACCAGACAGCCCTTCCAAACTGCGCCTTCAATGTTCTACAGCTGGCAGATTAACCCTGCTCGCCGGCTCCTAGGAGGAGAATCAGTGAGCCACTCTACTTCTGTTTCACAGAATAGTGCAAGGAAATTGCATCTGTGCCATGTACTAGACACATTTTTTATTGTTTTGTTTTGATGAACAAAAGGAAGAGTCAGTATGGTGGGTCAGGCCCATGCTGCCTCCGCCTCCCAGGCCGGTGCTAGCTCCTCGGGAGGAGGAGCCTTGCCTGGGCGGGCTTTGGGGTAGGAGCTTCTGGGTCCGCCCCTGGACTGTGGGGTAAGGCGTGACCAGAGGTCCGGCTCCACCCACCTTTCCAGCAAGTTCTTTTCTGTTAGTTGTATCATTGGTGAATTTGAATTATACCCCTCCCTCCTTTGTAACTGTTGGCTTTTGTACCCTTATCCCTCCCCTCAGCTCTTCCCTGATTGGTTAACCCTTTTCCCTTACAAGCGGCTGTCACGGGGGCAGGTATGGGATTCCCACCTGCCCATCTCTAGGGAGGTGGCGGGTAGCGTCCTTCGCCCCTGTCCCTGCAGGGGCAGGGAGGGGATTCCTCCTTTACTCTCCCGCCTGGGGTGGGACTCCTTCTCCCCTCTCCCCATCCTGAACACCTCTACCCTTTTCCCCTAAATAAAGGAGAGCAAGGGGAGGAATCCCCCTCATGCAAGCCCTTTGCCTCGTCGTCGTCTTCACTTTTATTGGAATATAACAAGTCAGAGGTTTTGCAACTGGGAAGAGAAATGTTGCTGCACAAAGGTAGAACTCAGGAAAAAAGCATATTGCTTTGAGGAGGTTAAGTAGAAAGGTTGATTGAGGGAACTGTCATAGGATAAAGAATAGGTTTGCTCAGGAAAATAATTTTGAATTTTTAATATTTTGTTGCTTTATTGAGTTACATAGCCCTTATAAAATAATTTCTAAATGTTGAAAAATTAAAATCTCTTCTAGGAAAAAAAAATAAGCACATTCAACATAGAATTTAAATAGTTTCATTGGGGAGTAGAAAAGTCCTTCCTTACTTTTTTTTTAATATGTGTCTCTATATTTTTCTAGTTTCCTCTCAATTAAAATTGCTAGAGGTGTAAAGACTTCCTCACAAAGATTTCAGTGAACTAGGTGGCCTTTTATGTCATCAGTTAGTTTCTCATCATTAAATTTTGAAGAGTAAGTCTTGTTATGTTCATAGAAAATCAGTTTTAGGTTAATAGTACCTTTAAATCTTTTCATGAAACAAGGTTAAGTGATTATATTTCAGCAGTGAATTATATATAAGTAAGGCCATCCTGTCAAACAATAGATAAAATGACTGAGATAATAACTGACTACATGAACAGTAGGCTTTGGCAGCACAGAATGCAGCACAGAATGCAGTCTTGCAATAAGTTTGCAGACATGTAATTATTATGGCTAGGTTCATGGAAAACCTCTAAGGAAAGTTTAAGTAGGAAAAAATGGTGAAGACAGAGAATAATCTGTTCAAAAGAAATTAATTAATTGTAAATGAGAATTTTAACTTAGAATAGTTCAGCTTCTTGGTTGAACATCAGTCTCTTACTTTGCTGTATGGGTTTTCTATTTGCTAATAAGTATTACATATTCACAGATGAAAAATTACAATGTAAAAATATTGAAAAGAAGGAATTATTGTCACACTTGCTAACCAGCATTTGTGTTAGCCAGAATAAATGCTTTTGAAAAAATACAATGTTGAAATAAATGTATAAATAAAGACTATGAAGACTTTAATTATGAAGCCTCTAAGTCAACAATTCTTCATAGAGGTTCATGTAAAAAAGCAATTTTCTAGAAAATCAAAGCTCTATATTTTTTTTCCATGTTTCTAGAAGTACTTAGCCCCTTTGAAGACAAGATTCAAATTTTATCAATGTAACTAAATCTTCTAGTAAAATTATATGTAAAACTTATATGCTGGAAATTAAAATTTTCATACAGTCACAACAAATTCCAGTTTGCAATGTTGTTCATGTGAGGAGTGCGGTCAGAGATTTAAATTATTAACTTGTGAAGTGACACAACAAAGCTTATCCTACCTTTTATAAGTAGGTATTTTTAGATTTTCCTTATTTTTTGAAAATGTCACATGGAACAATGTGCTTTGAAAAAGTATAGCAATATTAACACAAAAATTCAATGTTCAAAGAACATTTTTCTCTTGTTTTCTCTCATGATATAAAACAAAATTTATTCTCTGGGAAAATACAAGCTTATGAGAATGCCATTTCTTTATCACAACTGATATATCCTGTGAAAAATGTAGCAGACATTGCAGGAACCTTACTGTACTGATGCCCAGCTCACAGTCACAATATTGTTAACTCATTTTACCAAAATTTCCCAATCTTAATACGGTGCAGTAAAGAGAATAATTACGGAATTGACTTCAATTACCTAATCATATACTGTTTTTTTCCCCCAACTCTTAGCCACTTTCTGTGTACTAGAAGTCAGAACTTTCTAACAAAAAGAGGTACATTCCTATCCCATAAGGACAAAAGGGTGTTGTGCTAATTTGGACACATCACTTGAATTGCAGAGATTTTAAAAAAAAAAAAAAAAAAGGCAAACCACAAAAACAACAAAATTCATTTATGCTGAATGTGCAAAAGCTTCTTAGTGCTTGGCATAAACCAAAAGGCCTCTCATTTATTATTTGCATTTACCATTACTGTATTTTGCACACAGTGTTTTGTTAAAAACAATGTCAATCACTGTCTTCTACACCAGGACAATGGTCTTTCTGCACTGACATGAACAGCTGTAATATTTTTGGTACTTCAGAGGGGATTAATAATGTGGGATGGTTCCTAAAGTACCTTCTCTGCTGTTCCTTTGTCCATTTATCCTTTCCACAGATGGCAGGTCCCCTTTGAACTTTTTTTATATCAGTGGTTGATAATTAAAATCAGTCCAAAGAATGTGCCTTTGTAAAACCAAATTGCTAGCATGCTCTTACATGATTCTTGTAGAAAGCAGAGTCAAAACACAGATTCAAGTGACCCAAAATAGTTGGAGAATTGTACCTCAAATTTATTTTACTTTGTATCCGAGTGGAAATATAATTTTATTTTGCAATTTCTTATCTTCACGTAAATATTATAAAAGCTACTTTACTTGTTGCTATAAGAAGCTGCCTAATTCTGTCTCAATTTTCCAGATGTTGTGCATAAAATAACTGAATAGTGTTCCTGGTACTTCTAATTATAGGCTAATTTGAATGTCATTGAAGGGAAAAGGAATGTCAAAATAGTGAATGACAAAAGAGAACAGGAAAGGTAGGCATATGACCTTGATTATAATCTAAAATTGTCACTAAACATTACATAAATCCTTAGGAACTGTTGTTTCATAAATTATTTGTGACACTCTCAATAAATATTGAATTAGATGTCCTGTGGTGTACTTAAAACAAAATGAAAGTGTATTTAAAGTACCAAGATAAAATGGTGCTTGTTATGGCTCTAATAAAACCTCATGTAGCTTTAATATGATAGTTTACCTCTATACAGAATTCCCATGACTCATGTGTTGTGCAGACTTCTATTCACTTCACAGGGGATTTTGGGTTTAACCACTTTTTGGGACTGCCTTAGTGTGCCCATTTGTAAACTTTGAACCTCTATGAGTTTCTCTTGAGTCTTACCTGTCTTCAGATTAATTTCCTTTTTTTTTTTTTGTGTAATACCTGCTGGAAAATCAGTTAAATTCAGTAATGTGTTTTTTATGTAGCTTCAGAAATAATTTCATAGTTAATGTATTGCTACATGTTGGCCTGAATAAGGAGACACTATGTGTTTATTCTGGTGTTCCATTTGTGAGAAGAAATTGACAGTGGAAAGATTCCTCTTTAGGTTTTCCCAGAATCCTTGCTATGTTGGAGACTGCCTTCACAGTCATACACTTCTCCCTAAAAAAGTACAGCTAAAAATTAAGAATGTTTTAACTGTCAGTTTACTAGTAGAAATCCTCTAAAAACATAGTAGAAGTAAAACAAAACAAAAAAGGTTCTCCTTACCCTTAAGGTGATGGTTGTAGTGGGAGGGAATATATGGCAGGATTTCAGCATAATAAAAATCCAAGCTGTTGCTAATAAAACTATAAAATTCTAATCTCTTCAACACAGGGATTGGTTCTTCTAAGGTTTCAAATTAATATTACTACCAGGGCAATCCAACACTCCTAAAATAATGGTTTATCTTGCCAAATTAACTGCTTTATTTCCCAAATTAAGTAAGGGCCTCTGAAGACAGCAGAGTTATTCAAAGAGATTGCACACATATCTGCTTTCCTTCACAGAATGTCTCAACACAACATGTTAAATACCACACTTTGTTTACAGAACCTCAGCCTTTTTTGAACTGCTGTTAGTCTCTTTCACCGTTCATTTAAAATCCCATGACTCTGGCTCTTGTGCAAGTCTAGATAAAGTGTTTCAAAATGCCCCTTAGACCCATTTAGACATTAATTGCTATGTGCACTTAAATTTCCTAATGCTCAGATGGACCCAGAACTAAGGTCTACTATTTCCAAGATAGATGCTCTAATCTCAGAGCTATTATGCAAAAATCAAGCATGACGAGCCATAGTGTTAGGGTGCCTGGCTTCTGAGATTAGGCTGCCAAATTTGCCTGGACACCTGAAGCTTGAGGGGCTATCAAGTCTCTAGGAAATCACCTCCTAAGTCTAGACACTATCATTATGCTGGAAAATAGTGGGGACTCGTGTAAGTTTAGGAATTATTCAAAACTGAAAGGAATGTGTCCCACATGAAATACATAACCTTGCCCAATGGCTGCCTTAGCCAAGTGATCTCTTAGTTTTGCCAAGTGACTTTTTCAAGCCCTGTACAACAGTTTTTGCATGGATGATAATTTTGAACTTTTTTTTTACAGCATCAACATTTAATACAAGTTTCCAATAACTTGATACAGTATTGGCAATTTCTGTCATCCTGCACCCTATTCAGACTACTACTCAGCATTTCACCACGTCTTAATTAGACACAGGAAAACAAAAAAGAACAAAGGAGTACTATAAATCTCATTGTGATTAGTTTCTTCTCTAGTGAGTGAAATTTTATATTTTAGGGAGATCTTCAAGGAAAATCCATAGTCTCACTTCTCACTGGGGTTTGTGACCTTATAATCTTTTAAAGTTCTTTTAATCTTTGGTACAAATCATCTCTATTATGCTGTTTTCCGTGTCCCTTTTCTGTTTTGTGGAAAAATCTTTGTTTATGCCAGCCTTTCATCTCTAACATATTTTATCATGGAAAAACAGGGGTTTCACAAAACTGCTCTGTAAAATGAACACTTTTTAGCATCTGACTCAACAAAGCTGTAATTGATCACATCCAGCTTTTGGTCCATTTGAGGAAACTTCTACCTACTTTCCTAAGCTTTGCTCCAATAATGCCTATAAAATAATCAGGTTTTCTGTTGTACTTTATTTTTCAACTTTTTTTTTTTCCACACAATGAAATTTCTGGTGTTATTTCAAAACTTATCTTTCAATGGCAACAAAAACTCCGAGTTTCTCAGTTGGAGCCCGCGCCTAAAACACAGGCTTGGTCTTGCTACTAAAATTTTGAGTGCAAAAACCACCTTTGGGTCTACATATTCTCATTCAAAACAAAACCAAAACCAAAGAAAGCCAACAAGTAAAGAGAATGTTGTCCAAATCCTCTTTTCTTGGTTACAAAATTCAGACAGTGGGGACTTCCACTTTATAGTAACTTTACATCTCCTCCAGTCAGCGTCTTCCATGTACTGCTGTTTTCTGCTTTCTTAAGTTTCCTTGAGGTTGCCTTTCATCTCCACCTTTCTTCACTAATGCATTCTTTTTATAAAAAAAACAAAGGATCACACAGTCTCCTTTTTCACCCTTACCTCAAGAAACTGGGAGGTATCTTGGTCACCAAGACTGTAATTTCCTTCTGTCTAAATTCAGAGAGAATCCGTTTTCAAGATTGCAGCGCTATACTTAGCTGTGAATTCCTCTTTAACTATGAGGTCCCCTCTCCAACACATTCTCTTTGAACATTGAACAGATGGGCACGTGAGAATGTAAAGGTAAAAAAAAGCCCTAAATATGGCAGTTTATACAGTTGCCAGGAACATGGCATGAATTTGGTGGTTTGTTTTGCTAACTGCTAAAAATTGGAAAGTGATTGAGTAGACATAGCAGGTGTGGTGTTGGCATATTTTGGACTCCAGCTGAATCATTAAAGCAAACCAGAAACACTGAACAGATATTTTCCATGTAATCAAACAGGAGGAAATATTCAGGTATTGCATTATTCACCACTGACTTGAATGGTTTGAGCATAATTGAAATGATTTATTTCTCTACTGCTGTTCTGCAAATGTCTGGTCTCAAGGATATGTTTTAAATTGTTTGACAGGGAGGATTGTTTGACAGGATGGACTGATGCGATAAAAGTGCACTGGGCTAGAAATAGTTAGCAGGTTCCTTACCAAATGAATAGTAGTACGAGTTTCCCCCATACCTTCAAACAAAATCATTGTTCCCATTGTGTCAGTCGCAAAAATTATGAGTGATCCAGAAAGGGAATGAAAAAAGAGTCCTCTCTTAAGTGAAATAAGTAAACATCAGAATGTCAGATGAGCTGCCACGTATGTAAATTTTGATATTTATAAACTAGGCTTGTTTAAACAAACCTTATTGAAACAAAGAGACTTTGACATCCATCCATCATTGGACAGACACAAATTTACTGCTGCATTTCAGACATTGGCAGAAAGGCAAAAACTCCTCTTGCGGAGGATGGACAAGCTCTATTCGGCAACAGAAAGGCCAGAGCAACTCCTGCGTTATCAATCGGCTGCACCCTGGGGTGTGGGAAGCTCCACACCATGGGCCTTTCCCCCACCCCAAGAGTGGGCAGAGGAGCAATTGCAGCACCATGCCCCATGGGACCTTCTTTTTCTTTTGTATTCAAGCAAAACTGCTAAATACTGTAAATTTCTGTAAACGCTGTGGGGCAAAAGGACTCCATTCTGTACTGCTGAAGACTAGAGGGGAATGTGTGTATGGAAGAAGGGAATACATGTGTGAAAGCTTCAGAAGAATTTGTAAAAATCTGTTGTAAAATGTAGATTTTGTATTTAAAGGCTAGGCTCTAAGTAGGAAAATTGTTTTAATCTTTTCTGCTTAAGAAAAAGAATTGTACAAATCACTGATAAAGTTATGGTCCCATCAATCGTTTTGTTGGTTGGTTTTTGGTTGTTTTTTTTAATTAGCAACTGGATCAAATAGGATAATGGAGAACTAGCATCTTACAAATACCTTCTTATATATTATTTTTAAAGGTTCTAAAATTTAAACAACAAAAAAAATCATTCTGTGTTTGTTGGTTTGAATCTCGTGATATTCGCGGCTGCGGGCAGAGAAAGCTGGCAAGGAAGCAGGCAGAAACCCTCAAGATGGCCAAAGAGAGAGTTTTATTTACAGAAACTTCTTTATATATCCATTAATAATCTAGCAACCATTGGTCAGTAAAAAATCCACCTCCCAATGTCATTGGTTATAGCTACACAACACCTAACACAAACACAGGGATTAAGAAAGTACAGAAAGTGCAGTTTATCTCTATTCTCCATGAGAAAGAACAGAAGGATTTCTAAAACAGTGCAACTACATGTGTTTACTTGTGTGTAGTGGTTCTACATATTTTCATATGTATCTGCCTTAAAATATCCAGGTGTCAGAAAAGCAAGAGAGAGTATACTGCTCTTGATTCTCCTGTCTCTTTTGTTCTGCTACTCCCTCTGGAAATAAGAAAATAAGAAGGGTGGGGGAGGGGAAGGAATTTTCCTGCAAAAAATTAACTTCAATAATGTCAGAACCTTCAGACTTCTAATGGTTCTATCTGTTAATATTTCAGTCTAGAAAAGGAAGAGTATACATGTTTAGGATATTACTAAAATAACTAAGCAGAAGAAAGTGAAAGATATGACATCAAGAGTTCTCATAAATTTGAGATTTCTATTGTACATATTCTCCACTTTCTCAGGCTGGGGAATAAAGGCATTGTCAATTTTAACAGAACTTTAAAAATCTTGTATTTGTTTTTCTCCCTGTGTAAATACTTGGTCATATTTAAGTAGTGCTCAAGAAAAAAGCTAGATGTTTTTTACTTTAATTACCAGTATGAAGGGAATGCTCTTGAAGTTCACAATTCTTTGAAAAGAAAAATGAATATTTGGCCCAGTTTTTAGTAATTTGCATAGAACTTATCTTTTCACTTTAAAAGCTGATTTTCCTGTGAATTGTTACTTTTCCACTCTAAGATGTGGTTTCTTATACAATGAACATGCTTTTTAAAACAAAATATTTTCGGATGTATCGTCTGTGACCTTTCTCCTACACTAATTCAGATATAAGAGAGACATCAGTTTCCCATAGAAAACTTGTTTTCCAGTTTTACATTGTTCATTTTTTGTTTTCCTAACAAGTGCAGTTTTTGTGCACAAAATATTTCCATTTTTCCTTTGGATTTTTTTGTCTTTATTTAGGTAATGGAGCACATTTTTCACACACTTAGCAGTTACTCCATTCTTTCATGTCTAGAGGGACCAAGTAGTGTTTAGAGTGCTGCCTGAATAATGAAACCACTTGGTACACAGATGAAAAAATCTTTGCTAATTTTGTGGTTTCTTAAATATATTCTTTTGTTTGAGATACATTTATTTTACTATATTAGTATTCAAAGAAGAGCTATTCACCGTGTAAGGTTTTTTTTAGGGTTTTTTTTTTATTTTCATGCTCTTTTGGCAGCATTTTAAGATCAATAAACAGTCTATGCAGAGAGATCCCCTCTTTTTTTTTTTTTTTATTTGGAATTGCTGCATTTGCTTTGAGATTAATAAGCCTCAGGTTGCCTTCCCAAGACCCCCAGCTCTCCATTTAGGTCTCAAGTCTTATTGCTCTGGCCTAGAAATCGTTTTTGCTGTCCTAGAAATCAATTTTCTTACTAAGATTTCATTCGTATCTTTTTTCTACTGGCTTTTTCTTTTTTTTCTGTATTTGCCAGTTACAAATCATCAGATGTGGGATGGGCATCAGCCTTCCCTCAGACATCTAGATTAAAGTGATTTCTCAGAACACCTTCATTACTGAATAATTGCATAATTACCCACAGAAGTGTATCACTGCACAAAAGTGATAAAACAGCAAAGACAAAAATACACATACCAGTGAAAATTGAGATGGAGAGGAAATAGTATAACAGCTAAAGCAATAAATCTATTGACACTTTACATGGGTAGGGAATAAGAGAGACCTCACCACTATGCTAGAAAGAGTAAATTAGGCCATTCAGTTCGTGTGAAGAATAACTTAGTTTTTAATTGCTCATTATGTTAATAAATATTCCATTTTTAATACCTTAACTGAGAAGAAAGAAAATTCACCTGAGTTAAGAAAGATAAGTGGCTAAATTAAGAAAACATACAGTTTTGATTTTAATTTAAGGTGCAAAAAAGAAGTTTATTTTGAGTTTTTGGCTTTGAGGACTGGAGTAATTATTGACTATTTTTACTATAAAAGACAATTTTTTGTGATTGCAAAGTATTCCTTAGCCATTTTTTGCAACCAAATCAGTGTTGCTCTTCTAACTCCATATTCTGTCATACAGCGGTAAAATTGAAAGACAAATAAATTTGCTATTTAAAAAAAACCAAAAAAACCTAATGTATTCTTTTCCTTAAAAGCCAACTGAAAGGTAGCAGCACAAAAAAATCTATTTGTGCTTAGAAGATCAGCCTTTTAACTGATGCTAATATTTATTTTTCAACTCTCTTTTTCTTCTGACTTTTCACCTGCATTTGATTGCTGTGCTGTGACAGAAATGATTTTTTTTTTTTTTTGTGGTTCAAATAGCTTTACTTTAGCCTTTGACCATATCCAAGAGCGGTCTAGGTATCCAAAATACAGACCTGGTTTTTACAGAAGAAGGTGACCGTGTGGAAATATGTATACACAATCTCAAACAAGCCCCAGTATTCCACTGGGCCACTGTGGATCAATTTTTTTTTTTTTTAATCTGTGTGAAATTGTCCATGTAATGATATTCTGCACAAGAAAAAAATGTTGTTTAAAAGAAAAAAAAGAGAGAAAATAGGTTTCAAACAGTGAACATTTTTTTTTGTAACACGCAGAGAGATTTCTATTTCTTCTCCCTAAACTCACTAAGGTGTTATTATTTTAGTTCAGGAAGGAAAACAGATGTCAATATCTAATATCCTTGAAAATCGCTTCCCCACTGTGCATGGCTATATGACTCTTCAACTCTCCCCACAGCTCCCATTTCTCTTTACTAGATAGATATTATTCTCTTTTTCCTCTCCTGCCCTGATGACATGTCCTTATATACTTACTCAATATTCTTTGTAGATGTCTCTGTTTTTTCCTGAATACAGTTTATCTCTTAGGCCTTTCACAGACTACTAGTTCTGACTCTATGTTTGGTGTGCTCATAACCCTGATAAATTTTCCATTTTACTTATTATCCATATTTTAAGGCTATGTGAATAGCACCATAGGCTATATTTTACTTATTTCAGCTGGGACAGGATTTAAACCATGTTTGCATTCTTTCCTAAGAGAGAGAGGATTGTATATTTAGATATGCATTTGAAAAAAACAAGTTATTTGGACCATTCTGTTCTTCAGCTGGAATACAATGCTTTCTACGTGAGCAGGTGGCTGTATTTCCAAGAACAGGTGTTAATGACAAAACATGATGCAAGACAGCAGGTACCTGTTTCAGTTACTGGTGTGCACTAGGAAATAAGTCAAATTTAAGCTAATATTTTACACAAATATAAAATTATGTTTACTGATCGGGTGCAAGAATATGCCCTGAGTATTTTGGCTAACTAGCTGAGCATACTCAGTAGCTGCCAGTTATCTTGTCTAGCCAAAAAGCCATGATTTAAGAGTAAAATCTCTGCAAATTCTCTTTCTCTCAGTGGGAAATTTTAAAACTGTGGTTGCATAGGTTTCCATATTTCTATGCATATTTATATAGACTAGGTATTGTGTAACCAGTTTCCATGTGAGTTGTATTCACAACACTTTCTTAAAAAAGGCTTCTACAAACTTAAATTTTAAAAAAATTAGGAAATGTTACCATTTTAAACTGCTGCTATTTAAATTGTTTTAGAAAGGCTTTACTTTCTTAAAATCCTTATCAATACAGGAAAAGTACTCCACAAGCAGTACCGCTACACAGCCATGTTACTGCGTAGAAAAATGCACGGTTTGGAGATACTGTCTGTTCAACGGCTAATAGTGAAGAGGGGGAATAAGAAAACTTTTTTCTAAGGTGGAATAAGTATTTCAAATATATATATTTAGAATATCCAGGAAAGTAGAAGAAACGCCTGCCAAGGAATCTCAGGAGTTTTATTCAATGTTCAAAGCTGTGAAGACATATGTGGCTGTAAAAAATTGGCAGTGTCTAGACAGATATACTACAGTATAGACAGTGTATACTACTAAGTTAGATCTTTTTTTTGAGGGTGAGTATGATCAAATACATGATTAACGTAAATTTAATTACCAAAATGGAAAGAGGTAGTTCTAGGACCTTTCTGATCGTACTATATTCTGATGCATCTGTCCAGGGGATCCTAAATAGAGTAGAAATCATCTATTAGTTGTAAAAGGGAGACTCATTCCAGCTATGTTATCCCAAAATGACCCAAATGCAAGAAATTCTGAATTTCGTACTCAAATACTTCAGAGACAGGCCTCTCTGGTAAATCTAAAATGTCTGTTTTTGCTGAAGTTTACAATTCCACTAGATCATGAAAATAAATCTGAAAGTGGTCTTAAGGTGGCTATAGATTCCAGGTATAGTTAAGAGATTTGGCGGTTTGATTTTGGTGGTTTTATTTAAACTGATATGTGTGAACAGGGGTTTACACTGTTTAAGTCACTGATAGTACTGAGGATTAGAATAAAATGCAGGGAAAGGCTCCTACTATGCAATCCAGTACAAGCTGCTGAAGAGGAGTTAGAAGCATAACTCTAAGAGGAAAAATAATAGATTTGGCATAGAATACCTTGATAAAAGTCTGATTTACATTTGAAAGCCAGCTGAGTACTGCCAGAAGGATTATTTTCTACAAAAGAGAATAAACAAGAATGATATTAAAAGTATTAGAATTTTAAGCCATGCAGAAAGAGTCAAATCAGAGAAAAAATTACTTTTAACATAATTATTTTAATTTTCTTCAAAGTCTACTGCACCCACTGACAATATTTTTATGCAGCTATGTTTACTTTTTAACTCAAATTGCTTAGAACTACCAGTGTGTCTATAAGGAAAAAAGCAATGTTATTTTCACAGTGAGGTGGAGAGGTTATTTTCTGTACCTCAATGTATTTTTATTAATCAGTGACTTACTTTATCATAGGTTAATGATACGTTCCCTTTCCTGAACAGACTGCTGATTCTCTCAGCATGCACACTCCAGGTTCAGTCATCCTTGCCCCACTTGCTTCATACCTTCCAGTCAGTAGCTCAGTCAACCAATTATTTTTGCTGATAAGATTTCTTTGGCAACTCCAACATGTAGTTTTTTTCATTTTTTCAAATGTCCATGGTCACCACTGAATGAAGCCTTTCACATCTTTGCTATGCAACTTCCACACTAGTCCTATATTTTTAGGAAATGGGTTACATACTAAAAGCATTTATGGGTTCTATTAATTGTCACAGCATGAATATATCAGCCAGAACACTTAAAACAGAGAAAGGAATCTGTGTGGTTGATTAGACAGTCCTGATAAATGAAGTATGCTGACATCTATGATAGAGTTAGGATTGAATAATAAACGAAGTGAGTAGCCAGCGCCAACTATTTGTAGGAATACTAACTCAGTCATTCTCAATGGTGAGAACAGTTCTGGAAGTGATTGTCATGTATGATTCATATTTCTTCTATTTGCTAGAAAGTTTTGTTGTGATGTGGTATATTGTGCAATTACACTCATAGGATGATAGGCAGGCAGGCTGGAAGGAGGGGGAAGTTACCCATCCCTTAGAGGAGAAAGAGGAAAGAGCAGAGACTGAGCGGACTAAGAACAGATAGAAGACAGTCATGATACAGAACAAGTAAAAACAGAAAAAGATAATTTTTTTAAGGTACTCCATGGTGTTTGGTGCAACTCAGAAACCCACTGACAGTTGCTGTCTTGAAAGCAAACTTAAGGAAAGAATCTACTCCGAAAGACTGCTGGAGAGATGAGATATTTGCTTGTATAACTCTGACTTCTATTATGCTCAGATACTCTGAGTTTTCTCCATCTAAATTAATTTATTTTGAAGATAAAGTTCCAATACAACACAGCTTTGGCATTTTCTGTGTCCTGTTCTGAAGGAATTTTACAGGCTCTTGTATCTTAGATCTGTGTACATTCAAAGTCTTGTCTCAACACATCACTGGCCTGATCAGTACATATCCAAGAGAAGTGTGCATGAAGAGGAGATTAATAGATTTTGACAGGTTACATGCTGAAAATCATAACTCATAATCTTGCAGCTGGTGAATACCTCTTCTGGTATTTGCTTATCTAGAAACGCCCCAATACTCTCCTGCATGACGGAGTGACAATCACAGTTCAAGATGAGATCCTGACTGGAAAGGCCAGGATCTTCCAGCTAGTGACAGAAAAATGCCATTACATTATTTTTGTTGGGGATGTTTTATTCTAAATGTCTTTTCTGCAGCTTCTTGAGAGATATCCTTAGTTGGTTGAACTAGGAGACTACATTTTATTTATAAACATTTAGAGAATTTATATTTTCCTTTCAGTAGATGCAAAAGATATCAGCAAAATCACGAGCACATCAATCAATAAGAATCAATAGTTAAATAGTTAAATTTGTAAAGCGTTTCATTCCTACATAAGACTAGCTCTCCTTTTATAGAAATACCTTAAAACAAAAAATGAAAGGGGGGGATGACTAAAATTTTGCAATTAAAAGTTTTAATTTGCTGAATGTTAAAAAAAATCCCTTTTAGTCAGTCATTAAGCAATCAAATAGGTAAAATAAACACATATCAATAAAGTCCTATGTAATATTTTGATGCTGTATGTATTACACCTTATAGGGTGAGGGTTTGTTTTTTTCTTACATTACAGCTGAAGTACACCAGAAAGTGATGCATCACATTTTGAGGAAAGCTTTTCACGATGATTCTCCTACACTCTAATCTTGACAACTACTCACTTTATACAGCTGTTATCCTGTATATTTTTGTCTTTGATTTTAAACATGTTAACGTGCTATTTATGAGTTATTATATCTGTTTAGTTCATTAATCTTTTGCCTTCCAGAAGCAATCTTTATATGAATATTTCTGTAAAATCCCAACTCAAAAATTATCTTCTTCTGTTTCATTATAGAAAGACCTTAAGGGAAAAGTGTTGTTTTGTTTATTCTTCTGTCCCCTCCTCTGATAATCTGCCTTAGACTCATTACATTAATTTATATTCTAATATGTCGGATTTTATAGATATTTTTCTTACTGCATCAACAAAATATAATATTAATGAAGGGAAGTGAAGAAGGGAAATAATATTATTGAAATGGAGGAAAGAAAAATTTTATCTTTGTCCAATCTATTTTTAACCCATATTTTCATATTCTTTTTTCCCCAGTATGTTGATTATTTTTTCTAGATTAAATTTCAATCTGGTTTTACTGTGTGGTTAGTAATAATAAATTCTTTGAATTTATTGTCCAACAATCAGCGTCTTTCTCATACTAGAAAAGCATTAATATGTGTGTGTCATCATCATGGCTATTCTATGCATACATTCAACACGCTAAAGATCCTAATCAGCAAAGAAAAGCTCTTTTTGTTTGATTCACCCCATATTAAAATTTCACAGAAAAAAAAGCACTACACCAGACTATTGAAAACTTTTAACTGAAAAATGATGAGAAATCTCTTTCTGATCTCATGTTATATTTACCATGACTTGGAAATAATATAAAACTGTAATGAAAACTGCAAAAAATTGAAAATCATTACAGTTTAGTAAATAGATGATAGTCAGAAAATATTCTGAACTTCTCACTAAAATAATTTTTTCTTAATAATCTCTGTTTTAAGACAGCAAAGGTTTTGTTCATTAAACCTGAAAAGTCAAATGTGGGGAAAAAAATTTTGTAAGTACACTTTTGAGATGTTTAATTATATTGTCAATGTACAGATAGTGAAAAAGACTTAGAGGTTATGGCAATTAACACTCTGAAAGGGAGTTACTTGTTCTCTGTCTTTAGATATGGAATTTAGTAATTTAGTTTCTTACATCAGAAAAACTATCAGGAACAGAAGTTTGGTGAGGCACTGGAACAGGCTCCCCACAGAAATCATGGCTGCCCCATCCCTGGAAGTTGGATGGGGCTTGTACCAGCCTGGTCCAGTGGAAGGTGTCCTGGCATGGGGTCAGAATCACATCCTCACTAAGGTCCCTGCCACCCAAACTATGCTATGATTCGATGAATCCGAAATATTAATTTTCATAAAGTACTAAGTATTTTGTATGATGGTGTCAGAAGCAACATCTATACGAATTCCTATCAGACTGAAGTGAAGCAAGTGGCCACTAATTCAGTATTTTCTTCTGTAACTATTAATGAGGCATTAATGATCAAAACAAAGAAGAGAACTTTATTTCTTCTGCAAATATCATCTGGTTCTTCTCTTATAATCCTGAAAAAATAAATAGTGCCTCAAGGGAGAGCAATTTAGGAATTGAAAATATTTCCTCTGTATTGTCTAAATAACTCTGTTGCTTTTCCTTTGAACATATTAGAAATAGTCCTACTGATATTAAGTTTAAAGGGAAATATTTAATGATAATTAAGAGAAAGGCATTTTTTTAAAAAAGTAATTATGCCGAAAGTTTTTTTAATTAAAAAACCTTAAAGCAAAATTATTAGGAAAAAAATTCTGGACGGAAGAAAGACCTGAATTCTTAAATTTGCCACCTTTATATAATACCCTGGCACAGTAAATGCAAATCTCTCTGTGGTAGTCCATTGGGATCTTCCTATATCAAGGTACAGTTAAGAAGACAGCTATATTGCAGTTTTCTGTATCTGGACTCTTGTTCAGGTTACTCGTAAAAATCTGTATTCCTGCTTTCCTGGTCTATACCAAATAATGATTGATACTATGTACCTATCTCCTTGGTCTTCACTTCCCACTACCTACCGGTGCTCTTTACTTGGATGTTTGTTTTAATATGAAACGGCTAGGAAATATATGACTTTACCATCACATCAAATGGAATGAAAACCACTATTTCCCTGAGTATATACTGGGATAGGATTAATCAGGACAACCAGCTGTAACTTGTTGTGTAATTAAGTCTGTTTCAATGACACAAAAAGTAAATGTCCATTTGTAAAGTAGTCTTGGCAAAGTTGAATTATTTACAGGAGCAGTTCAATTTAAAGGACTATGTTCAATTTCATAATCTATGTTTTCTAGATATGATCAGGGAGTTGTAAGAATGAATTTCACTTTTTTTATTGACATAGGCAAAGAATACGCTAGAGGATAGGCAAAGTACATTCAAAGGTCAGTTGCTTTTGGAATTTTGTGGTTTACAGTATGATGAATTAATACAAACAAATGCAGATGATGGAAATATTTTGTCTGGCTTTATAAAATAGATAAACAAAGTAACAGCTTTGAGGAACATAGGCTTCTCTGATCTTTCTCAGTCTGTGCTGCCTGCGTTCTTATTAAACAATCAGTGGTAAATGGAGTCTGAAAAACAGCTCATCTTCTGTAAGTATGAATGTTCGTGCACAACTTTGTGAGTGTATGTTTTGGTTGTTTTTTATTTAACTGAATAGTGAAAAAATAGCTTATTTTTTAGTCAGGTTGGGTTGATCAACATTAATGCATCTTCACTCTCAGGGAAAGTGAGTTATAAAAGTTGCTACTGTCCTTACTGAATTTACTAACAAAAAAGGCAAACTAAATGACTACAGTCAATAACGTGATTTAACCTTCCCAAATAATCTATCTTTCCATGGCTAAAACTAATAATGTACAAAGATTTTCTTAACTCTGTACAATTTCTGAAACAGTTCTTTGTGAAATCAAATAAAATACAAACTTGTTTGCTTTGAAAACTTCACATGCACTAAGGCTATTATCTTGAAAAAGAGTTTTGATTTGATTGACTTTTATTTAAAACTGTTTTGTGTGAATTTTCTTACCATGATTTAATAAACCTGTCATAGGAAGCAGGAATGAATAGAATTTCTAACAATCTAAATTTCTGTATTGCTGTGTGTTAAAGGTACAATTATTGGATTTGTGAAGGACAGGGAAATGGTATGTAAAGGCAACAATTTTGTCTCATGTTTCCTTCTACATGGTTCTGCAATATAATATCCAGAACATAAAGGCAAGTACTCAGAAGTTAGAAATGCTGTAGAAGAGTTGCTCTTGTACCTCTAATTGGGCATTTTACAAGTGAATTATAAAGGGGATTTTTGATAAAGGATTTACAAGTTCTGAAAAAGCACACTTAGATAAGTAAATTAGTAGAATACAACCAAGAAATGCCTTTGTGAAATATTCACTGAAAACAGAAGGTTGATGATAGATGATGACAGGAATGACAAATTTTTGAAGCTTTTCTTGCTCAGCTTATATTAATATAAGTAGTATCAGAAGCTCAGTACTACTGATGACATATATAACTGTGGAAGCTAATGTCAGGACAGGAATGTTTGGATTTGTTAAAAGTCTCAGATAAAGTGGACCTATAGCTTTTTGTATAAGCTACAAAAGGAAGTGTGTGTTCTTGTGCATTTAAAGAAAAAAAAAGCAGAAATTGTGAAGGAAGGGAGGAATTCCAGAGGATCAGAAAGTTACAAACATATATGTTGCCTTTGAAGAAAAAAGGAAAAAGGAAAAAAAAAATAAAGATGATCAGGGATTTGCAGCTAATTCAGCCTAGCTTCAGTATGCAAAAAATATTCAGAAATCTGGAACAAAAACATAAACCATCTATTTTCAACAGTCAACATGCATCTGTCAAGAGCAAAACAAATCAAAACAGCTTAATGTCGTTTTATGACAGGACAAAAGCTCTTGCGTGTGACAGAAGAGTAGGAAGAATTATAAATAAGAATGCCTCTACAATTTTGGAAGTCAGGCAAACATTGTCTAGATAAAACCATAATAGAAGGGTATAAAGACAGTTAAACAATGTTGAATAGTCCTTAAATTGAAAGTTGTATCAAGCAAGGCTTTCAAAAAGTCTGTTCCAGATTTCCTACTACTCAGTTTTGTAATTAAACATTTAGACACTGTATGAGAAAAATGTTAACCAGTTTGCAAAGTATATGAAAATTCAAGGAAAAGCACTGAGCCTTCAAATACATTAAATTACTTGGAAACAGTCCAGTGGAGAGTAACAGAGCCATTCAAAAAAATAATTGGGATTGTTTAAAGCAGAAAACTGAGAGGATGACATGATAATGGTACGTTAAAAGCTGTCAGTAAGAAGAAATTACACTGCTGTGTCCACAAGATACAGGACAAAAAGTAATGGTCACTGACCAATCCAAGTACATATACTTCAAATGATTATATTGATCCCTGCAGTTACAGACATGCACAGCCAGAATTTAGAGCTCTATCTTTTTCTCACTAATTGAGGAATATAGCATGACACCTATAAATTGAGTCTGTAACCACTAGTCAAACCACTGCACTGAAAGTTGGAAAGACTTGCACTGAACTGGGATAGTAGCTCATCTGTGAGATCATTTCCCTTGTTTTACTCTTTTGGGGTTCTCTAGCATACAGATACAGCAATAACTGTGCGGCAAAGGAAAACATGAGAAGTTAGCAGTTCAGGGTGCCATGATACTGAGACTTGCTCTGAAAGTCATTTATGTACTCACATCCATATATGTCAGAGTAGCTGGCTATTTCCAACATGCTTTAATGTGTAGGCTTATTCATCCTGATGTGCAAGTGAATGTCAAGAAACCCTTGTTCTTTCTGGTAGATTCCACTAACGCAGAAACAATCAATCAGTAGCACTCACTTAATTCCTTGTCTAACAGGCTGTTTACCATGGAACATTTGTGATGTTGCCTGTCAGTTCTCATTACCTTTTGATCAGTAGCATTTCAGGAATGGCACTGCCAGAAGCAACTGGCTTTGACAATAGAAGTGCATTTAATAGAGCACTCTTATGTGTAAGTTAGCCTTTTCACAGTAGACATAATAAATTATATTAACTTTTAGAGACAAAGCTAGGTAACCTCTAGAGTTCTGTGGTTTAAACTAGATTTGACCAAAGATAATGAGCATTTAGTATCAAGCAAGCCTCAAATATTATCAAATGTTATGTTCTGAGAGAAGTAGCCTTGTGGCTTAAAAATATGACATACCCTCTCTTTTAAACTTTCTTTAAACCCCAGCAATAAAAACCTGATTTTTCTTTGAATACATTCTATGTGCTGTATGCTTAGGTCTAACAAGTTGTCATCATTACTTGTTGAGTTAAGAAAGATACCTTATTGAACAGGAATTTTGCATTTCTCTTTTCACAGTTGTTTTCTTGTACTAAAATGGTTTATCACTGGAAAGATCCTCTCACATCATGCTCCTCTTTACATAAATATTTTAACTTCTTGAAAGTTCTGATACATGATAAAAAAAACCAAGTGTCTAGTTTTCCAAAATATTATTTTTTTTAGAAAAGAAGTTGCAAGCCATTTACACCAGGGCTACAGGATGAGATTTGTGTCAAGGTAGAACCTTTCAGTGGTCATTGAGTTAACTGGGTAATTCTTCCATAAATGCTCTGTTAAAAGACTGTTCCTGAGGGTAGACATTGCTGCAGAGACCCTCTACATGCTCTCTGGTGTGTGTCAGTCAGGCTGAGAGCACATTACACATTCGGTGGAGTAAATGTGGGAATTTCAGCCTCCTTAGTCGCTCCAGTGAGTCTACTTCTGCTGGTCTTTGTCAATATTTTTAGCTGGTTTTATTAATGCTTTGTTTCTACCATCCTCCCCTGTACTTACATTTTTGTGAATATGCTCTAACTAACTAAATTTTAGTAGTCTTTTGCAAAACATGGTCCAGCAGTAGAAGTTAGGAGATAAATGTTTCTTGCAAGTTTTTGAAAAAGTTAGATGAAATGTGTAGTGTCAGAAAAGAACCAACCGATGCTTTGAGGAGATATTAATGACCTAGTTAGTTATTAAATCTGTAAGTCACTGAAAACCATGATCACTACTGTACTTATACAAGGAATGACTTGTTTAATTTTCCAGATGGTTTACTTTTTGTTATACTAAAATTTCGCCCAGATGTTTCCTCATCTACAAGTAATTTTCTTTTACTTTCTTGATTCCAAGCATATTACAGATGTAAAAGAAATGCTGAGAATTGGTACCTTTGTTAAAAAAAAATCATAAAAAACACTTCTGAAATGTTCTCTCAGCTTATGGGGCATGCATAGTGCAGAATAGAGGCTAACCTGCAGTTATCTGACAAATTACTCTAACAGCCCACAGTTTAAGATAAGAGTCTGTCAAATGGAAGGAATCCACCCAGAAAGAAAGAAAAAAAAAGACTTTAAATACCTAAAGGGTAAAAGGAAAGAATCAATTTGTTAAAGTAGACAAAATTAAAGAAGTAAATGCAGATGGTTTTGTGATTCTTCACGTACTAAGGGCCAAGCTGTAATTATCTTAATTTCGATCACCAACTGCCTTTGATCCTGCGTACATTTTTTCACCTATATTCCAGTCAAATGCAGAATTATCAAATGAGTGAGCAAGGATTCTCAGTAGATGGTTTAATTTTAAACAATGATTAAAGGGTTTTTAGTACCTAGTGCAGAAACACAAAGAATAACAAGAAAAGAAAAATACAGCAACTTTTTCACTTGTCATTTCCATAGCATATAAAATTATGTAGAGCTCTTGCAGACCGGGGCAAATCACCATGTCTTCTACACACAGCACTGAGAAACTCTTCTTGCCATGCCTGAACAGTTTTCAAGCTAAAGAGTGATACTTAGTTATCATTAAAGACATTTTCTGTCTTTCTAACAAATGATGTAGCTTAATATATGTAGGAAGAAAGATATGTGAAGGAAAGGAAACGAAAATGCAAATTTCCTTTTTGAAATGGGGAAAAAGACCACCAGAACAAAGACACCAAAACCAAAACATTGTGGCTGGAATTGTTAAATCCCTGCTTAAGAAAAGCTTTAAATGCTTTGACTATACCCAGGATAAAATGTGAAAATTTATGGTGCTTAATCCTGTTTTGCTTATCTTGCCAGACATACTCAGGTGAAATGCAGTGTACTTGTTGGGCTGGCTTTCAAATAATCTGGGGCAACCAAAATTGAAGCACTTTGAATAATTGTTTTGGAAACTGTTTTTGAATTTAACTGATATGAGTACATTTATAACCATGCTCTTATGATTTTAACCTTTTTTTTGGGTTTTCAGTTTTGGGGTTTTTTAGGGAGGCATTTAATATCAAGTGAAGCGTTACTGTAAGAAAAAATCCCAAAGCACTGACATGTAAATCACTGGACAAAAGGATTATTTGGTAAACATTTCTTACTCACTTCTGGTAAATCGCAAACTGTTAGTGCTTTTTCTTGGATTTTTAATAAACAGGACTCTAATTTATTAGTAATCTACATATTAATTCCCCCCTGCTCCTAGGACAATCTGAATGCAGATCTGCTTTTAAGATATTCCCAAGCTTTTGCCAGCTTTTCTATGTTAAGTGATATTTAAATAAATTTAAAACTCATTCAACTGTAATTTTTTTTTATTTCACCTAAAAACTCTGATGTCTTCCAGATAGATGAAGGGCATTGAGGTGCTGCTGTTCTTCATACAGTAAAAAAAAAAAAAATTACTTATTTTCTGCTTTCATTTTTCAAAATAAACAGTTTCAGTTTCCATATGTGGCTACATAATTTACATGACATAAAACCTATTAGTTTTACTTAAAAAAATTGAAAATAAGTTTAAAAATATTATTTGGCCATGTTATTTATTCAGCTGTAACCAGATTTTAAACATAGAGACATTAGTTATATATTATTAGTAGTGATCAGTAAGACATAATTACTCAAGGAAAAAATGTTCATGGAAAAGGAGGTAAAATGAAACAGTCACAACAAACATTTATACCGTTCTTTGAATTTTGGTCAAGGAAATACGATAGATTTGTTATCGTAGGGAAAATGTAAGCAGTTTAACATGCATTAGGAATTTAGGTGGATACAAAATGTAGAGCGGTAGTGTTAAAATAGGAATGTGATTTAGAGACATTCCCAATGAATCTGCATATTTGAAACTGAGCTCTTTTTAACTTGGTGATTAACCTAACTTGACTGTGGCGAGGTAAGGCTTGAAAGCAGAAGATTTGGCAAGGAGGGAAAATAAAGTTTTTTTGAGGATGGAAATTAGAGTTGCTTTTGCTCAAGGTGACCTTGCAGTGAGAGGATGCTTAGAAAATTCACTGTGGGAAATTTCATGTATTGTGCTTGCTTTGGGTTGTTTTCTGTCTGTCTTGAGAAGTGGAATTGCTGTAGAAGATAATAGAAAGCTGTCAAAGATTTAAAAGTCATTCTTCATGGACATGGTTGGTGCTCTCACTTGGAGAAAGAGAGATAAGAAGCTCGCAGGTTATAGAAAGTGCAGCATTGTGAATTACTGCACAGGTGCCAGGCCCTTTGATATGCTGAGGCCAGGAACAGGCTCTTGTGCTTTTTGCCCCTGCTAAGATGGACTAAGCTTGGGAGTCCATGTGTCCCTGTTTGTTTTTGGAATCCTCCAGACAGTGAGGTGATGGAATAAATCTACTCTTTGCTCTTCAGCTTTGGACTGTGTTTAGCTTGGTTACTTGCATCTATCAATTCATACATTGACAAAACATTAAGCAATCTCAAAACAAGAATATTATTCCTTAAAAAAATATTCAGTCATGACTTGACCATTCTTGATGTAGAACTTAAATGATTTGCAGGTTCTCCTAAAGTTTAACGTTGTTCATGAACTTTCATAAGTACTAAGATTTAAATCTTCATTTGTTCTCGTCTTCATATAAACCCGGTTGGTTTACAGCTCTGACTTTTCTATCCTTTTATTCTGCTGAAACGAACTCTTTACAACATTTTTCTTCTTGTTATTCTTAAAAATTAGTATCTTTGCTTTTTTAAGCCTTTTAATGCTCTCATATGCCATAGGGATGAAACAAAACTCCTCCTGGCTTTGTGGGATAATATATGAGTTCTAGTATTAGTTTCTTTTTTTTTTAATAGAAAATGAAAGATATTTATGTCAACAATCTGATCAGAACCAACAGAAAAGTTTTAAGTCTGTGGTCTGCATCAATTTATTAGAATGCCTAAACCAATGAAAAGCCTTTTTTTCCAAGTCAATTTCTGGTTTATTTTTTAAGAAGTAAGAGTATTTTTAAAATGCAGCAAATCCTGGATATCCAAGGTTGTAAACCATATTTCTTCTTAAGACTAACAGGTAGAATATATTTGGGGACTGACATGTATATAATAACTGTGCAACACTTCAAACGTCTGGGATTTGTTCTATAAACACCAACAAGGGACATATGTTGAAGGGAGGAATTAACTCTTTTCAGTTTCAACCTCTCCGTTAAGGTGTTTGCTTGGAACATGAGTTTCCCAGGCAATTCTCCGCAGAAAGACAGTCTGGTTTGACAAGAAACCTGACTTGGGTGATATGACTAACCCTCTCTATGTAAAACAATTCTTTAGTTTAACCATGCTTCTCTGATTAAGCCAATTGACGACTTCTGTTCCTGGGCTGAATTCCTGTATGAACCTGTGCAACACATCTAAGACTGCACAAGTTTATCTGTGATTTATGTATTGCAAGCCCCAGGCAGCAATCACATCTGCTCACTCCTCAGGGTGGCTCAGCACTGTACAAGATGAAGTGAGGGCATCTCCGTCGAGGCATGTCTGGTCTTCATATGGAGACCTTAGGAAGCCAATGCTTCTTTCGGGCTTTGACACCTAATTTCAACCAAAATTGTTTGTTGCAATTTTCCCTCTTTTGCCCATCTATTGGTTAGACCATTTGGGAAGCTAATAATCTGAAGTGTGTTGGACCTACATTACACATGTCCTAGTGAGCTTCCCTACATTTTAATGAATCCCAAGCACCTCCTTTCCTCACTGTTCTTGTTAAAGCTGAACCATGTAGAGAAGCCTTAGGCCAGAGGGAGGGTAAACCCAATGTTAATCTTGGAGTCAGACTTTTCAGCTGTTAGAAACATCTAAATTTAGTTTCCTGTTTATGTCTGCATGTGAGTTAGGTGTCTAAGCTCCATTATGCCCTAGAAAGCAGCCAGGTTTTTTCATTGCAAAGAGTCTTTTTTTAGAACAAGACAAATTTTCTTTCAGGCTCCATTGCTTGTACTGACTACTTTTATGCAGAATGCAATGGTATTTAACATTCCAAGTGCACATGAAGGCATTATAACCATACAGCCCTTTAATACTTGTTAATGCCATTGCTATTAAGTAATCAGTTTTGGATAGAGTTTGCAATGCCTTAAAACTTACACTTGCCAGGTGTGTCCTGTGACATTTTCTAGATGCTCCAATAGCTTGTCTTACCTTCTTTAGCTGTGATAACAATTTTTCTAATTCAACAGATCTAAATCTATTTTTAATTTTGTTTATGGTAGCATCACAGTAGAAAACTCTTATTCTATGTAGAATGAAATATTCTCAACTTAAATTCATTACTTAGATAGTGATGCCACATAGAGAAATACGTAGGGCTAGTATGATAGCTGAGACACTGAGAAGTGGAAGTGCAGTATGTGATGTGGAGCAGTACAGGCATAAGAAGGTAACAGGTAGAGCACAGTCTCAGCACTGGAGACCTATTGGTTATAAAACACTCATTCATGGTGACCTATAAACTTGGGGGAGTTACCAGAAAGAGGTGCCAATCTGGGGTTGGGAGGGGGGCCTAGCATTGTTCAGGGGGTGGTGACCAATAGCATTATGCATCACTTGGTTTCTCCTTTTAGTATCATTTTAATTTACCATTATTACTGTACTTTATTTTTGATTATTGAACTGCTCTTATCTCAGTCTACAAGGTTTACCTTGATTCTCCTCTCCATTCCACCAGGGCGGTAGGGAGAGAGAGGGGTTGAGCGAGTGGCTACGTGGCATTTAATTTCCAGCTGAACTTAAACCATGACATGGTCATTTAAAGAAATGCAAACCTGAAGCTGGAGAAAGTTTTTTTTGTGGCCAGCAGAACAATGAAATAACATATAACATGCATTTCTGACATACAATAGTCAGTAAATTGCTTATTCTAGAAATATGAAAAAGCATAAAACTGTGTTTAATATGAAAGACCCAGGTTTACAACACTGCAGCGTGTTACTACCAATATCCAAGAATTGAATTCACGTATTATTGCTCTGTATCTAACAAATTCAATTCCAGGCAATCTGTCTTGGATTTTTCCAGACAATACTCCTGGATACTTTATAATAACAAAAAGAGACAGAAAAACATCTTTTTTATGAAGACTTTAATAAACTTTCAAACATTGATAAATGCAATATGATGAGCTCAAGCAAAAGAAAAAGGTAGTAATCCTAACACATTCAGTGCTGCAGTAGAATAATGCTGTATACAAAAGCCTATCTATCTCTACTGATGTCTGCTGTTCTAAGTATTTTGCTATCACTAAACAACATAAGTTTTGCAACAAATAACCACTTTGAGTACTTTGTGCCCTACGTGATGTTTCACCACAAAAAGGCAGTGTATGATATGTGATCACCACTGAAAGAATAGTCTTTAATATATTTGCGAATACGCTCATTTGACATAAATGGAATTTTCTGGCATAGTCCTATAAAAATGTCACTGAGATGTGCTTAGACATTTTAAGTACATAAATTCCTGAGCTGTGTACAACTGTTTGCAGCACTACTGATGTATTCTTGCTTAGATGACCTTGGTGAGTAGACAATTACTTCAAACCATTAAAACTGTTTGGAGAGAAAAACATGTGCATTCATGACAAGCAATAATTTGGACAGAAACATTAACTGAAAGAGTCAAATAGAGCCTACCAACAGATTTCCACATGTCCAGATTAGTTAAAATATGATGACAAAGACCTAGATATACTCTGTCGGCCAAATCATGGGGTCAAAACCATTTCCCTTGGAGAATAAAATTTCACATTCAAAGGTGATATTCTCTCAGCCCTGGTAATGTTTCTTTGCGCAGATGTTTCCTTTGTGTAAGGCTACAGCAGCCTAAATCTATGTTTCAATTACTTGGAATAGAAAAGATGAGAGAAATCCTTAACTGCTATAAAAGTAACAACTCTGCAGAGGGTCAATATAACTGTAAAATAGAAAGGTGATGTTTAGGCCACTTTTATATATGTATGCTCAAATCTTTCTGATCTTCTTTTGATGCTGATCAGTGAGACACAGCTATTTTCACAGTGCAATTTCCAGCCATTGCAGGTACTAGCCAACAATACTGTGAAGCAATCTGAATTTCACCTCTGTTGGATAGGATGGCTCAAGAATTGGAATGAATGTTGAGACAGATAAACTCTGAGATAATCCCTCTATTTCTGAGAGCCAGAAATATTCTTCTCAACCTAGAAAATACTGGGTCAGGATTTCAAATTAAGTGTATGTTTTGATCATTGGGAAAGTAGTAAAAGAATTAATAAAGTCAAAGGAAAGAAAGAATGCCGTGCGGAATATTAGCTAAAGGCTCCAGTCACCTCAAAAAAAGTAGAGATGTGTCACAGCAGTACAAGCGTGTGCTCATTTGTTTGTCTTGGTCGAGAAAAATCACTTCAGTAGAGAATATTTTTTAATGTATTGAAGCAGAAAATACTTCTTGAAGCCTGTAAAACTTTGAAGAATATCAAACTTCAAGAATATTAGAATTGTGATATCAGATCAGTGGTCTGTCTGTCCCAAAACATCTCTTCAACAGGTTGGCAGAAATTGCTTGAGAAAGGACAAGGAGAAGGCAAGTGTGTGCTGATTGCTCACTTCTCTGAAATACCTTTCCAGCCACTGGTGATCTGTGGCCCTAAGACTTTCAGAATAGCATGAGTGGCCTTCTTTGTTTAATACTTTTCAATTTTATAGTGTCAGCTAGGCCTGCATGCAGTCCTTGATGAAAAAATCATTCAAGGTATCTAAAGAAGGTGTATATGATTTTGTCCCTTCCTAGATATACTTCGCGGCAGGGATTGCATCATCTTTTATGTTCCATAAAGTGCTCCCAGAAGCATTCATCATACCTGATTCATGTATTTGCCCCATAATTATTTTGTAGAATCACAGAATATCCTGGCTTGGAAGGAACTCCCAAGAACTATCAAAGTCCAACACCTGGCCCTGGACTGAGCAACACCAAGAATCACCTGAGGGCATTGTCCAAATGCTGCATGAACATGTCAGACTTGGTGCTGTGACCTCTTCCCTGAGGAGCCTGTTACAATGCCCGACCACCCTCCAGGTAAAATACTTTTTCCTAATATCGAACCTAAATTTTCCCGGGCACTGTTCCATGCCATTCCCTTGTGTCCTACCTCTGTTCACCAGGAAGAAGAGATGGATGCCTGCTTCACAGCTTCCCGTGGCACAGTGTGGTCTCCTCTCTATGTTCTCTCTAGTGGAGCAAGCCAAATGACCTCACACATGGGTGCTCTTCCTCATGCAGCACCTGGTCCTCATATGGTTTCCTGCTCCTCAGGCACCTGCAAAAAGGTAGATGTAGTTTGATCTTTTTGATACATTTCTGCTGGTAAAAATGGCTTGTAAGTGTCTGTAATTTTCATGACATTTGTATGACAGCCACTCCCTGAACGTATTGGCACTTTCGTCCTTTTGAAAATTTTGTCCCAAGTGCTTTCATGAGGTTGGTAACTCTCCAGAGACACTGCCTGGGTATTCATGATTATAAAGCTATATTGATTTTAACTATGTGCTGAACTTCCAGTTCCAATCCCAGCCACCATTTTAAAACTTACAAAAGAATCAGTAGAAAAGGCTGAAATTCCAGGATGGGAAAAAAACAGTGCTTCCATTATAATGTGAAGCTGCCAAGTGTGTTCAATTTTGGACTAGGTATTCTAGAAGGATGTGGTGGTTTTCTATAGGACAGTCAATGATTTGTTTTGGCAGAATCCAATTTGTCATTTTATGGTTTAATCTGTTCATTCATCTTGTATTTCTTTTTTACCCTTCCTGCTGGAAATATAAAACAACTAGAGAGGAAAGGCATTAAAGATTTGCTTAAGAAGATCAATTGCACTTTGATGCACTTCCTTTGCTTATTAAATTGAAAGTTCACATTTTATCAGTTTGACATATGCATAAAAATGAGCTATTCAAAAACAGAAATAAGAAAACCCAAAAACTCATAGAAGCATCACACTTTTTTCTGATTATTACACAAGGGTAGACAAAAAGTAGCAGTAGCAATTTTTTTTCTAGTGACAGAATATATGGCAGATTAATGATTGTTATTTGAATCTACATTTTAGTTCATTTTACTTCAGGACATAAGTTAATAGGATATTGATGGCATTTGAACTCAGAACTACGTGTTCTGTAAACAAAGATTGTGTAAATTCTAATAGGTTATTTTGCCACCTGATCTCTGTACCCTCAAAATGTGGCTATGTTTCCTGAGAACTGTTACAGAAAATAGAAATATCTAAAATAGACACACACACTGCTGCATGCTTTCTCCACTCCCCAAAGATGAATTTTCACTCCCTTATTTACAGAAACTCTGCCTCAGGTTCTGTAAGGACTTAAATATAACAATATGTTATATTTAACACAGAATTGCTTTGGTAGATGTTGAACTTTTTGAGCGTATTTAATTTATTTTTCAGGTGGACCACTTCATTATAAAAATATTACTGTTCAGCCAACCAGAGTCTCAAGGTGGCAACAAGCTAGTTAGTTGGTTCTTTTCTTTTTGGAAAAGGTTAAGACTGAAAAAAGCAAGCAAACTCAAAATATATATTCTTATATAACCCAGAGTTATATTTTGGTTAATAAAATCCAGATTCTGGATATTGGATCACAACATCTTCATTTTCAGGGCATACTATCCTCCCTCTGGCAGTCATAATATAGGATAAAAATACTATTTGCTTGTGACTTTTTACGCTGCTAACTTTGTGTTTGTTCTGAGCACATAAAAATGAGTAAAATAATACTATTTTTTCAGTGTCATAAGTTACAAAATCAATTATTATGCTATATAAAAAAAATCAATTTTAATATGCAAAAAAGTTAATTCCTTTAAATACTAGCTTAATTCTTACAATTGAGATAAAATCACCTTTTAGCCCTTTACAAAAGAGCTTCCTTTACTGCTTCCTTTACTCCTCTGTATGTCTTCATTTTGTTTGTTATTCTCTCTTAAAACCAGTTTCAGAAAAATCTGTATTCTCTTAAGAAGTGCCTCTATTTTTTCAAGTGTTTGCAATACTAAACCACATTATTATTTTAATAAATCTTATTTTTCTGAGCTTGTGAATCTCACTGAAGAACTTCTATTATCATATTACTAAGTAAAGAAATATAGTTTAAGTGTGAGCCAGTGAGATGTCATTTCTTACAGAACACTTTCTCACACATTTAAGATCCATCGATTTTTCCAAAATTCAAGAATACCCTTTCCAGTTCTGTTGACTTTGTGGGTCATAGACTCATGTACCTGTTATAATGCATAAATTAAAAAATAAAACTTAGAAATGTATTTTATATATATGTCTTGTGGTCCTGTGATAGCTGATATAAGCCACCTCCGCAATAATGTTGCTTATTTATGCCATACCCAGTGGAGGACACTGTGCAAAAGAAAACCAGAAGAAAAGTAATGAATCATGGAATTGTTTGAGAATGGAATTTTTTGGCATAGCTCACCATCTTCCTGCTGCGCCAAATTAGGAAACATCTCAAAAAAAAAAAAACCCAACCAAAACGATATCTAAACATAAATTAAGAATAGAGAAATATGTTAATTTTTCAAGATAAACTTTAAGATTTTTGAAAATTAAAATTCAACTAGAGCTTGAAATTAAAATTGAAGTTGCTCAATATTTAGAGGTGGAGAACAGAACAGAAATTAGTTATGGTGGTGTCAGAACGCAGTTGCAGATTCAGTCCTTTAGAAAGCAGTGTGGAAATGATTAAATGATGGCATTATGGGATACAGCTGCTTACTCATTGAGTGTAGAAAAAAAAAGTCAGCTGAATCATTTTTGTGGGAATTTCAAAAACACTGATGGGATGACAGAGACTGAAACAAGCTTAGGCCTGCTTAGAGATCAGAGTAATGATTTTCACTTTTCTAGTGCCTTCAATTTTTGCATGATTTTTCTGTTTTTCCTCAAACCTTGTGAAAACAAGGTGAATTTTAACTCCTTGGGCTAATGGGTGATGCATAACAGAAACACTGTTTGATTGTACTAGGGAGTCACAGAAGATCTAAGTTCAACATGTTAATTCAGAATTGCTGCAGGAAGGTACTCAGCTGTGTGTGAAAAATATTGAAACACTTCTATCCCAAAGGCAGCAGGACAAAATGTTCTAGCAAGTTATCAGTTGGCAATTTCTTAGTCTATCCGTGGTAATGCCTGCACAAGAAAAAGGACAAGCTAGAAGCCCTTTTCAGCTTCCTTTTCCTCAATGTAAAGAAATATTTACTTGATAATTTATGCTGGGTAGAGGTTGGTGTATTCAGTCTTTTAGGAGAGCTGAATACATCAGGCACATGTCAGGAAAACTTATCCATCCTCCCTGCCTTCACTGTCACAAGCCACAAGAAGGCACAAAGTGACAGAGAGGCTGCTGAAATAATTTCTTTTTCTTGCCCGTAAAAGCTCAGTAGCTAAGAGCTGCATGCATTGTAGTCACCCTCCCCAATACAATTACCTGCCTTTTGGACCACCACATATTTTCAGTCTGCTTTTTCAGTCTACTGAAAAAGAAACAACCCCTTTTCCCACATAAATTCTGCCCAGCATTTAAATAAACTGAAAATAATTAAATATATTGAAGGGTGTTTAATTCAGATTCTTGGTAGTGCTTGTATTTTGTTCATTACAGTATGTTTATAATGTGTTAAAAGACTATTTTTAATGGAAGATAATTAGATTATCTCTCTGGTTTATAGTATTCTGTTTATAGAGCTGCTGATCATTTTAAAATAAACTAGCAACATGTTTTTCAGGATTTTTTGCTTTGTTCCTTTCCTGTTGTTTCTTGAAGAAACAGGACTGACAGTACTTTCACAGTTTTATGCAAAAGCTGCTATGCCTTATAACTGACGTATTCTTCTTGTACCTAAAACACTAATTAGTTCATTCCACACTGCAAGTGGTCAAGGACACCTTTTGGCTAACATTGCTTCCCACGTTATAATAGAGTAGGGGGCAAAAGAAGAGCAAGTCCCTCTCTGTATTCTGATTACACTTTCAAAACATGCAGATCCTTTAAAGATTCAGGAGCTGCAGTCAAAAAAAGACACTGATTTCAATTACTCCTCCTTTTGAACAAAAAAATAGCTTTTTGTGGTACTACTAACATTCTTGACCTAACCGGGTTGCACAAAAAAATATTATGTTTATACAGATTTATCTCTTAAAAAATAAATGTAATTTTTCTCTTAAATTGAAAATCTGAACTAAAACCTGATGTGGTACTTCAATTTAAGGAATAGATATCCATAACAAATCTTTTTGCAATCCTATTAGATAGAGATAAATTTATCCGAGACTGTTTTTTTAAAATTAACTTGACGCTTGCAAAGATCACAAAGCTGATCTCATTCAGTGGCCTTTGTATCTCCTTATATGTTCAGTATAAATCCCATGAAATTTTGATGGCAGTGAATTTCTTTATTTTACTTAACTATGATGTGATAAAAATCCATATTATTTTGATTTATTTTAATAATTACTTCTGACCAGATGCATCTATTGAAATCTCTGGTGAAATTTTAATTTTTCTAATTTGTGCAAAGATTGGATTTTACTCCTTAAGAAGCTTGCAACTCACTAGTTCTGCTTTATATTCCTTTTATTTGGAAGCTAGTATTCTATCCAGACACGGATCACTGCAAAAGGTTTGTGATATCCATGGGGCTGACTTTGCATAGAACTCATGGGATGATTTCATAATAGATCCATTGAGTTCATATATTTGGCTGGCTTTGTTAAGTCCAGGGGTTTTCTTCTCAGGAAACTCCTTTTTTCCAAGGTTCGCGGGTTGACCTTGGCTGCATATCAGACCCCTACCCCACTGCTCTCATTTGCCCTCATCAGCAGAACAGGGGGAGAAAATAACATGAAAAAACTCATGGCTTGAGATAAAGGCACTTTACTAAGTAAAAGTTGTTTGCGGAAGCAAAGCTCAAAAAGGAATTTATTCACTAAGCCCTATTGATGGACAGATATCCAGACAAGTTCTAGGAAGCACGTTCTGAGCATGCATATCAGTTGCTTTGGACGACAAATACCATCACCTCAAATGCTCCCTCTCCTCCTCATTTTCCTCAATTTTTACTGCTGAGTGAAACATCATATGATTTGGGATATCCCTTAGTTGGTTTGGGTCAGCTGTCCCAACTGTGTCACCTCCCAGACTCTTCCACACATCCGTCCTGGCCGTCAGGGCAGCGGTTGCAGGGAAAGTCTTGATGCTGAGAGCCCAGCTCAGCAATAGCCAAAACCCTGGTTTGTTACCAGCTCTGCTTTAGCCACAAATGCAAAGCACAGCACTGCGTAGGAAAGTTAACTCCATCCCAGCCAGACTCAGAGCACCAAGGAATGCCAATACATATTATTTATGTATTGCATTCATACACCTGACCTTTGTGAGCCATCCTCTATTCTTTCAAGTTTAAATGAATTTCAAACTGAGGTTGCAGAACTGAAAAAGCTTCAGGGGATAAATTTGCACAGTAAAATATTAAGCTTAACTTAATTAGATGCATTAATGATCAGGCTTTTGGTAAAAAGCAATAGGGATTGTTTTGTTAATTTTCATCACGCAGACAAAATGCCAAAGATCTTGGAAACAATTCAGAGGAGAACTTATTAGGGAGAAAATGAAAAACATTAAAGGGGTACTGGGAGGGAGGAAGAATTAAAAAAAAAAAAAAGTTATTGTCTGCTTACTGGAAGTCTTATTTATTTTTTTGGATTTTGCATTTTAATTTAATTATTGTAATCCCATTTGAAGAGCAGTGTTTTACATGAAAAAAGATATCCTAATGACTGAGCATAAAAGAGAGAGAAGAGAAGGAATTAAGCTAAACTATATTACAAAAGATTTAGTATTGTATGTTTACTGGCTTTTCAGTGAGCTAAAAAATAAGATTAATATTTAATTAATACACATTAAGGAACAACAAGCTACTTGCCACTTCGTGGCTCTGTCTGTATTCAATGAATTTGATTTTTTTCTTTCCTCATTGAAAACATGGAGTGGAAACAGGCCTCCATTGTAATAATGCTAAAAAGGCTAATTATTGAGAAGACATTGCACGGGCTGAGGCTTTTCAGCCACAATAGTGTTCAAGGTCAAGAGACACAGCTACCAACTATTTTTTTGCTTCTCACCTTTTTGAAGGCAACACGTGCCAACAGACTTTTGTTTCACTCTCTATTCCAAATGTAGAGCAACAGTGGCTCAGATTAATTTTATATTTTCTGAAACAAGAGGGAATGTGTGAATGTTCCTGTATACATGACCATTTACTTAATTGAAAGTTTTGTTCTGAGATAGTTATTTCTTATATATAGAAATGTGTGTGGTTAAGATATCTTTCCACACAAATTCAGTTTCGCCTAACAAGCCTTTTAATGAAAAAAGCGAAAGGAAAAACTTAAAGTTCTTCAAAAATTCAAACATTTAAAAATTACGCTCCTAGGAACAGATTTGATACATGGATTTAAATCAAACTGCTGAAAATCTCCACCATCTGTTAAATTTGCCATTATTTTTGTATTTGTCATCTGTTTAAAAAGTGTTTTCTGAAACCACAGCAGTTGGATTGCTCTTTAGTGAAAGCCTAAATTTGTATCTAATTCTCCAGAATCAGAACACAATAGCTAAATCAAGAAAAATACTCTTAAACTAAGAACTCATATTAAAATTATAAGCGAGAATTTTGATGAAGTAATTCCTTGTGTTAGTTCCTGGGTTTTTTCCTCAGAATGGCTTCAATAAAGGACACCCAATTTCACCAGAGGCTGTCGAGTTCTCTTTGAAAAATACCACAATCAATCATTTATAATGTTACAGCTAATATTAAAATCAGAGGAGATAAAGATGGAACCACCTTAATCAGATGCTTAATACTGAGTAACTCATGGTAATATATTCTCCAGTATTATAGCTAGAGTAAATGAACTTATAAAGTGCAATAAAATAATATTAATTTTATTATTATTAGAGGAATTGAGAATATTACAAAAAGTTATATAACTAATACAAAACCCAGAAAAACTAATCAATGTTGTTCATTGTTATCTGCGATACTTTGGAATCCCTCAGAGGGACATGCAAGAAGAATGATGTTATCAAATTAGTAATACAATATAAACATTAGCTTAGAGTTATGAAAAACCCAAATCTTTCAGAACTATGTTGGAAATATAAAACTTTATCTGTGGCTTATATGACCTATTGTTATCTGCGACCTGTTCAGAAATGTGTTCCTTTCCCGAAAAAAAATAAGCAGAAATGGTCAAAAAAGATAACTATTATATAATATTATAAATATTCGTCATTTCATCCACACGGAATTATGTTGTCAGTTTTCACCTTCTAATATTTTTATTTGCCTTTGTATTTAAAGTAGATGTATGAGCACATTCACAGGGTGTCTTTGAACATTGACACACCATTAACAAAGCTTCATTCATATTCATCTACATATTCAGTAGTTATTCAGTGTGATGAAGCTTACAGGAAAGGCACGTATTTCACTGGAGATGGAATTTGGGATCATATTAATTAATTCATCTCTATAAATCACAGGAAGAGAGCATGTCTTATTAGCTTCAGTTGCTCAGATAGCAATCAGTGGCTCATTAGCTTTAAAAATATCAACCTGGTTGAGCTATCATTGCTCTGCACAGTAGACTGATGAGTCACATTAGAGCAAATGCTACATGGCACACAGAAAAATTGCTTTTATCCATTAACCAAGCTACATGCACAAAATCATATGGGAAAATCACTGGTAAAGTCTCTCAGTCAATAACCAAACAAACGCTGTAACTGACCACTGGTTTTGGCCTTAATTTGCGGCTAAGTGCTACTTAGCCCATCCTGCATGCCTTGTACATGCAATGCTCTGATTTGTCCTAAACAAGGGAGTTCAGATTAGTTCAGAAATAAATAATTGGACCCATCCATCTTACCAAAAGAAATTTTTCACTCATTCCCAAAGCCTAGTTTTATGCAATAAGACATAGGAAATTAACCACAAATCCAATAGTAATATATAATTATAACGCAAACATTTAAAAAGCATGTATATGTAAAAGAACATTTTTTAAGTGTGAACAACACCTTTGAAACTAAATTAGTTTCCTGTAATTAGTATGGTCACATTAATAGAAGCATTAGATTGTTTGAGTAGCTTTTTGTCATCCAAAAGGACTGCAACTTTACAATGAGACAATTATTCAGTCATTTCTGCAGAAGTTTCCAGGTACCCAAATAAATTGACAGAGAAGAGCACAAGCAGAGTTAAGTAGAGGCTCAGCATTCATAAAAGGTACTCTGAAGTGTCAGTATGCTCAGCCAAAAGCAAGAGATGTAGTTTTCTGAAAGACACAATTATGCCAAGACTGTAAGTGTAGGCATAAGAGCCACAAGCCTTCACTAGTTTCTCAACACTGAGCATCAAGTTGATTTTAACAGCAAACATGTTAAAGAAGTATACACTTGTAAATTCAGGGGGATTTACAGAGTGGAAGATGTAATTAAATGCCTGTCTCTGTTCTCACAATTTCCTGGCTTGTCAAGCCTCAAACTAAGGATGTTCGCTGGGCCTCTACCTCCTGTTTCTTCTTGTGGTACCTGGAGTGAAAGGCAGCCTGGAGCATGTCATTTGCAACAGAGGAAAAGGAAAGCAGTCAGCAGAAATAGAATCTCTGGCAGGAACTTAGTACTGTACACATGTGAGAGTGACATAGCACACCCCCAGGCTCAGCCATCAGAAAACTCTACGTACAGTCCCATCCATCAATTCATATCTGCATAAGGTCCTTCAAGGCATGAATTTCTCATGTTATGCTTCTGCTATCTTAAAGGTCTGTATCTTATAATCAGTATATTATATACTTCTATCTTTAAGCTGTTATGGATAAATGTTTAATGTTCAAACAACTACTTCAAGTTTGAAAACATTCACCAATTTAAGCAGTCACCTTTGCAGTCAATATCGTGGTGTCTTACCAGTGCATCTGGTCTTAGAGAAACATCGTAATTTTTCACGGAAATAATGGTATATTTTCTCACAGCTCAAACTACTTTTCAAATTAAATGCGAAGACACCATCATCAAAATAGATATATCTGGTGACCTTTCTTAGAATGCATGCCAGCAGACTATCACTGCTCATTCTTAATTATTAGATTGCTTTTAATTACTGAAATAGAGAATAAATTTATTTTATATTTGGGAACATGATGGCATCAAGAGCAGTTTCTAAGAAAAATTAAAATGTTCATGGATATTCACATATAGGTTAGCTCTTTCTCTTCCGATTGTATTAAAATATTCTAAATGTTCTTTTTCTTTGATTAGCTCAATTTGGTGGTGTGTTCCTTTGATCTCAAATATTCAACACTGAGCTGGGAAACCTGGACATAAAAAATGTCTGGGTTAACCTTCTCCAAGGTCAGAGTGTTAGCTGAGTGCAGAGTGACACAGACCTTCAGTTTAATGTTTCATGCAAAAGTTAACCTTTCCCTTCTGTAATTCTTTGTTTTCTTTCTTCACTACAAGATTAACAGGACCAGTAATTTTTCTCCTAGGCTGTAACCTGCTCTTAGATGAAGATAGACACTTGACACTCTTGCTTTTTCTTCAGAGGATTTGTCAACCTATAATCATGGCTTCAGATGGCACACAACTTTCAGAAATGCTGCTCTTCCTGGCAAAGACTGTCTATTCTGTGCTTCAGAAAGTGTCCTTCATCTGTGTCTAATACTGTAGTTTTTACATTATGTGAACCCAGTCCTTAGGAGAAATGTGAGGAAAGTGAAACCAATAGCCATGCAAGAGATCCCACACCACCGGAGGCATGTGAATCACAGCAATTAGTGGGACCTACCTCCTTAAGTACTAAAATATGTATGGAACTTTGAGTGACTGGAGTGCAATAGTCTCCTGTATTTTTGTGAGCTTTATGCTTTGAAATGCTGGTCTTGACTTTCATGTCCTTGCTATATCTGCCAACCAGAGAAGAGACAATGAAAAAAAATTAGAAGAAATGTAGATTAATCCTACTCTGACAACTCTGGAGTGTAGTTTCTATCTGAATGTTTTTTAAAGATGCTGTATCTTACCCTGATTTGAAAAAAAAAAGAAGAGTATTGTTAAGGCACATAAAGCTCATCTTCCTCCTTTGCACACAGAGGAACACAGAGGCAGAGGGCAGCAGGGGAGCCCCAGTGCCCCAGTCAGAGCACTGCCACCCTCCTCCCAGGGAGCATCACCACCGTAGCTCTTGCAGGATGGGGGGAGTCATTGTTAGATGAAGGAGAAAAGCAGCCTGGGGTTGTGCAAGACTTATTATGGGAGAAATCAAAAATGGGGACAAGGAGGCATTAAAATCAAATGGGGCAGAGAAAGAGTGGGACAACAGAAGGATAAGGACATAAAAGGTGTCTGTAAACAGCTTTCTGGGTCAGCATGCTGGTCTGGCCATGTCCTGTGCCTGAGCACCATGGTCTGTCCTGTCTCTTCATTAAATTCCATTTCTAACTCTTTTCCTGGTGAGGTTCTCTCTCTTCTCTCTGTGTGTGTGTGTGTGTGTGTGTGTGTGTGTGTGTGTGTTTGGAGTCTGAATGCAGCAACTAGAGTCTGCATGTGCTGGGCAGTGAATGACAAGCAGCGCTAGCCAGTGAATAGAGCAGGAGCTTTAGAGTCACATATCTAAGACAGATCCTGGAGACACCGGAGGGTCTGTGGGCTGACTATTGGAGGGTCAGGAGATATCAGCCAGCTTCCAGAGAATTTGTGCAATCTGGCGATTGATTGTGAGACCATTTCTGCATGTGTGCATGAGGCAGGGGTGGCTAGGGCATTCCTGATAGAAAAGTGCCAGTTTTTGATTCCAGCTGCTCAGGGGATCCGTGTGTGTCTGTGCCTGTGTTGCTGTGTGCAGGTTGCTCTGCCAGCAGCCAGAGTGGGGTTGCAGCATTGACGACTTCTATGTGCAAGTGCCAGCCACTGGGAAAACTGGGATCCAGGGACTGACACTGGGCAGAGTGTCTGAGTCAAGTGCTAGAGGCATGCACATTGTGTATGTTCATAAATATTTTCCCAATAATGGCCCTCCCGCTTGCTCAGCCAGAGAGAAATATGGATCAGTCCACTGGCACTGTGTGTGACCATGTGAGAGCTGCATTTTCTGTGCATGCTGGTCTGCGCTGGTCTGCGCTGCCAGCTGTGTGTGTGTATGCACAGTGTGCGTGTGCCTGTTGGGAACACACGCTCAGCCTTGCTACTGGGTGGACCTGGGGACAAACAGCAGAAGCTTCACTTCTATCAGGCTATGGGATTTGGCAGCAGCTAAGAAATGTTAAATAAATCTGACATATGCGGTGAAAGAGGATGAATGTGTCAGTGGGAAAATTTCAGGCTTTTCTTTTTGTACCTGTGCGTTAGGCACAAGCAATAAATCAGATGTCCTCCACTTGGAAGACTAAGAGCATCACCTTTGTGAAATCTCTAGGTTCTAATCAGTGAATATGTCTCATGTGATTGCTTGCCACAGCATAGAATGCACCCCTAGCAAGACCAGTGACAGAATCCGGACCTAACTGCAATCAGCAGTAATACCAAAGTCTCACACTAATCCAGACCTTGGCCCCTTTACACTCTTAGAATGTGTGGATGTGAGAGTGTCATCCTGTGTACTGTGACTAAATGAAGTAAGGCTACTGCAGTATCGTTTTTGTTACATTTTGCTTTGTGTAACTTGCCTTTGCAGTGGAATTATTCGAAATTATAATCATGGGGGAGATATATTTCTGTCAACAGGATCACCCACAATGTTAAGGTTAATGTGTTTAGCCAGGGTGTTAGAAGGATGGTCTCCTAATGAGACATTTCTGCATCTGCCATTTTTTCTGCATCTGCCATCTTTTCTGTCTGTTCATATGTATTATGTTACAGAATCATGCTTAGTGTTGTACTTTCTTTATTCTTCATGTAGGACACAGATTTTGTTTCCTGCCTACAAACACACTCTTAATCCACATGAATCTGGACGGTTAAAAGAGGGAGATTCAAGGCTTTTTATATTCGGGTTAAAAGAAGATTTCTGTGAAATATGCTTTTTTCATTACTCATTAGAGACCAAAGGTGCAGTGACACACTATTCTGGCACGAAATTATGCTGTATGGTGCAAAAAGTTTTAAGAGATGCTGTGTCATCCAAGCTATGTTTGGCAAAGAAGAGCAAGAAATATCTATGTGAATATTATCTCAAATACTTGTAATTTTATTATCCTCATCATATTAGAATTTCTTTAATTTCTTTAATGCCGGGGCATGTTCTGTAACTTATCAGAAATAAAAAAATAGAAATTAGTCTAAATGTACAGAAGATATGTAAATGAAAGATACCTAACTATTGAAAATAAAGCCTAAATATATAAAACAGTATTAATAAATAAATAATAAATATATAAAACAGTATTAAGTATTAAAATATATGCAACATTTTGCATTAATTAAGGTTTTTAAGCTAAAGTCTAAAAGCAGGTAGATAAAAACAGAAAATTAAATGTGTGGTAGAAAGAGAACAGGGCCATGCCTGATTACTGTTGTGACATGGGCACTTAAGAGAGTTAAATGGAAGATAAAAGTTTACAATTTTTGCTGGACCTTAAGCACTTGGAATCTGGTTGTTTCCCTGAGTTCCAGTGGCATTTAATGATATTTTTAGTACTTTGTTAAATGGACTAAAAATATGCTTAAGTGGTGGCTTATACAGGGGATTATTCCTCTCTGCATAGTGAACTTCAATTTATAGGAAAAACACAGGGAAAAAATCCCAATGCCCAATTCACTAATTATTCCTTCAGGTCAGAAGTACCATTATACCCCATGCATTCCATGTAGGAGAAATAATTACCATTATAACAAAAAAAAAATGCTGTTTCTTTAATGGCAAATACTAATAGTTAAACTTCACTTTGAAAAGGTACCTATGAGAGCTAAGATCCATCATCATTCTCCTATGCCATTACTTCCAGGTTTGGGACACCTAATATTGACACACTGTAGATCAGCATTAGATGTGTAAAATTATATCACACCACCCAACTTCAGACTTCTGCAACAGCAGAGATCTGTATGTGAGACAGTTGTCCAAATTCCCTTTATAGTCAGAGGAGAATAAGAGTGCTTCTAGAGAGTGATTCATCTGGCTTATTTTAGATATCAACCTTGGGAGGAGATGAATCACAGTTTGGAAATACTTATTTGTTTACAGTGACTATAAAGGGAGTTTCTATAATTAGCTCAAATGTGGATGTCTCTACTGTAAATGCACAAAATTTGAAATGATGAAGCCCACCTCTAGTCCGGTAATGAGGACTATCTTCCTTCCTGAATTGTCCCATTAAAATCAATGGTAAAGAGTAAAACAAAAGTACTAATTTGCAGATGTGTTATTTCTGCAAAATTTGCAGGATCTATAAAAATTTTGAATAAATGTACCAAAGATGCAGGAAGTAGGGGAAAAAAAACCTATATGCAGTTTCAGGGAAACTGTAGGGAAATCATGGTAAGTAAACAAATAGTTCTATTGGAAGTGGAATTAATGAAGCTTAGGTTCCTATGGATTTGTTTTTCATGCTTGATTTATTTTGTAAGTGAAATTTAATACAGTTGCTGTTGAAACTCACCTCCTATTAGACATCCAAGGTTCTTCAGAGGCAAGAATCATTCTGACTACCTCAACCAGAGGAAAAGCTCCAGTGAGAAGACATGCATTATTGACTCTGGAGCAACCATGTAGGAAAAAACTCTTGCCTGAAAAGTTGATTCTCTGGTGCCTAGCAAGACGTGCATGTACTTTGGCTTTGTTCAAGTGTTGATGGGATCTCTCTTCCTTACTTAGACAGCTACAAACATGAAATTTCTAGAGATTATGAAACCTCTCCTGCTCTATCAAGTTTAACTAAAATTTGCCAGCAGATAGTCATCAAAAGTAATTGGGATAAACTAACAGAAAGATATAGGGTTTGGCACTGATGCATCTGTGCATTTACATAGGAAAAAAAGGGAAAATAATAGGATGTAATTTGTCTAGGCCATTATAAAGATCCTTTCAGAAATCTAATTGCTGAGGACTTCAGGTTTTACATCTTATTTGAGAGATCCCCTTTAGTCATTTTATGCCTCCTAATAACATTCTAAGGTGAGTAGCTCAGCACTAACAAAGCTAAGTGCCACCTGCTGCTTTTTAGATGTCTTATATCAGTTGTGAAAGGACCTGATCCAAGATGTTTATCCAGAAAATATTTAACTACTTGACTTCATAAAAGTATTTGAGAAAATGTCTTTCTTTCTTTCTGTTCTCAAATTAAATTAATTTTCCAGCCCAACTTCCATTGGTTCTGCTCTTGAGAATTCACATACATATTTGAAGTTTGGGGTTTATTTTTAATATTTACAAGCTGTTCTCACAGCATCACATTTCCTTAACTGCTGGAGAACAGAAATGGATCCATCTTGTCATGGTTTATTCAATGTTTCTGAGAAAACAAGCTGAATGTAATTTTTTTCTCCTCTTCACAGCTCCTTGTTCTCCTGTTTCTTTATCAGAGAAATGACATGTGGTAGTTGTGATAGTCTAATTACTGGCATAAATTCGGGATGAAGGCTGTTAGTCCATGCTGCAACTCCCAGCCTCTGTGAGACTCTATGACAGCCTACATGATGGACTCTAAAGCACAGGAAATCTCAGGCATCACTCTGAGTATTTAGATATTTTCACTACATGCTTCACTAAGGTAGCGCAGCAGTTAGACTGAAGTAGCAGGGAAAAGAACAGCCTAGAGATGCATGCATTGAGCAGACTGCTCTCTTGCAATACACAGAAAGGGAAAAATTTTGAACAAGAAAGAAGTCTGAATCCTGCAAAAGCAGGAAAGTTGTGGCAAAGTAAACAATTGATCTTGAAGCAATGGCTATATAAAATGTTGTGATTACTATATTTGTATGAACAATGTAAAAATAATGTGCAGGAGTGCCACATTATGACTTTCCAGGCTTTAGGCTTATTCTTTGATCTTATGGAAAATAAGAGAAGGATCTATAGCATTTGGAAGAAAAGTCACTTTACAGATATTGCTGAGGGTAGTTGGATATATGTCTCTGGTGACGTGTTCAAAGCATAAAATCAATTTCAACAAATAAAGTTTAGTATTTCACAGTCTAAAATGTCTTAGCTATCATGATCAATACGTATTCCACAACAATCAAAACATAAAAATAAAAAATATTAAGATGAAAAGCAAGTGCATATAGGCTGAAGAAAGAAATGCCTTCTATCAGTGGAACTTACAAGCTACCACTTCCCCTGTCGCTTCCTTCATGGGCACCATATTATTTTTACATCAGGGTAAAAAACAGTGAAGAATGATTAATCTTTTTCATACATTTGTTGTGGAGTATTACGTTTAGTCTGAAATTTGTTTTGTGTTCTACCTTCAGAGTTCATTAGCTACTGCCTTCTTTGACACCAGAACTGTGTGCTTTTACTTTCCACTGAAACCCTTATAATAGAATTTACTGAAATGCAATTACTAGATTCTTGGGTTTATGGACCAAGACTGGCACCTTCTGGTGAGTGAACTTAAATTCATTGCAGCAATAGGGTATCCTAACACACTCTGCTTTTAGCAAGTTGCTGTTTAGAGACATTCCAGTATCCTAGATGTTTTTGCAACTTAGTTTAAATATGTAAAGTCACCGTATTTCACAACACACATGCATGAATACAATTATACATAGATATATGAGGATTTACCTGTAATTTTATCACTATTAATTAGTGCAAATTGAACAAATTATTACATAGAAATTGATGTTTGATTCTGACATTAGCAAACTGGTTAATATGCTGGATTTTAAAAGAAGTTGTTTGAGCTTATGGAACAGCAGAAATAAGATTTAAAATTTTAAAGCAATGTTTGTGAAGAAGTGCACTGTTTCAGGTATTTTTACTAATATGCTGTAAGACAGTACAGATATGTTTTACAAAAGCTGGAATGCTGAGCATTTGGGATCACAAAGAAGAGTATATTTTGCACACATTTTGGATTTGTTTGTTTGAATTGGTGCCATGATTAGAGACACTGCTGCCACAGGTTCTCGCCTACCAACAGATCCCGATACCTTGGTATTTATCTGTCCACACCAGAATAACCCATTAAAGCTGAATGACAGCAAACAGTAACTCCTCTGTAGAGTTATTTGAATGGATTTTTTAATATATAAGTTATAAATGTCACAAGGAGAGAAAGAATAAGCTTTTCTTGTTTTGGGGTCAGACAGCCTAGTTTTTTTGTGTGCAGTAGCCATTGAAAATGGGAGCAAGACACACAGCTAGTCACTTTGAAAAGTGGTACATGTTGTGTAGCAGAAGCAGCTTTTGAACATTTCAGGCAGAGATTGATTTATGCCCTCTAATCCACCCCTGCAGGGCCATACTAGAGGAAGAAGATAGCCTGAATTAAAAATAGAGCATATCTGGGGGAATGTTTGAAGGATTCTTAGGTATACTTGATCTCTACACTTTTTGTTTGTTTGTTTGCTTGTTTGTTTGTTTGATGGGATTTATATCCCTGCATGACCTAGAATGCTGGATGCATAGTCAATGTCCATTCATTAATTGCTAATCAAAATTAAGATAGCAGTCACAGGACCTGTCTCACTGAGTTCCTTCTACTCTGAGTTTTGTACTTCCCCCTAGCACCAATATGAGCCACTCACCTCAAAGGTGATTTACATTAACCCAATTCTGATAATTATGTCACTCTCTAAAACATTTTTTTTTTTTTTATCCTATGTTACTGCCAATTCCATCATTGTTTTTAAACCTCCAGGGAGTTATTTGTACAAAGAAAAACGCTACCAAGTCCAAAAGATTATTTCAGGTGAGTTAAGGAATAGCCATTGCTTGGCAATTTGTAATGCCAACAGACCAAATTAATCAGTCTAAACCATTTCATGGCCGATTTTTTTACCCCTTGTGTCACCCAGTCCCATCAGATTTCTGCTGAGTTGAATCCCATGTTCACCCAGATGCTCACTCCTAACATCTCCTGTGCCTGCTCCCCACATCTCTTCCTAACTAGGTCAGAATAGATAGAGAAAGAAAACTGTACACCAATTTGTAGTTTTTCAGTCTCAGACAGCACCTGGCTGGATGCCATTCACATCAAGAACAAGGCAACTTGCTGTCCTTGAAATAATAGCGTAAGAGCTGCCAACCAATTGTGCTTGATGGGACATTATCACTGGATAAATTGTTTTCCTACAGCAGTACAATTCACTTTTAGGATTTACTGCAGATAACTATAATGGGAAGGTTGTGATAGTAAAAGAGAAGAGTCTCATAGTTCTAATTTGAAATATTTCTATTTTACTGACATAAAAATGCTTGATAGAGATCATACCCCAGAGTATGCCATATATTTCAATGTCAAGAACTCTAGTAAAATCAAACCATGTCCCTGCAGGTGATTAGCTGGGAGATAGAGTTTTGTCCTCCATCCTCTTTACCTTTGTCTACATTTTTTATTATTACTGTTATGAAAACACAAGCAGCGGCATGAATACTGTGGAATTGTACACAAAAATTATCATATTTTACTATCTTGACAGTAGTATATATTTGTATTTACTTTTGAATTATTATAGACCCATCATTCCAAAGAAGGCATCATTTTATTCTGAAAATATGACATTGCACATATTTTTGTATGTTTTATTAAGGGAGCTTCTGGAACTCAAAAATAAATGTCTCCAGGAAGATTTAATATTGTTAGAAGGTGATATAACAATGAATAATACGATTTGTTTGCTTCTAAGACATTGCTTAAGAACCTTGTGCTGTAATTAGACGCAGCAAGAAAAAAAAGTTTGTCTGTATTTCTTCAAGCAACAGTCAAACACAGCCCCAGACAAGTTGCTAAGAATTTTTCATAATCAATTAACGTCTGCCTTCCCACTTAAAAAAATGCTTTAACATTTATAATGGGGAAAGTAGGGTGTTTTCAATATTCAATTTTGAATATTTCAGCCAATTATCACACATGCTGCAACATTCTGGCTTTTGTGTTTAATCACAACTCTTTTTAAAAATACTAAAGGAAATAGAATTTTCTCCAGGTGTTTCCTCTTTAATTCTGCCACACAATTAAGAATCCATGTGTAGCACTGGAGATCACAGTTCTCTGTCCACAGAACAAATATAGCAGACAGCCCTAGCATATGTTTTTTGCATCCTTCCTTGGAGACTACACACACTGGAGAGAGTGGGAGAGCTGTCATTAGGTGAGGCAACATGAGCCAGTGCACAGGACTGCGAGACCTGAAGCTGATCCTCACTTGGAATAAATTTATTGCAATTCCATTACACTTTTTATGTCTCTGTGAGACTACACAAATTTACAGACTTGAAAACTGATCCAAAAAGACCTAATTTTTTTCCTGGAAATAATTTTGAACTGCTGCATGTGAATTTGGGTAGTTCAGTTTTCTGTCTAAAAGGAAGACACAGCCTTGTTTGAAAAATATGAAAATGCATGAAAGGATCTGTGAAAGAAAGAGATTAGCATTTTTAGCAAAAGTAAATGCATTCTAATCCAAACTGTGTATATCTGACATTTTTGTTATCAAGGAATAATTAGAGCTGCAAAGTGAATTTACTTGTATTCCTCTCACACAAATCTAGTGAAACCTCAGGTACTGCATCACACTGGGTGTGCTGCTGCCTTCTCCATTCCTACCATTCTTTTCCTATCCAGGTGTTGCACGGAGCACAGTTCTCTCTTAGATTTTTGGGAAGCATTTCGTGAGTGGTAAGTAGAGAGCCTGGGACAGATATTTTGTGCATTTTCCTAAGCAAAAGTTTTTTGCAATTATGGGAAGTGGACTGGATTTGATGGCTCAGCTAGTCCTCCTTCAAAACCATGTTTTTATTTTGCAAAGTACATCTTTATGACTCAGAATCAGATGCTTTGCACATGACAGCTCTGTGACTGTTGTGGAAAAGTGATGAAGAAAATTTCATTTAAATATTCACAGTATAGATTTTGTAAACTCTGAGTTAATTTTCTTATAGATCAGACATTCTATCTCAAAAAAAAAGTATTAAATACCTGCCACAGTGGAAAGGTGAGGATACTTCGTATGCAGAAACAGAGAATTTTGGTGGTTGACATGTTTGTGCTCCAGGAATTCAGAGTTGTTTTTATGACAACAAAATCACAGAAGGTAATAGAAAGCTGTCAAAATCCTAACAAAACCATTTTAATTTAAACAACAGATTCATGTTGATTAGCTTGTTTTACAGAGGTAATTTTGCAGACTGACACAGAACAGTCACTTATTTATGCCAGAGTAATTTAGAATAGAAACATAAATTATGTGACTGTTAAACCATTAAACCTATGTCTTTGACAAACTCTTCTCCATTGTCTATACACTAGCAGTTTTTTCACTTTCATTTAAATTGTCCTTGTTGTGGAGCTTCTGTTGCTTCTTTTGTGAAATCATCCTCAAAGAAAATAAATCTCTCTGTCAAGAACTCTCTTTTGATTTTTCCTTTCATAATTTCATTCCTTTGCTTCTTTTTACTCCATTTTATTAAGCTGTAAAATTTGACTGTGCTCCTGCTTGACTGCACCCTTCAGTAACAGTCTGTCAGCACGTTCCCTGCTGGCTACTCTTTGCCAAGCTAGAGCACTTAGCCTTTCTCATAAATGAGTTCCTCACTGCTACTATTGCCCATCACTGAACATTCTTGAGTCCGTCCGTATTTTATGGCAATTTGGTGCCTTGAGATATATCCAGTAATACAGATATTGCATTATGTGTGCATATTACAATACTTACCAAATGTTCTAAAGAAAGGATATTTTCAACATGTTCTGATAATATTTCTTTGCCTATAAAGATTGTTGTTCCTTGGACATATATCTCAGTTGCCTCAGGGATTTTCTTGACATTACAGTTCCTAGGCATCTCCCCTCTGCATCCTGGACTATATTACCTCCCAAAGTTATTAATTTGAGCGTCCCTGCTTCTAATGTTTACTGGTATTTTATGGTTTTTGTTGCTATTTATGATTACATTGCCAATCCAACATCTCTATTTTTTTTCCCTGTATTTGTTATTTCATAATGATATAACTTCTACCATCCCCACAGTGGTCCCTGTCTTCCCTACTAGGGAAATTCTGTAGTGCGATTTTGCAGTATTTATCCCACAGGAGTCCCTTTATGTGTCATTTAATTTGAATTTTGTCTAATGTAGCAAACTCTACCAAATACATTGTTGTGATTATTTATTGCATCTATTTCTTTTCTATTATACAGTTGGTTTTTTTTAAATTGGTACTGTAAAAATCCACGTACAATTTCTCTCTTTTTTTTTTTAACCATGTTGTTTATTAGAGATAGAAAAATTATTTTCCAGGAACTAGAATGCATGATTTCTTTTGGGAGAGCAGCAATACTCTTCCCACAATGCCAACAATCGACCACATGTGCTATATCCAGGTTCTTTTGGTACACAGAATTAGCTCTGAGGTTTCAGGGAGCTGTGATGAAGTAAATATTTACCAGTATTCAGTCATTCACCCTTAGGAAAAATTCAAGAACAAGATATGATTGTGAGTTAATAAATATTACCAGAAAATTTATTGGTATTATGCTAAGAATTGTTATTATTCTACAATTGATATACATGATATACATGATTATGAAATAATAAAATGAGAATCCATAATTTTTTACTACACTGCAGAAGGAAGAGCTTCAAGAAAAGATTGAATTGCACAGCAACTCATGTAGATAAGATGATCTGCTTACTAACACAGTTGTTCTGAATTTATGGATAGAGTTGAGTATTTTTACACATTTATCAGGCCTACTCTGATGTAAAGGCGTCGTGAAAAGATTCTTCACAGCATCTGAAATTTGGAACAGTTGAGACAGCCTGTGAGCATTTTGAATCTCTAAGTACCAACATGAGAGCTTGTAGTTAATACTGTCTACACAAGGCCACTTGCTCATTATCAGCAGCAGAGTCTGTTCTTTATCAGTGCCTGTAAAAGTCAATGGGCACATCCTCTGCTGGGTCAGTCATCCTGACTTCAGTGCAGTCATGGCAGTCAATACCAGACATATATCATTCCAATGAAAATACTCCCTACTGCAATGGGCTTTCAATCAATACCATAGTTAATAAGTGAGTGCATTACACTTGGAGCCAAAATAAGAAATTATAATTTAAAAAATATATTTCAACATCAGTTCATTAGAATTTTTTGTCAATAATAGTAACAGACCCAATGAGCACAAATCTGCCTTCACTCCACTTTACTTCACATTAATGTAGATGTAGACAATTTTCTGCTATTTTTAAGTTGTTGCTCTTTCATCTCCAGGTCAAAAATGCAGAGGGGAAAAGGTGATTACCTGATTTAAATATTGAAAAGTTATGAAAAGTTGCTCATTCCAGACAGAAATTTTAGATGGAGAAACTACAGTATCAAATAAAGTTGAAATACCAATGAACTTTTTCAATTCATTTAAGAAAGAATGGCCAAAATAGAAATGAAAATCTATTTAGTGCTTTTCCAGTGTAATCAATCTGCTGCTTTGCCATGGTTGTGTTCTTCTTCTCAGTCCTTTAGAAGGAAGTAGAAACACAGCCTACAGCTATCTGCAACAGAGTCAGTCACTTCAATTTAACTTTAAAAAAATCTGGCTGACAGACAGGGAGCTGGTCTCCACAGTGGTAATTTTATAACAAAACACAAGTGTCAGGTAAAATTATATCTGGCAACTAGACTTCTACCACCTTATTCATCCAGTCAGACAAATAGAAATATTACCTACAGTCCCTTCATTAGAGGTTATGCATCAGAAATACACAGCAGTTTTTCATTTGTTTAATATAGTTTATGTCATTCTTGCACACACTGTGATATTTCTATGCTTCTCATTTCAAAATCCCATTAAGAAACACTTGTTCCATGTTCTTTTCATTCCTTTGTTAAAGGGACTCCATTAAAATTATCATAGCTATTATTCCAAACTATATATATGCCACCTGACAGAACTGAAATCCTTGATGACTTCCTCCATCTCCTTAAAAATCTCTTCTTGGGTGGTCCAGCTGCACCTTCCAAATTTAGTCATAAACAGGCCCACAGCAGATCGTAAGACATGAATGGCTGCTTGCTTTGTAGAGCACCAAAGATCCCTTCAGAGACAGCAGGATGTTCAAATTCATGAAAGAAAATGCATTTAGCAAACAATATGTACATTCTCAACCCACAGTGGGTTTTATCTCACCAAATTTAGAAACCTGAAACTATACATTCAATTCTAAGATGGTGGCCTAGAGTGCCTTAGAGTCGATACAGAAAACCAGGTTTCTCACTAAAGAGAAATAGGCCTGTCTGCCTCCAGTCAGAGATTTCTGAGAATGCTGGATAATTGCCCAAAATAGGTGCTTTCTTATGATTGGAGCAGAGGGAAGTTTTTTGCTTCTCTTGGCAAGCTTGAAATCTGTAGTGAGAGCCTAAGAGTAATCTGTCAGGAGCAAGTTTGAAGAGAAATGTGAGGAATGGCTTTTAAAGTTTAGGAGAGTAACAGGAAACACCAGTAATAGGAACATCTAATTACCATGCTGGGATATAAATATCAATACAAAGGAAAAAAAATCTGTAAACTAAGGATTGCAACAGTTCTGCTGCTTAGGGAACAACAAACATCAAAGTGGTCTCGGCAGAGATTCCCCCTACACTTTCGAATATTCAACAGATCGATAGGCTTTTTACAGACTTCACAAAATTGAATTCTTTCAGTAGTACAATGCAATATGTCAATCTTTCAGTACTTGGCACTGACTTTCGCAAAACCGAGCTGTCAGAAGCCCTGAAGCAGCACTGAATCAATGGCAAAGAGCCTTGGAGAACAGAACAGACACAGCTGCCCCAACTGACGCTCTCAGCTTTCCCCCCCATCATTCAGTTCTCATTGTTCTCCCAGCATGCAGGTAGGGTCACATGCTGTTGGATCTCCTCTGCTGGGTTAACAAGCTCTCTTTACCTCTGTCCTGTCTGATCACACTCCCAAAACAACATGTCAGAGAAACTGACAGAACAATGACCTGGTCAACAACTGAAAGAACAACCACGGCTTTTCCAAGTTTTTGATGCAGCAATAAAGAAGAAACAGCAAAAAAATCTGATGTGACCCAGGTCTGTATATGCTAGTAAACACACCTCAGATTAGGAAAAAAAAGAGACTGTATATGTCCGGGCAATTGCCATTCTCCATCCCCTGTACTGCTCAGTGAGAGGAGGTAGAGAAGCCAGAAATTAAGTTGAGCCCAGGAAGAAGGCATATGAAGGAAGTAGGTGTTTTACAGTTTCTTTTTATTTCTGATCATTCTGCTCTGATTTGACTGGCAGTAAATGAAAATAATTCCCTCAAGTCAAGCCTGTTCCGCTTGTGGTGGCAAGTGCTGAGTGATCTCCCTGTCCTTATCTTGATCCACAAGCTTTTTGTGGAGTTTACTTCCCCTGTTTACTTTCCTGAGGGAGGGAATGATGAGTGGCTGGGTGGGTTCCTGACATTCAGCCAGGATCCGTCTACCCTACTTACCATTTACCTCAAACTGCTTTTTGTGACATGGCCCATGGGAGCCCTCTCTAATAAACCTATTTTCTTATACAGAGAAATTCTGGACAATTCTCATCAGATGCTAATTGAAACATCCTTCAGAATATGCTACGATGGTCAACTTTTAGATTAAGACAGGGGCAGAATGTAACAAAATAGCTGCTCTGTAAACCACAAATGGCTATCCGCTTGCCAGAGGAATACTTGAATAGCAAATATTTGACCAACTTGAACTATTAACTGCTCCTAACATCCTATGACACCAGGAAAATGGTCTTTCTTTCACTTGGTCTCCTAGCAGGATTAGTAAATTCCCCATTTTCCTGCTTTTTATCTTGAAATCTTCTGCAGAAATTGATTATAGGGCTTTACCAACTCATCTAAGCTCTCTGGGATTTTCTTGGAGCTACTGTGTCGCACTGTCAAGGGGCCTCCATGTCTTCCCCAAGGAACATAAACATCCCTCAGAAAGATGTATATACCAGGAAGGTATGTCTGGGTCTTTCTGAGTGTTTGCTTCCACTCAACACTACCAAAGACTGGCACAGTCATGCTCCAGGCCAATATCTAGGAAGAAAAGCAGTAAGACACAATCTGAATAAAACAACCATTCAGGACTTCAGCGTTAGGATAAGAACAAAGACCTCAATTCTAAGGTGCACCCAGCACAACATGGTCACTTTAACCCATGCCATAGCAAATGATCCTGTGGCATTGTCCATAGTCCAGCCAGGACAAGTGGCAGTGCCAGACCCTAAGAGCTGCAGACACACACAGTGTTCTTGCCTACTTTCACATAAATATTTTTCTGTTTGGGCAATAAAGTGCGCAATAGGAGAGTGAGTTAGAGCAAGGTATGTGCTGGGGAGTGCTGTGCTGTTCAGATGCCAAGGGCTGTGGGACAGCTCTCCTGCCATGGTGTGTTATCTGCTGTGTTCAGAGAATAAATAAAAAATAAACACACCAGAGAATAAATACCCTGACACATGATCAGCTTGAGAATGAGCTTGTGAGTCCACTTGATCTGACACTCTTCAGAATAATTACCAAACACAATTATCACAGAAGTAGTCTCAGGGTACCATGGGAGCATTTCTGCTCCCATCAGCAGCAAACAACTTTTTTATAGATTTTGCATTAAAACTGCTACCTTCCAATCTTTCCAGACTCTCTTCTATCTTTTCTCAAAATTTCTCTGTCATTAACTTGTCAGATTAGCTTTATTTCTGTCTGCCTTTTCTCCCAGATTTAATGTCTGTCTCTTTTTTCCTCTTTTTCTCCATCTAAACTATTTTCCTCTTATTCCACTCTTTCACCATTCCCTCAGCCAAATGCCTTGAGGAACTAATATGACAGTCAGATATCACTCAGTTTATGGTTTTGTTATATTCTGTATCTTTCCTCACCTTTTTATTTGTTTCATTGTTTTGGTCATAGAATCACAGAATCATTAAGATCGGTAAAGGCCTTTCAGACCATTAAGTCCAACCCTAAACCTAACACTGCCAAGTCTAGCAAAAATACATTCAGGGGACAGGGGCTTCCTAAATTTTATCTGTGCTTACCCTACTGGAGCCCTGTTCTCCATTTATTCCACATGGTAAAAGTTTATGGACAGTAAATAACATTTTTGGGAAGGTTATGTCTAAAGAAAACATGAAAAAACCTACTAGACAATGGAAAATACAGATTCAGTTCTGCCATCTACCACAGACTCTGTGTCTGTATGACCAAGCTACAAAGTCTGGGGAAGCACCTATTTCTCAAACTCTATCTGTCCACACACTGTTTCATAAATTACTAGCGGGACAAATGGATGCATTGAATTTGGGACCTTTAGGAAAGCAGGTAGGCTGGTGAGTTTGCAAAAGGCAAAGAATGTTAGTTGAATTAAAATCAGCAGAGGTTTACTGACACACAGGAAATTACCATGTTAAAGACAGAAGTTACAAATACCAGTTAAAGGACAAATCTGATATGAGTTCGTTAAGTCATTCGATTTCCAAAATGGTCTGCTTTGTTTCTGGCTCCTCACCACTTGGTAAAAAGAAGCGGCAAGGAATCAACAGGGCTGATAGGGTTGCAAACTGTATTAATAATATACCAGATGTCTTCAGTGGAGGGAAGTAGGAAAATGGCAAGTTCTCCTATCATTGCTCATGTTTAATCTAAAATTTTCGTGCAGCTACTGGCTGCATGCCAGAGAAATTTTTTAACAAGTAAAAGTTACAAAAATCAAAACCCAGCCTAGACAGTACACTATAAATATGGATAATGTTTCATCCTCACAATGGGTTTGTGATTTTTTTTCCAAACAAAAGATATCAGTTCTAGAGAAAAATTATCATGGAAAGCTAGGTTGCTCTGTCTGTTCTGTCTGGAACTCTAAGGAGGTCCTGATTTAGCTTTATTTAATGTCTAACTGTCTACCTAGCTATGTTACTATAAAGTGTGAATAATAAATAATTGTTCTAAAACCCATAGGAAACCTACTGATGTGTTTTCTTTACATTGACTAAATATAACATTTACAAATAATCAACTTATGTGCTGTCACAGACTGTTCAAATGCAAAATGATCTAGCTATAAATCAGCCTTAGGGTGATAATATATGACACACTAATCAGATAAAGACATTTTTATCAGTTCAAAAGCAAGTCAGTTACCTTTCAGAAGTGAAATACTTTAATTTTTAATATCCTTAGAATACATATAACTTTCTATGATTCACATTTTTTTCAAAAGGCAAACAGCTACAGACTAAAGCTAGTCAAAATTTTATTCAAAATCATGATTCTAGAAAATCAAAGCATTTCTTACAGATTATTTCTTTACCCAGCAGAAATGCTGGGAAAGAATTTAAAATTTTTAGGGTTTTTTGTTTGATTTATTGTATTATTTTATCTTGTTTTGCTGAAACATAGGTAATTAAATAACAAAAATATAAGGTATCATGACACAACAAAGTAAAATTATGAAGCTCAGTTGAAATGCTTTGGAATATTTTGTCCTACTCAGCATAAAGTTCTTTGAAGGTTTTTCAATTCCACTAGAAATAACATTTACTTCCTCCACATAAACAGCCTAAGCACATATCTATCTGCTTTGTTGCTATTTGATTGGTTCCAAAATATGTCTGTGTTTACATTATTTAATAGCCTTAATCTGGAAAGATATTAGTCAAATGCTATCCTTTTGATGTAAGTTTAAAGAAACTGATTTCAGAACATTGAAATCAAGCAATCAGAATGGTCATGTTCACTGTTGCCAGCTTTGCTATGGGGTAGGTCAGTCACATAATCCATTATTGTTTGACTGTGACATTTTCTTACCACTGTAAGGAAACATTTTAGAGCAGAACATTCAACAAACTGATAAATAATCTTAGGGTCAAGTGAGTTTAAGTCAAGTAAGTTTGGGGTTTTTTCCCCAGCTGAACCTCTCCATGAGAAATGCATTTAGAACTTGTTCTAAAGCTCAGTCAAAGAGAGTATACTTGAGTGCTTTTGTGGAATTGTTCTCAGTGGCATATTATATATATCTTGTAGGATTAATGTGTGACAAATTGAAAATAATACCAGGATTTTTTATATTACTTTTTAAAATTAATCTGATTGGAATGCTAAAATAATTTTCATTGCAGGACACTATGCAAACACTGTCAATTGTATAGCACGGATCACATCCAATATTACAACATAATTGCCAACTAGATTTATCATAGAATCATGAAGCCTCACAATAGTTCAGCTTGGAACAGACCTTTAAAGATCATCTAGGCCAACCTCCCTTCAATGAGAGGGACATCTTTAACTAGATCAAGTTGCTCCATCAACCTAACCTTGAATGTTTCCAGGGATGGAGCATCTACCTCCATTCTGGTTAACTTGTTGCAATGTTTCTCCAGTCTCATTGTAAAAAAAAAAAAATTGTCATTTTATCTAGTCTAAAAATACCCTCTTTTCTAAATGGTTTCTAAAACGATTCTTCCTTGTCCTATCAAAACAGACTCTGCTAAACTGTTTGTCCCTATCTTTCTTGTAAGATACCTTTAAGTATTCAAAGGCTGCAATAAAGTCTCCACAGAGCATTTGTTTTCTTCTCCAGACTGAACAATCCCATCTCTCTCAGCTTTTCCCCACTGGAGAGGATCACCTTTGTGCCCCGCTCTGGACCCACTTCAACAGGTCTGTGTCTTTTCTGTACTGAACACTCCAGAGCTGAGCACAGCACTCGAGGTGGGCTCTCCCAAGGGCAGAGCAGATGGGTAGAATCCCCTCCCTTGATCTGCTGGCCACGCTGCCTTTGGCACAGCCCAGGACATGGCTGGCTTTCTGAGATGTGAGTGCACAATGCTGGATCATGTCCAGCCTTTTATCCACCAGTACCCCCAAGTCCTTCTCCTCAGGGCAGATCTCAATAACTTCAACCTCCAGACTGTGCTGAACTGGGGGATATCACTACATATTTGAACTAATTTAGCAGCATTGTGCATGTAAGCACTGAACTGAATCCAAAATATCTCCCTGATTTAGCCCAGGAGATATTTCAACAGAAGATGCTCTTTAAAGCTTTCTGATTTAACATGAGACCAATGACAGAATTAGTTTTGTTTCTGTTGATGTGTATAAGCCATGGTCGGTAGTGTTGAAAGGCATATGTGGAGCCAGGGAGCAGCACAGTTGTACTCAGTGATGAATGCAAGATGCCTGAGGCCAATAAGAGCTTTGGCACATGTTCTTTAAGGATACACCAAGGCAGAGGTGTTATAATGTGCCTGAAGGAGAAACTGAAGGAGGTGGGAAGCAGAAGGATGCTGGGTAGCTGGACTTGAAGTGGAATTCACAATTGCTGCCATTCAGGAGGAAAATGAACATAGTAAGCTACTTTTTGATAGCACTTAACAGTGCCTTTCTACAATAAGTTAAACATCATAATTCTTAATTTATCAGTATCCTATTTAGATAAAATGATACAGCCACTGACATGCTGCATGTGCCAACTTAAAAAAAGAAGAAAATATCAAGCCTGCTAATGCCATTATAATTTGCACATGAGTGCATGATTAGAACACATGAGAGAAACATACCAATCAAAAATTAAAACCTGAGAGACATGCATTAGTGGTGTCTGATAAGGGTTTCAGACATCTGGAGATAGCTGATAAAATCATATTTTTTGAGTATTATACAACCTTAGTCCAATAGTTTTCTGCATGAGGAATACATCATATACAGAATCTTCTGGGGTATCTGGAAAGAGAAATGGATAAGAAAATGGTTAAAAAGATTAAACAGATGCATGGGTTTTTTTAATCTGTATTTAGCAGCAAATCCTCATCTGTCTTAGATTTCAAATGTTTGTATTTAATAGGCCTGGCTTAGAATTAGCATAACCAAAAGATACAAAGTCTATGAGTTACAATCTTCTTGGCTCAAAATTACTGACCTGAAAGCAGCTTCACCTTACGTGTACAAAAATAAAAGCGTTCTGTTACTACTTTTTCTACAAGTACTGTCACACAATCCCCAAAGTGGCACTAGCATCAGACAGCTCCTTCTCTCTAGTTCTCCTACAGGTGAACCTTTATCTCTGATATAAAATGTAATTATTTGAAAGTAAGTAGATTCACTCATGCAATTCCTACTCACCACAATTTCTGATGCCTTCCTTGGCCACAAGCATTTTTAGCTTCCCCTCTAAGGAAGGAAAGACAAATAAATAAAACAAATCTGTAAGGCAAATTTAAGATTACATTTAGGTTAATGAATTTTAAATCTGAACATGATGGGCGAAAATTTGAACATGAGACAGCAATGTGCAGTCACAGCCTGGAGAGCTAACCATACAACTGTATCCTGGATGGCATCAAAAGCAGAGTCACCAGCAGATTCTCCCCCTCCGCTCTGTTCTTGTGAAACCCCACTGGAAGTACTGCATCCAGCTCTGAGGTCCTCAGCACAGTAAGGACAGTAATGGCTTAGGGCAGGTCCAGAGCAGGGCCACAGAAATATTCAGAGAGATGAAACACCTGTCCTATGACGAAAGGCTGAGATGGAGTTATTCAGCTTGGAGAAGAGAGGTTCTAGAGAGACCTTATTGGTTAGAGAAGGCGCTTATAGGAAAGATGAAGAAAGAATTTTTGTGCAATGAGTGCTTATAAAAAAGATAGAAAAAGACATTTTACCAGAGTCTGTAGTAACAGGGCAAGGGGCAATGGTTTTAAACTGAGAGAGGGTAGGTTTAGACAAGTGTCCTGGTTCCAGCTGGGACAGGGTTAATTTTTTGCAGTAGCTGGAGGGAGCATAGCTAGGGCACGGAAGTTATTCTCTACCACTGGTAGAGAACTGTGGTATAAAATTGCTGGCCTCAGGGGAAAGGGACTCTCTTCCAGGGAAAACAGGTTCCTTCCTGCCAAGCAGGTGCGGCAGACAGAGTGGTTTGAGTAATGCTGGTTCTGAGCCAGAAGGAGTGGTCAGAGCGGCATGGGTATTGTCTGTTGTTGGGGTGTTCTGGGGTGAACAACAATGTTTCTTTCTTTTTGTACCATCTCTCATTAGTTTTCTTGTTACTGTTTGTTTTCTTATCTCATTGTTGTTTCCAGTCAGTTGTTCTTATCTCAGCACATGATCTTCCGCTTTTGTGCCTCCAATGCTCCTCTCCAGCCTGCCACAAGGGACAAGGGGGAGAGGAAAGGAGAGAGGGAGCAAGGAAGCAGAAGCATGGTTTGGAGTTTCAGTGGGAACATTGAATTGGGGCGTACCATTCCTGAACAAATTCCGTGACAATTAGACATAAGGAAGAAATTTTTTGCAGTGAGGTTGGTGAGACATGGGAACAAGTGGCACAGAGAACCTATGAATGCCCAGTCACTGGAAGTGTTCAAGGCCAGGTTGCATGAAGCTTTGAGCAACCCGATCTAGGGATAGCTGTCACTGTGTGTGGCAGAGATCTTGAACTAGATGATCACTGAGATCCTTTCCAAACCAAATCTTTCTATAATTCTATAATACTTAAAGTCATTTGGTCCAGATGGAGATTATTTGGTTTTTTTTCACGCCACTGACAAAGTGTAAATCACCTTTGTTAGACAGCAGAAAAAATGTAAGATGCCTTCCACAACTTCACAGCAAATAAACAGTTCAGCAAAAACGTAATCATAGTGAGAAGCAAGTTTCCTCTATAGAGTTACTGGAAATTAACAATATCAAAAAATGATTAATAAAACTCACAGAAAAACAAAGTTTTCGTCAGTCTACAGAAGCAAGTAAAACAAAGGGTGAAACTAAAAGGCTATGAGACAAAAAATTCTCTCTTGATCTCTTGCTTTTATTTCAGAATTCTTGCAAAGGTTCTATAAAAGCCCTTGTAGTTCCAATCTAAAATTCTTTTTTTTCCTGGAAAATATGCAACTTGTAATGGTTAATTAATTAGAGAATATAAATATAAGTTGCCCATAGAACTCATAATTGAATACAAGCTGTGCCATTTTAGCAGTAATATTGTTTAATCCTTGGAACAATTGCCAAAAGCTTGACAAATATTTGTAATATGGATATTTTAATTATCCATTAGAGGTGTGTTTTGAGATACATGCTCCAGATCCAGGTCTCAGTAATGTTGAGCTATGTGGTAGGGAAGCAGACTCTCCAAACCAAGAAAGTAAGCAACCAACCAACCAACCAAAGCCTTGAAAAAAAGCCCACATAATTTTATTCCCTGATAAATCATAAATATAAAACTAAATACTTTAACAAAGTAAATTGGCTTAGAATGGGCATATCCTGATTAAATTTGACCATTAAAAAAGACCATAGATAACATAGTCAATGTAGATAAGCCTAATTGAAATATTAAAACTTAGATCATCTTAAAAAATGAAAAAATAGAAAAATACCAAATAAATAATTTGAAATCATTAGAAATTACATTGTGAATGAAAACAATCTTAAAAAGAACTTTTGCTGTCATGTGTCATGATGAAAACAGTGATGACAATGCACCAATGTTTTAGTTGTTGTTTCACAGTGCTTACACAGCACAGGTAATTTCTGCTTCCCACCTCTCCCCATGAGCAAGAAGGGTGATAGGACTGCCTGCACATGTTAATTTAGAAAAAAATGGACCAGAGAAAATAAAGCCAAACCAAACCCTAAATGGAAACACCCACAGATTTTAGGATCTGCTTCCCCTTTTAATATTAATATTCTGATCATTGGATTGTAAAATCAAGTTCCTGCTTGCCTGATCTTCTTCTGGCATAAGTAAATAAATCCTCTAATCTACTCTCTCCCAGTCTGTCTTCCCTCTTCAGTATTGCATGGTCTTTTGAGTACGACATTCTAGGTTTGAATTGCTGAGACTTCAGAAGAGAAATTAAGCAAGACCTAGTTGGATAGTATATACTTAATATAAAAACAATTTAGGCAAAACAGTGATTTAACTAAAAAAGAAAGATAAGCAGGAGCAGAAGCTATAGGACTCTAGGCATGTCTTAAACATCCTTCTGCCTCATCTGACAATTTTACCGTAACTTAGTTGGGAAGCTGGCACCCAGCTATTCACTGTGAAATACTCCTTTATGCATGCAGGTGTCAAGTAAAATTTCACTCTGGTAGGAGAGTATTTAGTGAATATGAGGTAGCTTTTCTCATCACTTTCTTCAACAGAGCCAGTTTCTTCAAGTCCCTTTTTAACTTTGAATCTCATCATGTGTCTTGTTAGAAGATACTGCATTATATGTTGTGAAAACAAGTTCCAATTAACCGTCATTTACTTCATTTATAGAATAATTATGATTCTGTTATTTGGTATTTGTTTTCATATTTTTGCCCAGGGGAAAAAAATTTAAATGTTTAAATTAAGGAAAAGAGGAATACAAAACTCATAAATTCATAATGATATAATGCAGTAGCTAACTGAAGACATGATTGATTTATTAATTTAGCAACTATTCCTCGGCGCTGAGGCTTCCCTGAATGGTCTGAGTGCTGGAATACTACAATGTCATGGATGACTAATTTCACTTACAAACGCTCAGATTCTAATTGAAGTAGGTGGCTTGGAGCACAATCTCTTCTATCTCACACACAGAGCTACTTTATTTAATGCAAGCTGAAAGGAATTCTTGACTGTGAATATTAAGCAAAAGTATCACCACTGCTAAGTTATGATTTCCATTGAGTATGCTCTAAAGCTTGAGCAATTAAAAAAAAAAAAAAAGTCTAAAGTGGATACTATGTGAATTCAGGATGTGAAAGAGCTCTGCACTTCTAGAGCTCCTGTGCAGAGCAGCTGTGTTAATTACTCTGCTTTCCACTGTGCTTAAGATGCTAGGAGAGAAGGCCCCTGACAGGCAAAAATTACAGTACCCTGTAGTGCATTCTGTATTATACCTGGTGCTAACAAGACAGAATTATATTGGGAAACAGCCTTATTCCCATTTTTATCATGTCCATTAGCATTGCAACAATTGTGAGCTGTGGAACAAGCCTTTTGTCCAAACAACCATGTACTGACCTAAAAACTTAACTGAAAATACTGGATGAAAGGACAGAAAATAAATTCAGATAATTAAGTGCCATATATATGACAAATGCACTTGCTCCAGTATCTGTAAATTTAACAGAAAGAAAATAATCCATATGTGTAAATTCTCTGTTTTTTATCTAAGAGTTTTTGAGAGAGAAATCTAATCTGAACTGCTCCCTAAACAGCATCTGAGAGCAGCAACCTCAGCACGAAGAGAAGTTGAGTATCAGGGAAACTCAGCTCTCTCAGGAGTGCTTTTACTACATAATTGCTGATCTACAGTTGCATTAATACCAACATGGCAAACTAATAGCCGTCATTATGTCACCTGTCTTTGGAGTGACATGATTAAACTCAGGGTTTATTTTTCTCTGCTGCAGGTTGCTCAAATCAGGCTGATTTTGCAGCTAGTGGTTAAAACCAGAACCAAATAATGCAGGCGATTTTACAGGCACAGCACAGTGCAGATATGCAGAGAGCAAAACTGTGAAAGGTACTATTTTGTAATGAAAAATGGACAAGGTGACTAAGGTGTTTGATTTTTTATTCATTGAACAAGAAGGCACATGAGCTATAGCAGCACGAATAGAGAATATTTCCTTTTAAAAAGAATACATTTTTAAACTTTTCCTTTCCTACTCAACTGCATGGCCTTGGTCTGAGCAATCAGTGTTAAAGTTAGCACATAAATAAAACAATACATAAATAGAACAATAATATAACAGACAAGGATTAGGTTTCAAATCCTTGTATATGTATCAGTTTCATTTGACAGTGACCTGAAATTTCAATTCTTACACCGAGGAAACATAGCAAATAACTACAAAGAACACAGTCATTTCTCATTTTCTGTTTTGCACCATCATTCTTAGTTCCTAGGTAGGAATTGCAGTGAGATGCTCTTGTGAAGCCGTACTGGGGAGAGAGCTGTGCTATCAACCCCAGCCTAACTCCATAAGAACTCTGAATTCCTATACCCCCCTACTTTTTAACCAGCGGCTTCCTGTCTTCAAACAAAAGAAATTTCAATTGAAGATACTTCTGGGCTCTGTTCTTGTGTTTTAGCCTGTGTCTAGTTGGCTTTCTGGAGCTAGTAAGAGGACACTTTTACAACTTTTTAATTGGACTTATATGTCCTCCTTAATCTTCTGTATAATTACCTATAGAAAGTGATTATTTTCACCTAATTATACCTGTGAAGACCTCTTTTTCATGTGCTGCAGCATGGATATTTACAAGGACAGCTGTATAACGTTACTATTCTGTAAAATACTGACATATCATTAGCTTTACTTTAAAATGTTAAGAATTAATCAGAATATTACATTCTTATTACATAAAGTACAGTAATAAATATTCAATTATCCTGTCTCTAAAAAACATGCAATATTTTTCCACATAGTATTCTCGTTATCCAAAATGTCATTAAAATCAATGTTGCAAGAATCCTATTGATTCAATGAACTTTGCTACTTAACAGAAATATGAAAAGTTAATACTTCACCTAAAAATGTTTATTAAACGGGGGAAAGACAATATTTTAACAAGGCCCAACAGGATGTGTCTATTCTCTTACACTAAACAATGTCAAGGAATGTTTCCAGACGGTGGAGTTTGCTCTGTACTCTCAAACTGCTGGAAAGATCCTTGACACAGTTTGACCCAACTTAACTACAGATCTTGCAAAGAAAGATCGCAGGCAAGGTAGTCAGCATGAACCTGGAGGAGTTCTCAGTGATCACATTGTAGAAATTTGTAGTAGAAAATCAAATATCACATATGCAGCTGCTCCACACCACTTGGCCTCAGTGCTAGAGAACAGATCCAAATACACATAGGGTACAACTTCAGAAGCAATTTAACATAGCTAGGCTTTTTTCTAACCATATGGGACAAAAAATTCAAATAATTTTCCCAGTGAAATTCTAAGTGATTCCTCTGTAGGGACCTCACTGGCCAAGTCCCACCTTTTACTTGCTCTGTCTACTATATTCTTGCTTCTTCAGACTTTAAATGAGCATTGGGAAGCCAGCGGGAAGGTGCAGGATACCTTTCTGGAAGCTGCAGGGGAGCCAGCAGGATGGCTCTCCCCGAGCTCAGGTGAATAACACTTTAAGGCTTTAAGAGGGCAGAAAGAGGAATGAGGTTATAATTTCCCTCTCCTGAAGACACATAAGTCGAAGGCTCTGCAAAGTCCTATCTTTCCCTTTCTTTATTGGGTACAATATGGAATACTGAGGAAGAAAGACAAGAGCCAACGGAAAAGCTTCTTACTCATATATTTTAAATTAAAATGGTTAATAAATTATATATATATATATATGTATATCTGTATTTTAAACATAAGATAATTTTTTGAAAGTGTGGGGTTTTTTTCCCTTTTATCAGAAGTTTTCAGCTTTTTTATTTAGCTATTTTAAGGGTGAGAAAAGAATAATCCCCAAATTCAATTGTTTAAAGTCCCTTAGATAATAGATGGCACTTTTCTATCAACTCAGGATTCCAACCTTATTACTAAAGCAGCATTAGTACAACTAGAAAATTAGTATCCATGCCAATAAAGACTCTCTTAGGTTAATAATTTTACCATATCACAGACAGAAATGTCTGACTTAAAAGACACTAGGATTCTTTTTTTTTTTTTCCTTTTGCTGGTTCTAAACATCCATTAACCCTAGGAGACAATCAAATACTTGCCTATATGATTTTGTTTCCATTACATTTCTAAAAAGTTAAGCTATATTTCTTTCCCAAGCATTTGCTTGTACAGGTAAGAGCTTTATTCAGATCTCTCTGAAGCCCCCTGTAAAGAACACATCTGTGTTTTCAAAAGCCAACTTTTGAAATGTAGCAAATAGCCTAAAACCACCTCAGCAGACTCTAAACTGGACATGATTGAGAGCTGTGGGAGAAAAAAGATTACAGAAAGATCCTAGTGGATAATGAAACCTGAATTGGCTTTCATAAATAGTTTCATATTACGATATGAAACTATTACATTGCCTGTAATATTTTCTGATTTTACAGTTTACCCTTTATGTGTTATTTACTGAAATGTTCTGTATGGCATGTACATGATATTTTGCTGTAATTACACCTCACCATAAAGAACCCAGGTTTAAGTCTGCTGGCATTTCAGGGTGGAATATCTATAGAAGATTAGCTTAATCTCCTTACTACCTTGATGGCACAGGGAGAATGAAATTTTCTTGGAACATTTATTAGAATTAAATTCTTATGGTGCTGTTTTCTGATTTCAATGATATACAAAATGTTCATTCCAATTCATGGCTTGGTCAACAAAGATGCATTAATGCCTAAATTCTTCTAATACCAATGTGAGTGGGACATCTACATGGTTTTGTGGGATGGGTTTCAGTTTTCTGATTACGACACAAAGATTTATTATTCCATGCAGAATTTTCAGACACAAGTAATTAGATTCCATAGGAGCCCAGACTGATGCACTATCTTGTCCTGAACATTAGCTAGAACAAGGTAGTTCAGGAGGATAAAGAGATAACAGCAAGTAAAGGTGCCCAAACTACACAGTATTTGGCATGGAACAGAGAAATTACGGAGTCTGTAGAACCCCAAATAAAATGTGGCAAGCTTTAGGCATTTGAACAGAAGCACTGTCTCAAGGCCCAAAAAAAACGGTGTGGAAGAGACAAAATATACTTTTATCTGGACTGAAATCTATCACCAAAGGTGCTTTACCACTGCACCTCCTGGCCGGTATAACGGAAGATGCAGGTAACATGTCAGGTGGAGACATTTTTTGCCTAAAATATTCCAGCTAGATCACATTCTTTCTCTGGCCTGATCGCACACTTCAGTCCAGAACACTGGAGCATAACCTCTTTAGATGTAAAAGATCTGCCCTAACTAGTGGGCTGCCATCAGCACCAAAAAGCTTTCTTGCTTGGAATGCAGCAGGAGGTCAGCTCAGGAGCTGACCAAGTGTCCCTTGAGATGTAACTCCACTGATGTCATTGAGTTTGGGATCAATAGCAGTTACCAGAAGTATTGAGTGAGTAAAATCTGTGTACTGCTTGTGTGCCTGAATTGCACGTTAACATTTACACTGCAGTGAACAAAAATGATGATTGGAGGAGAGGCCACAGCGTGACTCAGATTACATGTTTTTAAATGTTTCCTTACTGTTCTACACATAGAATCCTCTAAAACTATACACCTGACTCCATAATTTCACGAACACTCTACTCTTATACCAAATATAAAATAAAATAAAGTAAAATAAAATAAAGAATAAGTATTATGAAAATGAAAAAAAATATTTTGTTCTTATGATTTTGTATTTATTATTGAGGACCAAGATGGCTTTGTAATGAAGACTACTTGAAAATTGAGAAGTCATGTGCAGCTTCCTCATACCCCATTTATCTACAGGTTACTGCTTCACAAATCAAATAATTTCATTTAAAAATATCCATTTTCTCCAGTACTCACTGTCTGTGAAGCTAGGTCAGTGACCTACCTCTGCGCTATTGAATTTCAGCATAATGCTTCATTTACCTTCAACAACCCACGCACATACACAGAACACCAGCTTACACACACTTTGTAGCACCACCCTTTGTTCACTGAGCTTTTATCCAGGAAGCAAACTGATCCTAAATACTTTAATTTATCAATTTCTTATGGTGCCTGGTGAGATAGAGTCCTTTGAGCAGGTAACAATAGATGAGGGTAATGATCTGAGGAGATGGACTTTGCAAGGAAGAATCAAAACTCATGAGTGGAAAATGAAGATGTGTCAATATTTTGTTATTTAGAAGCTTTCTTTCTCACATACTTCACACAATTCCCTCAAACTCAGTTTAAGTTTTAATAAACTGAGAACTGTAATATATTCACTTTAATTGGAATTTTTCTAGAGATAACACTTCACCTTAGTTTTTATAAAGCCTAAACTTTCTGTCCTTATTAAACCTCTTTGTAATAGAAGTGAGGGGTAGAATTCTGACTTGCGCTGATGATGATGTCACAAAAAAAGGATTTGAGAGAATAAATATTATATAAGGGGGGCATGACTAACCATGAAAAAAAATATAATGCACTATAAAGTTTTCATAAATACCAATTTGTGCATTTCCTCTAATTATGGTGGTATATCATATGTAACTAATGCCCAAATTTTGCTTAAAAATTGCAAAAGCCACAGATGTATGAAGTGATAGAACAACTTAACACTACAGTGTACTCTACAAAATCAAATAATTTTATTTCTCCATCTTATTTTTGTGAATCATCTGTCTTCGATTTAGAATTATTTGTTGATGGTATAGCAGTCCTCATAAAACTTTCTTATTTTACTCATGGCACATTTGTTGCCATGTTAGGCATCATTATTTACTTCAATGTGCAGGGCATGCTTTTGCATGAATGTACTGGTCAAATCACTTGATTGGCAAACCATAAGGCCATATGGTTTTAACTTGCATATTTTTTTTGTAGTGGGGGGCTGCGGTGGTGTCTCTGAGAAGAAGCCAGGGACTGCCCCATGCCAGATCAAGTTCCAGCTGGCCCTGCAATGGACCCATTGCAGGACACAGCTGTGCCCATCAGCAAAGTCATGGTGCATTCAGGAAAACATATTTAAGAAATGGTGGAAAACTTCCAATTGTGGGAGGAAAAAAGAACAATAAAAACAAGAAGCAACAGAGGAACACCAAGGTCAGAGGAGAAAGGTGCTCCATGGTAGAGCAGACGCACTCTTGCAGCTTGGGTATAAGCTGACAGTGTAGCAAATACTTCCCAGCAGGGACTGTGGCTCAAGGAGGACTCACGCCAGAACACAGGTAAAGAGTAAAAAGCAAGGAGCAGCAGAAAGAAACTGCTGATCCTGACCTTCTGCACCACTGCTGCCTCTATGAAGGGGAAGGAGTGATGTCGTGAAACGGATAGCTATTGGGAAGAGAAGTCTGAAGTGAAGTTGAGGCCAGGAAAGGGAGAGAAAAGGTGCTTTTCTTTAAGAGTTTTAAATGTTTGACTCTTTATTCAGTCTGTTTGTTTCCCAATAACCAAACTAGTAAGTAAATAGTTATGAAAATTGGGCTGAATTAATTAAATTTCCTAAGTCAAATCTGGTTTATGCATGACAGTACAGAATCATGGAATGTTAAGGGGTTGCAATGGGCCTTAAAGATCATCTGGTTCCAGCACTCCCTGCTATGGACAGGGACACCTCCCAAAAGACCAAGTTGCTCAAGGCCTTATCCAACCTGCTTCCTACAGTGACACAGTCAGGGCATTCACAGCCTTCCTGAGCAACCTGTCCCTGTCCACCCTCAAAATGAAAAATTTCTTCCTAATATCTAACCTAAATTTCCCCTCTTTCAATTTGTACCCCTCAGTCCTTATCCTATCACTACAATTTCTAACAAAGTCCCTCTCCAGCTCTCCTGTAGGCCCCCTTCAGATGTTGGAAGGTGCTGTGAGGTCCCTACACGACCTTTTCTTCTCCAGGCTGAAGAGCCCCAACTTTCTCAGCCTGTCTTCAGAGGGGAGGTGCTCCAGCGCTTTAATCAGCTTCATGTCCCTCTGAACTTGCTCTGACAGTTCCATGTCCTTCTTACTTTGGGGACACCAAAACTGTACACAGTACTCCAAGTGCAGTCTCACAAGGGCATATATTACTCAGCAAGTGATTTCCTGTCTTTTGTCTTGGCCTGTGATTTTTCTCACCCTCATTGTTCCTGTTGTCTCCCACCTCCTGTTGGAGGGTGGCAGTGAGCAAGTGGCTGGATGGGTGCTTGACTGCCAGCTGGGGCTAACCCACTGCAGCTTCCAGTAAGAAAGCATTTTACTTCTTCCTCACCTCCTCCTGTTGGTGCACATAAATATATCAGTCTCTGAGCTCTTCCTCATAAACACTTCTTTCTCTTTCAAGGCATAAAATGCACATGATATCTTAAGACAAATACCTGCAGTAAGAACAGGCATTTCAGCAATGGAAAAATAAGTTTCCCCTTTACCTCAAACATACCTGCCATTGTTCTGAAAGCTACTTCATTGGTTAAAGGACAGCAGAGGTAGATAGATAGATAGATAGATAGATGATAGATAGATAGATGATAGATAGATAGATGATAGATAGATACATGATAGGTAGATACATGATAGATACATGATAGATAGATACATGATAGATACATGATAGATATATAGATTAGATAGATAGATAGATAGATAGATAGATATTGGAGATAATATAATCTTTCTTTTCATTGGCAAGGAGAAGCTGTCCCAGTGTGGATCTAAAGGATTCAGAGGATCTATTAATGCCTTGAAACAGCTCTGGAAAAGGCACAATGTCCCAGGAACTGATCTCATTAAAGTAAGTAGGAACTTGGCAGTAAACAGTTCTTCAGGTTTTTATATTTACATGCAAAGTGTAAGATGCTTTTGGCAGCCAGGTTAAAGGGCTACAAATATAAAGTGAATGAACTCCATTACAGTGGGCATGAGTGCAGGGTTTAAGCCAAAGGGGGCTGCAGTGCTGACCTGGATGGGTCGTGGTTTAAGCCCAACCAGCAGCCAAGTACCATACAGCCACTCATTCCCACACCAGTGAGATGGGAAGAGAATCCAAAGGGAAAAAGTGAGGAGACTCGTAGGTTGGGATAGACAGTTTGATAGGTATAGCAAAAGCCACTCACACAAGCAAAACAAAACAAGGAATTCATTCCCATGAGCAGACAGGTGTTAAGCCATCTCAAAAAAGCAGACTTCCTGTTGTATGAAATATCCCTTGGGTCATTTGGGGTCAGCTGTCCCAGCTGTGTCCCACCCCATCCTTCTTGCCAGCACAGAAGGACAAGAAGCAGAAAAGGCCTTGGTGCTGTTCAGGAGCTGCTCAACAATAACAAAAATACATCTATATTTCAGTTATGCTGTTTTGAGCACAAATTGAAAATATAGCTCACTACCATGTCATAAATGGCATTTGGATGATAAACTGACTTTAAAAAATAACCTATTTACTAACAGCCTGTAGGCTCTGAGACTGTGCTCTAAGATAAATAAAAAAAATATGCACCTTAGGTATATTTCAAATTATATGAACCTCTCCGGCAGTCGAAAAAGAAACCCCTAATACAAGAATTCACTGAAAAAAATGGCAATGGTAGTATTCAATTATTCTGAAAAGTAATACTTGAACCATCTTGCTCTGAAACTAGATAAAATCATCAGCAATACTAGGCTCATATCCTGCCTTTAGGAAGGAGTTAACTTCACATAGCACAGATTGAAGAGATGCATATTTCTTGGAACATGCTGCATCATTCAGCTGCTATTTTCCTTCCCATCACAGAAATCACTCCCTGGTTACTTTGCAAGTAGACTTTTTTAGACACATTGCTGGGAAAAAAAGTCTCATATACCTACTCATTATATGCACTCAAGTCTAGTGTACTGGTATGCAGTAGTCTGTAATAAGGTATAATGGGTTCAGACTTTAGGCTTGGTAACTCAATTTCACTTAACAGCATATGCAATCCTATACAATAAGTCAGTCAAAAGATGTTCATCTATAGTACCCATCTCCTGGCCAGAGGAGCATATTGTAACATGGCATCAGTCCCATGCCTATTTAGGGTATTCCTCTCTGCAGGCGCAGTAGAGAGGCACAGTAGAGACGCACAGACACAAACCAGGACAACTTTAAATTAGCCAGCAGGAGAATACTGATAACACGAGGTCCTAAGGTTACTTTACCTGTTTCTCCCTTTGCCCTTGAAAGTACTTGTTAAGTGGGAGCCAGAAGAATGTAACACATAAAGACCTCCTACCCAATCTGCATTATATGCATCTTAACAACATTCTTTCCCCTCTGAGGTGTTATCATTACCCCATTCTTGCATGTAGATAATGACATTGACCATAGGCACCTATTTCAGTAACTCTCTTCTTAGGGATTAGTAAAAATCAGGGTATTTTTATCACTCAGAAAAACACTTCTGAATATTATTGACATGAAATGGCAAAACAAGTCTTCCAAAAATATCCACTTAACCACTTGTTTATCATGTCGTATTGTCTTTCATACAGTAGATTTATACTTTTTAAAATAGTGCTAATGTAAGAGTAAAATGTTCTTCAAATATGTACCTGGCTGTATTTTGAGGTAGATTAGATGCAAATTGAAAATACCTCACAAAACCAGTGTCAGTGGGTCTACTGAATGGTTACACAAGGTTCATAACATCCACCACAGCAGGGCAGAATTCTCATTGTCAATCAGTTGCTAATGTGCATGCAGGGGGGACAGCATTCTATTCTGCATTCATTTGTTCTTTGTCTTGTTCATTTAGGTTGCAAACCCATAAGGGTAAGACTTATGTCTCTCTCTTTATATATTATCGTGGAGTGGGATTCTTCTTGGGACAACATGACTTGCAGAGGTATCTAGATAGGTGAGAGCATTTGGCAATCAGTCCAAGATTTATCAGTGGCAAGAGCAAATGGTGGATTCTGCAATTAGGATGGAATAGCATCAGGCACAAGCATAAATTCAGAGAGAAGTGGCTGGAGAGCTGCCCAGCACAGAAGGATCTGGGGGTGCTGGATCTGGGGCAGCAAATCAGTGAGAGTCAGCAGTGTTTCCCCAGAGGGCAAACTGCATCCTGGGGTGCATCAAACACAGCAGGAGCACCTGAGCAAAAGAGGGATTTATCCCACTGTATACAGAGTTGGTGCAGTCTCACCTTGATCAGCATGTGCAGTGCTGGGCCCCACAATTTAAGGATGTGAAGGTCCTTGAATGCATCCAGAGGAGGACAACAAAGCTGGTGAGTGAGCTGGAAGAAATGTTTTGTGAGAAGCAGCTGAGGACTTTGAGCTCATCTAGTTTGCAGGAAAGTAGTGTGAGGAAGGATCATGAAGAGGGGGGTGCTAAGCAATTCTCCCTGGTGTCCAGTGCAGTGGATATATGCTCCAGGATGCATGGCAATGGTTCAAAGGTGAACCATCCTGAACCTCACAGGAAGTTCAGACTAGAAATTAGGAAACATTTCTTTACCAAGAGGGTGGTCAAACACTCAAAGAGATTTCCTATAGAGGTGGTTAAGTCCCAAAACCTGCCACTGTTTAGGAGGCATTTGGACAATGCCCTTAATAACATCCTTTTGTTATAGATTTCGTTCAGCCATGAAGTGGTTATGCAGCTGATGATCACTGCAGGTCCCTGCCAACGGAGCTATTCTATTCTATTCTATTCTATTCTATTCTATTCTATTCTATTCTATTCTATTCTATTCTATTCTATTCTATTCTATTCTATTCTATTCTATTCTATTCTATTCTATTCTATTCTTAATTTTATCTGCCTAAAATATAAGCATCTATTCTAAGCTCATCACCTTCAACTTATTCTAAGGTTCAGTTTGCAGACAGGTAGAGAGAATCAGCCTCTGGGTATTGTTGTGTCTCTTCATTGGCTTATAGTGTTGGGGAAAGGTGTTTACATCTATAGCCAGCCTTAAACTAAATGGCAAACATTAGGGGAGGAGAATGTCATCACCAGAAACCAGGTTGGCTAAAGATTCTGAATTCCTATGTAATAATAATGACTATTATAATTTCTGATTTAGGATCATGCTATCATATATGGCAATTCAATTTCCATAAAGGTACTTATTTTTAAATCTCTTATTATTATCTCTAGTCTTTCTTTAGTTTTTGTCTATGTTTCTACTTCTCTAATCTATCCAAATCTTTCTGCTCTGTCTCTCTTGGCTCTCCCTCTCTCTGTCTCTTATGATCTTATGTAAGCTGAATGATTCCTCATAAAAAGAACTGCTTTGCACAGTAATTACCATTACTTTATAACCTTTGCCAGCTTCACATCTCAGTCTCAATGGGTAATTAGATCCAAGTAGCTCAGCAAACTTCGACATTTATATATGAGTTACTTTTTCTGACAGGAGAAACTCAGCAACTATTACTTGTAGTTTCACTTCTCTGTTTTAACATGAAAATACAGAAAATGTTACAGAACTTTGAAAGGGGAAATTCAACTGTGCCTGTGTTCAGCTGCCCCACAGAAATCAAACCTGTGGAGTTAAGCCAGCTCAGACATCTGTCTCTGATTACAGTTTTTAAAAAAAGGGGTTTGGATATAATTTTTTATAGAAACCATTTGCAGTTTCTCCCTGTTGCGTTCTTGTGTTTATGAAATATGCTACTTAGAATGATTATGGAAGTGCTCATTATTAATCTGTAAATAATATATAATAAGATGAAATATCCAAGTGTCTCGGCAGTGAACTTGTAATTTCATAGAAAATTGTGAAATAAATTAGGGGGGTGTGAAAGGGTTATCTTTTGCATTGGGTATGTGTGTTGTTTAGGGGGATTGTTACTGTTTGGGGTTTTTTGCCTGGGGTTTTCTTGTCTGAGTTTTCTTTTCATTTCATAGCAATTTGTGATTTGAATGTATGCCCTCAGACCCCAACAGAGTGTCTTTGACACTGTCATTATACCTGTTCTGATCTTTCTGATCTTTCTCTGCTTTGTATTCCTCCCTAACAATTTCAGATGACCTACCCAGAAAGGTATGTGAGGAACATGAGAAATATTGGCAATTTATATTAGACGGAAGAATCATTCCCACTTATCTCTCATTAAGCTTTGATCCTGCAAATCAAATGCATAGGCTGCACGACAGCTGCCCAGTCATAACTCATTATAGGATCAGAATGAAAACACAGACTGAAAAAGACTGACTGAGGTCTGTCAGTCAGTAAAAGAACTCAAGCATTTTTCACAGTGGGCAGATGAAATATATTCTGCTTGATAAAATCAGAGAGCTGTCCATTCATTTAGGCATTTAATAGGATGGAAAATGAGGCCCATGTAGTTTTTTATTACAGGGCTAGAAGAAAACCACTAAAATTACCTACTCTGGAAAATGAATTGCATTGTAAGGAGAAGTAATTTTATTATTTTGGGACCTTCTGTGACTATCTCTACATTAAAATATAAACCATTATGTATCATAAATGTCAAATTCCACAAGACACCAGCTAACTAAATGCAGAACTTAGATTTCTTGGATTTAATTAAATCTAAGGAATCTAAAAATGCCCATGGAAGAGAGCCTGAAGTCTGACATCTCTCTCTGAAAATATACAAAAGTATTTTCTACTGCCTTGCTGGATGCATTTTCAGATTATATTTATTTGTTATAGCATACAATGAAGAATGCACGTCTTTCAAACGCCATTACAGAAAGGAGAAAGCCAGTCATTTTTCCCTCTGTCTTGCATTGCACAATATCTAGAAATCACGGCATTCCAAAATAACTTGGTGTTAGTGCTACATGAAACAAAAGAATGTAGATTGGAAGCTTCTAGGTAGTTGAAAGCAAGTTGATAAGTAAAAGATTATAGCAGAGATTTCAACATATCAGGTATAACCTGTCACATCAGAGAATATCCAAAATCTTAGGCTTCCTCCACTCAAATCTGTCTTCAAATCAGATATCAGTGTTTTTATGGTGCTAATCTGCCTGCTCAAGGGTTTATTGCCATTAAAAGGTCAAGATTCTGTCATTCTTATTTATAGTGACCACACTTACAGATCAGTCCCATTGAGTTTATTTTCATGTGCAACAAAAACAAGATTGAAAAGTCCACCTGAAATTAATAGTTTGTTTTCAGTGAAAGTGCCTGAGCAATAAAATCTGGTTCAGTACTAACAGGCCTAGAAATTTACAGAATTAAGAGGAATTTGTTTGAAAGATCCTTAAAGAGCACATGATACTAAAAAAGGACTCCAAGTTGTTTGGTGAGAGTCAGTCCTATACAATGCTCTTGTTCAACACAGAAGTGTGAAATACAGGACTGCTGATCAGGGCATGATGACACTGAAAAAAGGGTGCATGAGAAGAAAACAGTAATGGGCTGCATTTTAGCAAATCTTGGGAGAAGAACTGAAGAGGTAGAAGTTACATCAGAAGGAAAAAAAAGTGAAAGAAAAAAAAAGTAAAAGACATCTGCTGAAAATAGGAGATACACAGAGGAAGAGATGCATAGTAGCTCCTTATTAGATGAAAATGAGGAATAAAGATTTGTATAAGCTACACACTACAGACAACACTTCAAATAGTGTCAATATAAATTGGAATGTTAATTACAAAATTAATTAATAAAATAATTAATTATGTACTTATTAAATTAAAAGTCAACAAAAAATACAATCTTTTTTGGGACACAAACAAATTAATTAAGCAAGGAGAAATATAAAGAGTTTTGAACTCACCAAACCGTTCTCAGGGTTCCCCATGTCATAGTGCTTAGGACTGAAGCACAAAGCACATTGGAACTGTATCTTCAAACCAAGTGTGAAGATTTCCCTTCCCTGAAGTTTGCCTCTGCTGGCTTTAGGCACCAAAGTCTATTATTTATGGAGTTTTGAACCAGAACAGGATTTTGAGTGTGAGGCTGTAATGGTCAATGGTAGATAGGTTGATTATGTCTCCTTTTTAAATACTATTAATGAGACATAATCAGCTACTCATTGCTGTAAGATATTAATGAATGACTGTGGAGTAAAAAAATTACTAAAAGATCCTCTTTATCCAGGTAGCTAAACATTAATAGTGTGGGAAAAAAGATCAAAGTAGAATTGGAGCAGTGTGCGCTTCATCAAAAAGTCATCTAACTGTGTCCTGGTTTGAATTAGCAAGATGACAGCCAGCTGTTCAAGGCAAGTGATTGTTCTCAGCTCTGTGGCACCACACCTGGAGGGTTGTGTCTGTCTTGGGGCACCCCTGTATGAGAAAGATTTTGACATTGCAGGCAAGTTCAGTGAGGAAGATTAGGTGACAGAAGTATGTGACATACTGTGAGAGGCTGGAAATTTGGGCCTGTTTAGTCTAGAGTAGAGGAGAGGCAGAAGACCACACCTGCAGCTGCCTCATGGGAGAGTGGAGTAAAGATGGAGGCAGACTCTTTAAGAGGTGCACAACAGGGTGAGAAGCAACAGAGTCATCTTTCAGTATGTGAAACTCCATCAGAAAACAATTCTCACTGTCAGGGTAGTCCAAAATACTAACCTTGGAGATAAACAAAATTCAACTGAACAAGGCCATGAACAAGATCCAAACAACCTGGAACAAGATACAAAGAGTTTGGAATTGCCCTGAGCAGGGATTTGGACAGAAAGACTTCTGGAGGCCACTTCCAATCTAAATTATGTCAATGTAATGTTTCCGTGCGCGTGAAATCTGGGCTTGCGTCTTCCAGCCTAAAGCATTAATGAAGCTAGACAGAATATTTTAAATACTAACGCCAATCTTTTGAAAACACTAGGAATTTAGAATTGAGAGAAAAAATATTTTAGCAACTTTCTTTTAAGACTCATGTAATGGGACACAAGAAGAACCTGAGCAATTCAAGAAAATAGCATGTGGGAAGGTTATTGGAAAACATGTAAATGCCATGGATCTGAAAATAGGTTGAAGAAAAATTAGTCATATAGAACAGACAACCTGGCGTTGTCAAAACTTTATCCTGTGAATAAGTCTGGATTTTTTTCCTTGCACTAAAATAACTGCATAGTATATAAAGGGAGAAGATGTAGATTTAATAAATTTAGAACTTTGATGACTGCTGTGCAATAATCTCATCAGAAAACTAAGAAATTTGAATTAGATGTAGTAGGCGTACATCTGAAAACTACAGTCAAAGAAGGCTTTTTAATTATTCATCATCAAACTGGGAATTAACAGAACATGGCACTCCATAGGGGTCTGCCTTTGTCCCATTAGTATTTTCATTAAAGATTTGCATCATGAAAGAGCAAGAGGGCTGTTAAATCTGCAGGGGCAGAGTGCAAGCTATCTGGAGAATATGATCAAAATTATCTTAATAAGCTGAAGAGCTGGGTTGAACTCAGGTAGACAAAATTCAGTAAAGGCAAATGTAAGTACAGCTACACTGCTAGGTCAGTCACAGATGAAGGGTGCACAAAAAAGGCCAAAATAAAAAGTGAAATGAGTGGCTAGGCAGCAGTATAGGATATTCAGGGGATTCTATTGGATCAAAAGCTAAACGTAGTAGTATGATGCATTTTCTTTCTAAAAGGATTGCTTTCACTCTGAAAAGACTTTTTCTAGTTTATTTAGCATTGTTGAGGCCTTGGCTGAAGTAACAAAGTTCGCAGAACAAGTGTTAAAAATGATAATAGCAACCTGGAAGGAATCCATGGAAAATAAGACAGAATGTGAAAATGTTAGAAAATATGAACCTGCCTGCCTGGAAAGAAAGATTAAAGCTGCTGGTTTCCTTTAGTCTTAGAAAAGAGACCATTGAGTGCAAATATGAGAAGCCGTAGACCATGTAAAATGCCAGTGGAAAGAGGATGATAACAATTTTTTTTTCTACTGACAAAGTTGAAAAAACAATGAGTTGTTAATCTAATCTACAGGAAATGTAGGTTGGATATTAAGCAAAGATATTTCAGCTGCACTGCTGAAATTCAGAGACAGACTTTGAAGAAAGTTTATTCATTTTCTTTCCCTTTTGGATTTAAAAATTGGCTAGATCTCTCAGCATTTAACTATGGAAACTTGATCCTGCCTCCATATCGAGCCTAAAGCAGACTGGCAGTGGTGCCCCTAAAGCCTCAGCCCTGGGTAGGGCTTGTGATGAGTACACACAGTCCACACCTGCAGGACAGCACATATTTAACAGTGATAGATGGAGTTTGTACAGAGCCCACCAAGTGACCACAGGAATTTCAGTTGGTTGTTGGCAAAGAAAAATGTTCTCTGCTCCCCCCAGGTTTCTTTATTGTCCTACTTGTCTCAATTTCTAAATTCTGAGTGTGACTAGAGGTATAAAAAGATGGCCTTACTTTTTTTAATATTCAATGAATTTAAACCTCTCTTTGGTGGGGGAAAACTCAGGGAAGCATGGGAATCATTTAGGAATGAATTACAAAGATTACATGGTTAGAAAATGAATCAAGAATATTTTTAATAGGAAGAAATTAGACCAGTAGGCAAACTGACTCAAAATTAGCCCAGCAATTACTCTGATGAGTAGACAAGCCACTGAAGAATGGATTAATTAGCCTACCAGAAAATTAATTAAGTTATGCAATGAGTCAGATACGAATAATTTCTGAATTAATTAAGTTTTCAGTCCTGTGACTTGTGTAACAGAGAACAAGGGTGATAGGCTGAGAACACAACATATAGTTGCCAATACAGAAAGTTAAGATATCAAGTTGTGAAAGGAAAAGAGATTTATTTCTAGCAACATTTGCCATGGATGCCACAGAGATGAAAATCTAGGAAGAACTGATTTTTTATTATACTGTCAAATTAAAAAAATACAGTGAAACACAAATCCTCCAATATCTGGGGAAGCTAAAATATTTTGCCATTATTAAAGCTTCTGCTGTTACACCACATAAAAATATTTAGTCAGAATTTGAAAAGCCAAGGCATTTTGAGTTTAAAAAGTGTTGTTTTCCTCACTAAAAAATATACTTACAAACAGAAAGGACAGCCAAGAGGAACTAATGACTGTGCAGTGCTTAGAGCACTCTCTTGTGGTATCAAATCTTCTCTATTGTTCAGGATTTGCTGGGGTTTGTTTGTTGGGGGGAGGAGGGAGGCAGATTTGTTTGGTTTGTTTTGTTGTTTTGTTAGCGTCTTTTTTGTTTGCCTGCTTTTTCCCCAAAGACAAGATTTAGGAAATAAAGACTCCAAATCCTAGAATAACACTCTACCTTCAGAATCCAGAATATTTATGCAGGATCTCTGTCAGTCAGACCTTCTGAAACTCTTCTAGTTTCTGTAAATTATACAAATGTTTTGTGTGGTCAGAGGAATAACAGAAAAACATTTCCACAGCCTGATGTTTAGAGTGCTCTCTGTTAATGTAGAATGTCTGGTCCTAATTTATCATTGAAAATATTCTGCTTTTTGAGCATAGAGGAGGTATTTCACTGAACAGGCAGTTCTTTCTCTTTTGGGATATAATTTACAATGGATAACCATCCAGATAGTCTGTGGAATTCTTTGGAGAACAGCCGAAATGCTGAGCAGGTACTTAGATATGCCTGCAGCTTCTAATTACTTCTCTTCTAGGCACAGAGTTGTCTTCTCTGAACTAAGTCTAAGGAAATCAAACACAGCTGAGGTGCCTTTCATTTGCCTGGACCCCTGCCCCATCTGGAGCCCAGCTATCTGGTACAGAGCAACTTGGGAAAATGGTGGAGCATTCAGAGTCAGGAGTCAGGGAAGCTGACTTACAGCAAGAAAAGTAAGACCACCTAGAAACAACACAATTATTGGAGTGCCACAAACATCCACATCCAGCTAGGCACTAGGAAATGAAATCCGACAGCTGCGTTCAGTTCGTGATGAAATTGGATTGCTGTGTTCAGTTCAGAGTGCTGGTTTTCAACTTATAGAGACACTGGCATTCAGTGGATGGAGACTTAAACAGCAAGGAGACCAAGCATGTTGCAGGCTCTCTACTGGGACAGTTTGTCCTCTAGGACATACTGCAGGCTTAGCATTAGAAATATTTTGTTTATTTGACTTTTTTACTATATTGTGCTTTCTATAGGTAGTTGATAAGAAGCACCCAGAACTAATAGGAGAACATCACTGGTTTGAGGCAGGAGCCTTTAAAATATTTGCATTAGACAGGAAAATTTCTTTGAACAATTCATTTTTCATTTACTGCATGTATCTCTTCTCCAATAAGGATCTGTCAGTCACTTGTTACTTGGACTGGAACAGAACTGGGGTTTGACTCAAGCTTCACTCCAAACTCAGCAACTCCTCTGGGACTGAGATGATGCTTCTTCATCAGTTAGTCTGGTTTTCTGGAGTTCATGCTGAAAGTTCAGGAGGCACTCAGTAGTAACTTTGTTCATGGATTGAATTTTACCAACTTAAAATTAATTTGAGTTTCTAACATCTGGAAAAAAATCTTATTTGCATGGTATAAATAATATTCTTACAGTGGTAAAGGCTTTTGAGTGTGTATTTTAAACATGCAACTTGAAAATTTTACAAATCTGCAGTTTCAAATTTAGCATTTAAATAAAGCTGATATAAAAAGAATTCATTCAAATATTAAGCTTCGGTTCTAAACTTTTATTCAGTTCAGCTGTTATATAATCTACAAGAACTCCTGGCATGTGTAAGTAGCCTAACTGATTCAAAACCATATGGAAAATGTTGCACTCTTCTGTAGGGATACTCCTTCAGATGTATGATAAAGGTACCAGTGGTAGATTTTTGCTCATAATAGAAAAGTATGAAGAAAAGGCACTCAGTTGTCACCATGGTGGATACAGAGCAGAATCTGTTTAGACCCAGGCTGCATCAGTTCTTATTTTCTGCTCCATTATGAATTTGAACTGCTCCAAAACTTCAACAGACCAGACAGGGATGGAACTGACATTTTTCCTGAAAGGAAGAATGAACAAGACATTTTCTGCTAGCTGTTGGCAATGATACACTAAACCCTAGTCAGCAAACACATTCTATACTAATCTGAATTGCTACCTCTGCCCTAAAAGATGGAAGTTTTTGCTCTTGCAGTTCTAGAGAGAAAGTTATTTTTGCAGCTTTTACTTGCTGTGTTTCAGTGTTGTCTGAAAGTTCACAAAACATTTCCAATATTCTACAATAGTTCTGTGTGAGTGATTTGACAGCTACATTCCTATTCCTCCCTCAGAAGCCCTGTTGCTATTGTGATTTTTTTTTAATTTTTACCTTCCTTTTTCTCAGCATGTTTTACATAATTGTTTCAATTTTTCTCTGATTATGGAACTTGATTATACAGACACAATACACAGATAACAACTGTAGACATTCATTCATATTTTTCTATGTTTACTTGCTATACAAATACACTGGTACTCAGGACATCTTGCATGAATTATTCATGTGAGCCTCTGATGGGTTTTATTTAGGAGCACACATGTAAACAAAAGCAGAGAAAAGCCATGGAAGCAGGCAAAAAGATATTCTTCCATTTCTTTCAACTTCTGTTTATTTTTTTCCAGGCGTTTTTCAATTCCAAACCACTGCACCTCAGTTTTGTCCCTTGATGCATGAACAACACAACAGTCCATGCAGGGGTCAAAAAAAGCACATGCCTTGGTGCCTCAGACCTCCTTAGAGTCAAAATTGTCTTATATTTGGTGTAAGAATTTGCTTTATTTTAAGGATTGCTTTCCTTTCCTGTAGGTCATATAATTAAACTGGGAAAATTTGCTTTATATTATGTGTGTATATATAATTTATTTTGAAAAAATTTTACTGTAGCCTACCAGTCAGGATTACGAGGAACACATCTATTAAAAATATATATAACAAAACACCATTCTATTGAAAAAATTCTGTAGCTCAAATGTGATCCATATTAACATTCCTGAAATTTTAAACTCAGCTTAAACACAAATCTTACATATTTTTGTTTTATCAGGTCAACATTATTAATTTTATTTCTGAAGTAAAGCCTGCCACATACATGGTTTTAAAAGATCATAGAATTGATGAAACACTTTACACATTTAAATCTCCAATAGTACAACTGAGTTGTTCATACTTTTCTTCATGAAGCATTACACAATAAGCAAAATTATGTGGTTTAGAGACTTGTAAAATTCACTGTTATTACCTTTTTATCTGTGTTCTATTACTCCAGTTTTTCAAGTGTGTACCACATTGAACAAAAACACTGGAATCATTTAAGTGTCTGAAAATCAGGAAACTGTACTAACAGGAAAAATTGCTCTCCAACCTTTTTTCTATGTGCCCATGCATTTCAAATCTGCTAGTTTAAATACTTGCACGGATGTGTAATATCATCAAACACAACACAGGCATATTTAGTTGCAGAATTCCTACAGGGTCCAAATGCCACTGAAAATAATTGAAATACTCCATTTCAGCAACCATTACATTATGCTCAAGATAATTATTATAATATTTATCTTCTGTAGAATTAAGCTGCAAAGCAACAACAACTGGAGCTGTTGCTCATAATACATATGGTCAATTGCAATTTAATATATGCCATGTTTATAATTTAGAAATAGAATTATTCTTGTTAAAATTGCTATTACAGGCATACCATAAAGATTTTTTATGTTTAAAATATTAAAATTTTTATATATATATAATTATATGCCCACTGAAAAAAATACTATATTTTGTTGTTAGCATATTTATTGTGTTTCAGCCTCAGCAAATTCTTTTAAATTTCATTAGAATGAGAAAAAATCTACCAATTCTTATGTGGATATCAAGATATAGTCCTTCACCAATCCTACCTCTCACAAAAAATCCAAGCAATAACACAATTTTCTGCTTGTGTTTCCTCGTATTTATGACTTTGCCTCATCAGTGACAACTCAGATGGGAGTTAGGAAAGATGTGACTTCAAGGTGGTACCACAGTGTTGCCCTGCATTACATGGACAGCCACATGAAAGCTGGTAAGAATTGCTTTCTCAGACCAACAAATAAACCTGCTTCCAGATTAGAAAACTTCATCCCAGACAGCTGAATGCTTCTAGTTTGTCAGATAAAACAAGAGTACCATGCAAACAAAAAGTAACACAAGATCAACCTCTGCTGAATGGAAAATATCTGTGTCAAACCAGTGTCGAGTGTCAGGAAGGTAGTTGTGTCTATCAGCTTGCATGAAGCCTGAATTTGGAGTATCACAAATCCTTATACTAATGGAAGAACTTTTTTATATCCTCCCAACAGTTTGCTGCCTTTCCCATAATATTGCCCTATTGCTTTTCTGTAGGGTTTGTAAGCAAAACACAACATCTGAAGTTAATATTTTCCAGCGTCTTTTAACAAATAAGAGTTGAAATGGTTCTCATCTATTTTGGCAGATAAATAATAACACCAGAAATGTATTGAGAAATAGGGAGAGCGTGTCTGTCACAAATAATAGGAGTTCATCTACCCCTATGATTAATATTTAATGTGCGCAATTTCGACTACTGATTAGCCCTATTAATAATTAATACAATGTTATTGTGGATGATTAAGGCTATGTCTTTTGATGGGATTCTCAAATCCCTTCTAACACCTCAGTATTAGTTCTTTATGATATCTATCCCTGCATTAGTTCCACCAAGCCTGCTACAGAAAGCTTTGTAATTACAATCCAACCAACCCTGCAATATCAACAAACAGAAGTTGTATTCCAGCTGCTGTATAAGAAACAGTCGTACAAGAATGCTCTAGGCAGCTGCATGTTGCTTTTTTGTCATTTTTTGCAGGAAGCATTAACTTTATTTAATGACGTTTCCTTTCTATTGCCTACTTTATTATATTTCTACTTAAGAGTAGTACAATCTTGGCTAAAATTAGTAAGCAGCAAAGAAAAACAAAATAAAATTCAACAAGCCGTATATTTAAAAATGTGCAAAGGACAGTGGCTTCTTCAAACACTCTTGCAGAGAGTTTTTGTCATTGCATTGTCTATAATTGTCATTGCAGATTACATCTGTCAGTTGGTGGTGATGTAGCTTTGTTTAGTCAGGAAAGACAGAAGATAAGAGCTTTAAGAAGATAGAGCTTTAAACTAGCTTGGAAAGGGGAAAGAGACAAACCCAGGCTCACCACTGAGTGATGGGACAGTGTGACAAAAAACAAGCACTAATGGAATCCCTCAGTCTGCTTCAGGAGGTGTTGGCTACAATGAACCACACCTGAAATGTTTCTACACCAATGCACAGGAGGAACAAATAAAAGGAGTCCAAAACTTTAACCTAGCCCCAGAGATTAGACATTACTGGCACAAGTCAAGCCTGGTGGAGTGAGTCCTGTGTCTGGAGTGCCCTGTTGGATGGTTACAGGCTCTTCTGGAGGGGCAGGCAGGACAGAAGGGACTGGGGGTTGATAATATTTGACAAAATAGCAAAATCAAAACTAGAATACTGGCTGGAAAATAAACTAAATATATGACATTGAAGACGGGTCTGGCAAGAAGCCATATAGAAAGATTCTCTACATGCCCTAAGATTTCTGTGGTCAAATACAACCTGTGGGAGATACAGGAGCACAGACAAATGAAATGTGCACTGTGCAAGGATATTGTATCTTGATGGATCACAAAGTTTAATTGTTTAGCATGTACATGATATCCAAATTCATTGGAAGAATATCAAAGAGCAGTGCGAGGGACCCTTATTAATTTATTAATTAACCACTAGGTCAGCATTCTTTGTAGCCTTTCTGCAGGTCTGATGGCCATCTGAACATACAGATAGCAGATGGCTATGTGTCCCACATATTGGTGTCAGTACTGTCCTTAAAAATATCCCAAGAAAATCACATCTGTTGGTTAAAACATTTGCAGGGCCAAAATGGTGAAGGTCCTTCCATTCAGGCAACTCTTCAAATTACTACCCACAGTCCAATAGATCTGCAGGCAGCTCTAGAAAGAATACATCTGAGAAGAAAAGAGGTTTCTCCATATACAAGTCTTGTTTAAGGTCAGAGACTAAGTCATATAAATGCAAACCAGCTCAGATCTAAGTTCTATTTTCTGAGAAAAAAAGACTTGGTACCTTTGAAAAGAGAACAATAATAACATAATTTTAGTAAAGAAGAAGATCAGAAATAAACCACTTCATCTTCAAAGGTGGCAAAAAGGCTATTAACTTAAAGGGGAAAGAATGACAGATACTACTGAAATTAAAAATTATTTCTCATTTTTCTTTTACAGACTGTTTTCAGAAGATGAATGCTTCAGATATATTAATGACTATGAAGGCTAAGTCCATGTATTTTTCTACAGAGCACAAGTCCTTTTAAATTCACATGCTGCAAATTGCTAAACTGTATTTATTAAATATTGCACTGATTAAACTACTGTAGTATTATAAGCATTGCATCGTTATCTTAAGCCTGTTTATGTAAACGGAAAATAAACACAATTATATATAGCAGGAAAAGATTATATATTTTTGGCAACTACATTTAGATTATTAAACTCAGTTTTCATCCTCCATTCAGCTCCAACATTATGTAAAGCTGCTTCCAATGACCTTCATATAATGAAATTTTTTTTTTGTTCCTCTGTTTATTAGCCTGTGGTTCTAAATAAAAATATTTCTAATATATGCAGATAGAGTTCATGATGATTTAGAACATTGGGTTTTGCATCAGTAAATGCTTTGTTACATCTAATTGTATTTAAATATCTTTCTTGGGAACATAATGGTAATAAAATTTTCTAGTACTTGTACAGTGGTTAGTTGAGACATTTAAAGGTCATGAGCCATACTGAGTGTTTTTAAAACTGCTCCTTCCTTTAAAAATGAAGGTGACATATAGATTATATTTAACATGGAAGTCAAAGGAGTGTAGTTTCCTACTGAATATACGAATTAGGCACCATCAGTGAAAGTTCTTTTTGTTGTCCCACCAAAATGCCGCCTTGTCATCATCAAGGACTGTATTTCAGAGCAAGAAAGGAAGCTCATATCCATGAGTGATGCATTCTCAAGTTGTGTGGTCATGAAAAATAGCAGGGGTGGTTTTTAGCTGGTATTGCCATATGTTGGATCAAGTATTTGCTGTCCAAGTAAATCTTCTGAAACCCTGAAAATGAGAGCAGTTCAGGTGAGTAGCTTGCAGCCTGTAACAAGATCTTTGTTGCTGTACAGCAATGCAGCAGAGATGCATTGGCTCCGAGACATGTTGCAGCCATGTCAAGAGGTGAAAAAATCAAAGTGAGAAACAAGGTGTTCTGCCAAGCCAACTTACCCAATATTTTGCCTTATGTAATCTGCTTTGGATCATTGAATTAAGTCATGCATGAGTAAACACATTACCCATCCATTAGTCTTTACAGTAAGACCTCTCAGATACAAATGTACCAAACTGAATCATCTCATCATTCTCTTCTCTTTACTGTGTTTTTGTGGGCTCACCTTTAAGGGAAAAACAATAATCTATATTTTTGTCAGGTCCCAGAAAAGCTCTTCCCCTGGTGGGAGGAGAAAAAAAATAAATTATTCCAAATAATAGTATTGGGCTATTTTGATCAATCTCCTCTTAGGAGGGAGAGAGGAGATAAGTGTTTGTTTTCAGCAATCATAGCACATTGAGACAGAAGATTCAACTTAAGAGAGCTGCTTAGAATGGGATAACATTTTAAAGTTTTCTACACAACTTATAATTCACAACTATGTAATATGATGCTCTGCCAAGAGACATTTGAAATACGTGCCTTTGGGACAGTACCTGATTTTTTAGCTAGATATGATCAGTTATTAAACATACATTTTCTTCAAAATTACCCTTGTAATGATGCTGTACATAGATTGGATGGTCTTGCATTATGCTGTAGGGTAATTATTTCAATTTAATTATTTTTAATTTCTGGTACATTAAAAATATATAATATTTTAGGATTAATGCAGGTTTTGGTCTAGATTTTTATTTCCTCATTGTAACTGAGCTTTCTAAAATTATTTGAACACCAATGATTCAATGAATACTGAACCTTATATCTCATTTTAATCTCAGCATTCTTTATCATGTACCTTGTCAAAATACACCTTTTTCTGTGGTTTCATTTAAGTTACCTAAACTTATTTCTGAAGCTAGTGTTTATGTTACTGCACAAGTTTTGAACCTCATCATTAAAATACAGCCTCTATATTGGCTTCTGCTGTGCCACAAAATATAGAGTGACCGAAGAGGCAATAAAGTTCTGTCTGTTACTCTCTCTATCCCACAAACACCAAAGCTGTTTCATAGTCCACAAGAAATGCATTTTATAATGTCCCCAGACTGAATATTGGCTTGATCTAAAATTGTAAATTCAAATTCTTATAGAGATGGAGAACTTTGGTACTGTAGCATCATTTAAATGTGCTTTTCTATCAATATTAATTCTCGTCAGTTTTATAAACAGTTAACCTAGGAAAGAATTTTCTAGATGTCTCCAAATAAGTGCTGGTTTTACTGTTCTAATATTATCCAAATTTAATTATTTCAGTAGACAGGAATTTGAAACAAAATTAACAGAAATCACATGGTCTTTTCAATACCATATATTGAACACCGAATCAATTTATATTAGTTATTGATAGAGGTATTTAGTCCTATTTTATTAGGTATTTAATTCCACTAAGCTTAGATGAGGCCCCAGTTAAAAAAAAAAAGAAAAAAAAAAAGAAGACGAAGAAGAAGAAACTTGACTATAAATGAAAACAGAATTTAGTCAAGAGTCTAGAAAATATAAGCCATGAAGGTTGAAACAATTAAAATGTAGACTTGGTACTTTCTATAAAGTCTACTGTCTATGAAAACAAGTCTCAGAGTGTTAAATAAAACCATATCATTTACAGAATGATTAAGAGGCATTGCCTTTTTCCATCTTATATTTTATAAGCCTGGTTTGCAAACAGGAGATGGAATGCAATTTTATTTTTGAAACTGAAATATTATACACATTAACCTTTGAAGAAAGCTAAACCATTGACAAAGTAATAATAGGGAAAAAACCACAAATAAACCACTATATTTCAAATGGATGACTACCTAATTGTCCTCTATTTAGTATGTTGTTCTGTCTTCTATTTCAGTATTTCATATGATTCTCCATATATTTTCAATGAATATATTTTATCTTGTCTGTAATCTCCCAAACTCTGAAACTACTACAGTGTGTAATCAGCATTTATCAATATCGATCTCCTTAAACTAAGAGTTGTCTTCCTGCTTACCCATAAAATAAAGGACTAATAATTCACTTGCCAATTCTTTCTCCAAGGTATCACTGATTATTACTATCTAGCTTCTTTAAACAGCATCAGAAATGGTCAGTGATAGCAGCCATTGCCTCCTCTACTTTGGGTAATTATCTCACTAGCCACATGGAACAGTCCATAATCAAAGATATGGAAAGTATTAAAGATTGTTTTTCTTCACTTATTGATTCTTTGGATGTTGCTCTTAAGTAACATGTCTATTAAACAAACATAAATCAACAGTTTTATCTGAAAAAACACGTTTTGTGTGTGTGATGCCAAGCAGCATACCTTAAAGTATCACAGAAAATGAATGCCCAGAAGGCTTCTGTGTGCATGTGCCACTGTGCCCAGTGGGCCTTTGGCAGTCCTTTGGCATTTAAATATCATTTAGAGCCAAGCAGATAAATTTTATTCAACTGCAGATCCTCTGCTGACCCTCCTGAGCTGCAGAGACCAAAAGGGGCTTCCTGCTCTGTTGGGACACATCAGCTTTGCAGCTCCCTTTATGGCTGACACTGAAAGGTGAATATCCTAGAAGGTATGCAGAGTTTGCCCTGAAGACAATCAACCTCATGTTTTCTCAAGATGGGAGTAGGTTTTAAAGCAATGCCTTCACCTTGCCTTTCCAAGGGATGCTTAGCTCTACATTTAACCCCACTCGTTATCCACTCAAACCTCTAGGGACATATTGCTTCACAAGCAAAAGCACATAGAATTTACTTGTAAGGAAGACAAGCCTCTGGCTATGACTCTCCAAACGGCAAAGGCTGGACTGGCACTGGGAAGAAAACCCCCAGCTGTGTGTATAGATGTAAATCTGAATTAACTATATTTCACATTAAAATCAAAGCAGTTTTAAACTTTCTCTTAGCTCTGATAAGATGAAAAAGCATTGCTTTGATTGGTTTTGTTGATGGCTAGAGGAAAAATAATGAATTTACATTTCATTTGCTAAGCTGTCTCATAGCTCTGTGATTCCCACCAGTAGCCTGAGGTACACTTCCCAAAACCTCCAGACACCTTTCCCTTCACAGAGTCATTCCCTTTAGGGACTACCCTTACTCCTCTAGTGACTGTGGATGGGCAGCCAAGCAGGAAGCAGATGTGTCAGCAGGTACAGACAAAGCATGAGAAATCCCTCCCAGGGCTGATAAGAGCTTCTTCAATAATCAGCTCCATGGTCAAAAAAGAAGTACAATTATAATGTTTCACATCACTTTTTCTGGCTTTTGAAGGCAAAAAAATACCAACACATTCTGTACTTGTCCCTGAACTAACAACCCAGAAACTGTTTTCCTCAGAGGAAGTGTTAAATGGGTGTTTCAAGTGATGAGATGAGAATATTACAATGAAATCCTGTATAATGTCTTCACATGCAAACTTAACCTTATATGCCTGGAGGCCCTAATCCAGAAACTTCAAAGTACATTCAGCAGTAAATACTTAGGGCTAAGGTAATGGTTCTGTAGAAGTCAAAATTTAGATTTTTCCTGATAAGACAGTGCAAAAACAGGGAGTTATCAAGCAAGGTGTCAAGAGCAAGACTGAGGGTGTAATTTTTCCACTGCGGAAAAATTTCTGTTTCCTCCTCTTAGCTATTGTGTACAGTTCTCATCTCTATACATTAAAACAGTCATAATGGTCTTAGAGAAGGGACCAAAAGGAGCAAGGAGAGAACCAGAAAGGAGTGATTTGGTTTAAAGAGGACACAGCTGTGGGGACACATGGTTAAGATTTTCTTTTAAAAAATCTCAAATAAACATTACTGTTATTTATCAAATCCCACAGCATGGTAACAGGGGTCACTTGAGAAAATGAGAAGGAAGCAATTTTAAGACAAATCAAATAGCAGTCCCTTGTCCTGTGGATAGATAACCTCTGTAACCTGCTGCCAGGAGTCACAAACAGCTAAGTTGAGTTTATGAACTATCCATAAACTCAGGATGGAAGATCTGGATGAAGGCTGGACCCACCAGCAGCACAGCTCCATCCCTTCCAGTTGCAGGGGCAGCAGGAGGAGGCAGGCCATAGGGAGCAGCCAAGCTTCTGTGTGCTCCCTAAACAGCATCTTTTCCTGCCCCCATCAGAGACAGAATATTAGGCTAGAAGAGTCCCACCACTGGCCCAGAACATTTCCAAAGGACTTAGGTAAATTTGTCCAATTCCAACTGCACAAAATTTGAACATTAAAAGCTGAAAACTGGAGGCAAACTTCGTGAAGATAACTGATATGTCATGAGAAAATAAAGTGAAAATGCAATCTTTCTTTTTTCTTTAATTTTGGTGGGCTAACTTTTGGAAAATTATTATTACCAGTCACTAGAAGGTAGTTCACAAGTTAATAACACTGCAGTATTAAAACCGCAGTCAGCTCCACCCTGAAATGTTCTTAAAGTCCACAATATTCCAATAACATGTGTTCTGTCTCTTGGACAAATTGATCTTCTTTCATTTACAGCCTTTGAATGAAGAACATTTATTAAAGACATTGAATTACATGTTATGCCATGAGTAGTCTTGCTGTCACTGTTAAGTTATTAAAGATGAAATAGTCCTCAGTTCTTTTTGCATCTTTGAATTATAAATTAATTCATTTTAATTTTTGAAATTATCTTGATCATTCAGAGACAGCAGAGCCATGTCTGTTAGCTGAGTCGTCCCATCCAAATTCAGGAACATAAAAGGTGAAGATGTATTAAAACACAGCTTCTCAGTACCTGAAGGAATGTCCCTAAAATTGCTCTTTCTTCTCTTCCTAAAATAAAAATTCTGTATTAACTAGCCATAAATTAGGATTCTAGACTGTAAAGAAAATGAACAAATAAATAAAACCCAAACTCAAATGTTTTTATTCTCATTTAAATGATGGATTATTATTCTAAAATGAACTGTTTGTTTGGGTTTTGGTTACACTATAGTGCAAAGTAACCTTAAGCTCAACTTTGTTATCCATTTAGACAATTAGACACCGACATCTCATTATTTTTCAGTTTAGTCCTATACCCAGCCTGGAAAAAAACCCTTCCAATACCGTCAAACATCTACATTCAATAGCTTTAGTACATTATTAACATTGCTACACCTGGGATTGAATAGCATTTTTTCTTCGTCAACAATAGTACATTTATGACTATGGGTATTGAATGTCTGTGATTGGGACATCTTTTATTTTGAAATAACCACAGGGTACATCCATGCAGCATTTCAGTTATTCAGTTTAACTCTAAGCATATTTGTCAGCAGTATAAGACTTTACACTTTAGGTTATTACATTGGTCAGAAGTTTAGTGACATCCAGTGAGACCCTGAAAACTTGATCTCAGTGTGCTGGAGGACAGCAGCTGAACATGAGCCGGTGTGTGCCCAGGTGGCCATAAGGCCAATGACACCTGGCTTGTATCAGCAACAGTGTGACCAGCAGGACCAGGGGTGTGATTGTCCATCTGTAAGTGGCACTGGTGAGGCCACACCTCAGTGCTGTGTCCAGTTCTGGGCTCCTCATCATGAGAAAGACATTGAGGTGCTGGAGTGAGTCCAGAGAAAGGCAATGGAGCTGTTGAAGGGGCTGGAGCACAAGTCTCATGGGGAATGGCTGAGGGAGTTGGGGGTGTTTAACCTGGAGAAAACAAGGCTCGGGGTGACCTTATCACTCCACAAATCCCTGAAAGGAGAATGTAGCCAGGTGAGGGCCTGTCTCTTCTCCAAAGTATCAAGCAAAAAGACAGCAGGAAATGGTTTCAAGTCAACGGGAGGTTTACATTGGATTTTAGGAACCTTTCTTCACAGAAAGGGTTGTCAAGCATTGGAACATGCTGTCCAGGGAAGTGGTTGACTCACCATCTTTAGAGGTAATTAAAAACATGTGTGGGTGTAGCACTTGGAAATATGGTTTAGCGGTGCACCTGGCACTGATGGATTAATGGTTGGACTCAGTAATCTTAGACATCTTTTCCGACTTAAAAGATCCTATGATTCCATGATTCTTCCTTTTTAGATTAGTCTTTGCTTAGAAAAACAATTATTGTAATCATTGATATCATAGGTTACATTAGGAAGGTTTGGAAGTGTTGCTTTTCATTAATTCATTGCAGCCAGTCTTGCTCAAAGTCCCATTTAATAATTTCAAGGTGCTGGCAATGTTTATTTTATTTACTCCATCTATAAGTTAGATCAATTGTAGATGTCTCAAAAATGTCTTAAGGAAAAGTAAAGACGTCTGTGCATCCTGAAGGAAGAAAAATACAAAGGAATTTCTTTTCAGACAGTGGGACCATTGCAAGGATATTCCACCTTCTTGAAATCAAAAAGCATATTTCAAGGCCTGTGAAAGCCCTCTACCTAACATGCAGAAAGTGGATAACACGATTCACAGTAAGTAATTTATTGCAGGAATAAAATCCATTTTTTAAACTAAAACCAAACAAATAAAAAGAATCTTTTATTCTTTAGGCAAAAATATCAAAAAATCATATTCAATAAAGAAATATTTTTTTCTTAGAGCAATGTAGATTTTCTTTTTATGTCTGCATTTATTCATTTTTGATTCTGGTTATTCATTTGTCAGTTCCGGAAAAAGATAAACCAGTTTGGATGGAAGCTGCAACAGCTCTTATATTACTTCAACTGAAAGGCCTAATTTTACAGAAAACAGACAGTCTGAATCCTTTTATAAGATTTGCAAGCAATGTGATTTAATTCAAAACATACAGATAAAGAGATCTAAAAGGATCCATCTAAATTAACTTAGGCCACATATTAGATTGGATACTTAAGTCACATAAGTAAATCAGTATAGATCATTCCTATCTAAATTACTGTAACTTCAATGAAATCAGTCAAGTGCATACAAATAGTCCAGTTTGACAGTAGCGTCTGTACTTGCTACAGCCAGCATATTTCAAAATTAAAGCTATGCTTTCAGAGTGGACAACATCAGTAAATGCATTCTCTTTTGTTATGTGATATCACTATAAAACATGAAGCAAAGCTTTAATTTCATTGTGACAAAATACAGCCCAAAATGTAAGTATTGCTTTACCTTTCCTTTCCCAGGAATTACTTTAATAAAATAAGTGCCTGAGTTATTTAAAGCGTTTTCACAACATTTATTGGATGCAGAGAGAGACTCTATCCATCTTGAAAAGCAGTCCCCAGATCTAGAATCATTTCCACTCCTCAGGCTTGTGGTAGGGTCCCAGAGGCTGGGATCAAATGCGTTTCTTCTGGAGTCCTTGCTCTCAAGAATGTGACCAATAATAAGAGACAAGTTCTTGGCTTTTTGCCTAATCATTAAGTAAATTAGAGAGAAAGAGATTTAAAGTTAGAGATGGGCAGAGATATTTAAAGAAAAAGTGTGGATTTGGGTGCCAAGAGAGCCACTCACTCAGCAAATACAGCTGAGCAGGAAACAATGGGAATCTGGAGTGCTATGTTTGGTTCGAGACTTCTCAGTATAAGAGGTACATGGAGCTCCTGGTGCAGGTCCACTGGAGGCAACAAAGATTATTAAGGGACTGGAGAATCTCTCTTATGAGCACAGGCTGAGTGAGCTGGGCTTGTTAAGCCTTGAGAAGCGGTGACTGAGAGGAGACATCACAAATGTCGACAGGTATCTGCAGGAAGGGTGTCAGAAGATGGAGCCAGGCTCTGTGCAGGTGTTCCAAGCAATAGAACAAGAGGCAATGGGCAGGAATTGATGGACAGAAGTTTCACCTGAACATGAGGAAGAACTTCTTTACTGTGCAGTGACCATCCACTGGAACAGATTGCCCAGAGAGGTTGTGGAGTCTCCCTCACTGGAGATATTCAAGAATTGTCTGGACACAATCCTGCGCAAACTGCTCTGGGATGACCCTGTTTGTCCAGGGAGGTTGAACAAGATGACCTCCTGTGGACCTTCCCAATCTTACCCATTCTTTGATTC